>PVLA01000950.1:0-426808 GCA_004027455.1 Hydrochoerus hydrochaeris | reverse complement strand
AAGGGGAAGGGGACAGACAGCAAGGCAAACTCCAAAACAAAGAACAAAGAATCCCATAACACAGCAGAACTCAGGAAGCCCCCCGGCTGTGTTCATAGAAATCCAGAACTGAGGCTGGCAGTGGAGAAGTATGAGTATGTGACAGAGCTAGCTAGCTAGACAACCTGGTAGATGTAAATGACAGGTACCAGATCAGGAGGTAAGAGGCTGCTTGACAACAGTCATCTTTCAAGGCAGGTCAGGGGCCCACTAACACAGTCTAAAATTAAAATGTAGTTTTAAACTCTATATTCTTAAAGTTTTTAAAAGTGTTTCACCCTTGAATATTAGAGCTAGCTTTCTTGTACCATAAATGTTTATCTCAGATTCAGCAGTGCCTTCAGTTTCAGTTCAGTGCCTCTTCCCTCCGGCAATTCAAGCAGAATTGAAATTTAACCCTTCAAGCTGAATGGCAACTGTCAGCCTAGTCAGTCTTCTCTCTGGGCTCCTAGTTTGTACTGACAGCCATTGCATGTGAACAGTGATTCTTTGAGGGGAGGTAGGATTTAGGGGTGATTTGTGTTTTCTTATTTTTTTAAGCGAAAGGAAAAAAGATCTTTCTTAAGTCATTCCATTCTAGTGGTAAACATATTAAGAGGTGAGATTAACTTGTTAACATATTTGTTACACAACCCTAACAGAAAACATGCAACCAAAGAAAGAAACATCAGATGAGCACCCTGATGACAGTCCTCCCCAGAAGACCAGTCTCCTCATCCACAACCACAGGAGGCAAAGAAGCTGGAGGAGCTAACAAGGCATCTCACAGTGGGGAAAGGCAGTAACTGATAAAGAATACTGCCCAACTAGTTAAATATTTACTTTCAAAATGCTGTATTAGATACTTTCTTTATTCCACAAAGAAACTCCAGATGAATTCAGGAAGCATCAGACTTGAAATCAAAAATGAATAAAAGAAATATAACCAATAGCTGTTCTCATATATGTGGTGGCAGGGAGTGTCCTTTTAGCTAGAAAAGCAAAGAAAAGAGCCTGGTGGAAATGCCTATAATTTTAACACTCAAAACCCAAACCACCCACAGCAAATGTCACACCCAGCAGAGAAAAACTGAGAGCTCTTTATGACCAGAGCAAGGCAAAGACGCACATACTCATGTCTGTTCAACACAATGCCAAGTGTCCCTACCAAATCAATCAAGCAAGGAAAGGAGAAAAAAAGCATCCAAACTTAAGAAGAAAGTAAACAGATATGATCTTAAATGTATAAAACTCTAAAAATCACACACATACAAAAAGAACTCTTGCAAAAAACATTCAGCAAAGTGGTAAGACATAAAATCACAGAGAAATCAGCAATATAACTGACCACTAACAACAAACAATCCAAAATGGAAAACAATTCTACTTAAAATAACATCAAAAGAATAAATATTAGAAATAAATGCAGCACTTGGAGGAAGATCGCAGAGCGATAAGCAGCAGAGAAAGCAGCCTCTCGGAGAGTCACCATCCAGACGCTTTAATACAGCATAAGGAGGAAGGAAGTGGGCCCCCTGGGCCCAGGAAGAATCTGAAGTGTGGATTGAAGCCCACAGAGAGCAAAAAAGAAAAACTTCAACAAAGAAGAAGGTGGTAGCTGGCAGCACCTTTGCCCAGAGCCAGACTCACCGTGCGAGAGGAGCTGTTGGAATCTGGGGACGCATGGTCATGGTGAACAGTGATGGCTGGTGACCCTGGAGGCCTCAGCACAGAGATGCAGCAGTGGTGGGAAGTGTCGGACCTGGAGGACTGCACTAGCTGGTGGTGAGTGCAGAGGGCTCAGTCCTCCTGTGGGAGAGCACGACTGGCCAGAAGCCATTTTGGAGTCAGGCCAGATAAGCCTGGAATCCAAAACTGTTGCCAGCTTCCTCTAGCAGCTCCTAGCTGGGTGCGGACCCGTGGTAACAGCCTGGACTGTGGCAAGCCCAAATGAGTCTTGTCTCAGGGCAGAACTGCTGAGGTTACCTACTACTATACCATAAAACAACTGCTGGCTTGCTGGGATACCGTGGCACGATTTGGGACTCTGTCTCCACAGGCTGTCCACTAGTGAAACCAGAGAGAATCCTGGAAGTGGACTATTTGTTTTTCTTTTTCATTTTCATTTTTTTGTTTGTCTTTTGTTTTTTCTTTTCTCTTTCTCCTTCACTGTTTATATATGAGTGTGAAAGTGGTTCCTAACCTCTTTGTGGGTGTAGTTCTGTTCTTCTTTTTATCTCCTCCATCTCTTTTCTTTTAGTCTTCTGCACCAGTTTCCCCAAGTTGGTGTGATCCCCCTTTGTCCTCCAACCTGACTTCTAATCTCCTTCTCTTCTTCCACTTCTCTATTTTCTCCTTAATCCATTTTAAATTTGAACCCCAAGGGTAAAATTGACACATTAGGGACTTATATACTGCATATAATTATCTGGTTTGTTTTACATTTTGTTATATATTATCACAAATCTAGTTCATATGGTTAAGTTGCAAATTAAGGATTAGCTCACTTTGTTGTTTTCTAGGCTATGTTTGATCCTATTGATACCACTATAGCAAAAATTGACATAACTGTTCTAAACAGCTGTTGGTCCTGATAATCCAGGACTGAAATTAAGTAAGGGTCCCTGAAAATATGGTGACACAGTGCCAAAGAACCAGGGAGTAGGCCAAACAAGCAACAAATTCTCATCTCCAACAAACCTTTGAGGTAAGATCTTCCAACAGATTCAAAACACAAAAACCAACTACACCTGGAAGATACCTCAGAGAAGTCATCATCACTTAAGGGTCCTAAATACCACCAATAAAGCAACCCATCATAGGCAACTTATAAGCATCACCCCAGAAATTAAACTAAAAAAAGAGAGAAAAGAAAACGAGAAGACACTTGAGCAAAAGGCAACCTCAGACAGCCAGTTCACCAAAGGCAAATCCAGGGGGCAAAGAGGTGGGACAATCCAAAAGGCCCCCCACCAGGTACCTCTGAATAGAAACAACAAAGCAACTAAATGAAGCTCTGGAAAAAACGAAATCAGAAATAATTCCTCAGATAACTACAAAGATTACCAAAACATACACAATGTTTAGCAACACTAGAGCAGATGCAGAAAAAAAAAAAAAAAGATGAGCTTAAGCAAATTATGGAAATTCAGCATGGGAAAGAAACTGAATCCATAAAGTAGATTCAAGCAGATATCCAGGAGAACAGAAACTCCACTGAAAATATTTGAAGCAGATTGGGCCAATGCAAGGACAGGATCTCAGATATTGAAGACAGGCTTGCAGGTAGTGACCAGGAAAAGAAAGATTTCTCAAAAATAGCAAGAGATCATGAGAAATCAATTCATCAGCTGCTAGATGAGACAAGAATAACTTAAGATTAACTGGAGTCAATGAACAAGAAGGAGATACCACAAATCACATTTAAAAAGTGTTCACAGACATCATGACAGAAAACTTTCCTAGTACTGAGGTGCCACAATGTCACCCTCCTAACCGCTTCTGGAGGCATCCTGAGCAGCTGGTGGAGCGGCATTGCTACAACAGAGACCACGATACCTTGAACCTGTAAAATTTATGTGAAGCAACGCTTTCTGAATTCTAGAAGACATCATTTCATCATGGGACAGCAAATTTCAGATCAGACACAACTGGCTATTAACAAGTTACCAGAAAAGTAGCAAAACATGTCACACTGATTCATGAAAGTAGCTCCTTAACTCATGAAGAATTTCTTGGGAAAGTAGCTGAACTCAATGATGTAATGGCTCAAGTGGCTGATGGCCAGGAGAAACACGGTCTCTTTGCGGTACAACTTGGTCCTGATTCCTCTGCTTTTGGAAAGTGGTCTGTACAGGTGGTCTGTACCAAGAATAACAAAAGTATTGTTATTATAGGAGCAACACAGATCATGAATCAGCTTTGTAAAGACTTGACAAGTCAAGCAGTAGGAGTGTTGACTCAGCTCTGCCTCTGAAGAACCTGACGAAAACTCATCCTCTGTAATGTCTTGTCAGGCTAGCCTTTGGAAGAGAAGGGTGAAGCAGCTGACTAATGAGGAGTGTTGTATCTGCATGAATAGATGAGCTGACCTCAACCCACTTGTGCTCACAACTTTTGCCACAAATATATTGATAAATGGAGTAACCAACACAGAAACTGCCCCATTTGTTGCCTACAGATGACTGGAACAAATGCATTTTGGGTAGTGTCAGATGCACCCACAGAAGATGACATGGCTAACTATATTATTAACATGGCTGATGAGGCAGGCCAGCCCCACAGGCCATGACCTTGAGGGGAAGAGCTTCTTTTGTTATTGTGGGTTACAAATATGTTCTGGTCATGGAGGAAGAACAGGAGGGATCTTTTAACACAGACATAGAAAAACATTTTTCCCATCCTCTTTATTTTTACTATTCTGATAATGTGTCCCATTTTTAAATAAACTTTCCATGTCTTCCATTTATAGGGGGAAAAAAAGAAAGAAAACTTTCCTGGTAGAGAAAAGGATTTTGACAAATATATAAATGAGGCATATAGAACTCCTATTAGTAATGATCAAAAAAAATCTACAGACAGACATATCATAGTCAAGATTCCAGAAATTCAGTACAAGAACAGAATCCTAAAAGCTGCTACAAAAAAGAAACAAATTATCTATAAAGGAAAACCCATCAGAATTATAGCTGACTTCTCAGCACAAACTCTCAAGTCAAGGAGAGCCTGGAGTGAAGTACTCCAAGTTCTAAAGGAGAACAACTTTCAACCCAGATTGATGTACCTCGCAAAAACTATCTTTCAAAACTGATGGAGAAGATACTTTCATGACAAAGAATAGCTGAGGAAATTTATGACTATCAAACCAGCACTCCAAAATGCTTTGAAGGATATTCTAGAAAGAGAAAATAAGGACTACAGCTCCAGAAGGAATCAACCAGGGAAGGCAAACAATTAGAAGGCGAGCAAAACGGGGGGGGGGGGGGGGAGCCAACAACAGGAAAATAACATGACAAGGATAAGTTAATACATATCAGTTATAACCATCATTGTCAATGGTCTCAATTCACCAGTCAAAAGACAAAGACTGGCAGAATGGATCAAGAGGCAAGATCCAACAATATGCTGCATACAAGAAACACATGTAATTCTAAAAGAAATTCATAGAATAAAAGTCAAAGGATGGAAAACAATACTTCCTGCGACAGGAACACAGAAAAAAGCAGGGGTAGCTATTCAATTTGTAGACAAAATGAATTTCAAGCCAAGACCAATTAAGAGAGATAAAGAAGGTCACCACATCATTGTAAAGGGAGCAATCCAAGAAGAGATAACAATCATAAATATATATGCAACAAATACCAGTGCACCCAACTATATAAAACAATTACTAATGGACATGAAAAATCAAATAAGCCCTGACACAACTGTATTGGGAGATCTCAATACTCTACTGTCACAAAAAGACAGATCAACTAGACAAAACAAATCAATAATGAAATATTAAAACTAAATCAAACTTTTAAACGAATGGACTTAGTAGATGTCCATACAGTGTTCCAACCACAACATCAGAATATACCTTCTCAGCTGCATGAGACATTCTCCAAAATAGACCATATACTGGCTCATAGAACATGCTTAAGTAAATACAAAGGAACTGAAATTATCTCATGCATATTATCAGATCACAGTACAATGAAATTGGGAAACCCATGCCAAAGGAAATCACAAGAACTTCACAAACACATGAAAATTAGACAGCACCCTACTGAACAACCACTGGTCACAGATGAAATTAAAGAAGAAATTAAACAGTTTTTACAGTTGAATGAAAATGACAATACAACATATCAGAACTTGTGCACTACAATGAAAGCAGTCATAAGAGGGAAATTTATAGCAATAAATACCCATATCAGCAAAACAGAGCAAGCACATATAAACAACTTAATGTCGAACCTGAAACTTCTAGGAAAAGAACAGGCTAAACCAAAAGCCCTTACAAGGGAGGAAATTATAAAGATCAGAGCAGAAATTAATGCACTGGAGATAAAAAAAAAAAATACAAAGAACCAATGAATCAAAAAGTTGGTTCTTTGAAAGATTAAGTAGAACTGACAAACCCTTAGCCAACCTTATCAACAAAAAAGGAAAGAAAAGACTCAAAGCCACATAATTAGGAATGAAAAGAGTAAAATCACAACAGACCCTACAGAAATCCACATCATCTATACCTACTTTGAAAACTTATATTCTAACAAGATAGAAAATACAGAAGAAATGGACAGATTCCTAGATACATATGAATTACCACAGATGAATTACCAAATTCAAGAAGATACAAAAATCCTAAATAACCCAGTATCAATCAATGAAATTGAATCAATCAATGTAATTGAAAACCTATCAATTACAAAGAAAAAGCCAGGCCCTGATGGATTCACTGCTGAATTCCACAAGATATTTAGAGAAAAACTAACACCACTAATTCTTAAACTCTTTAATGAAATTGAACAGGAAGCAATACTTACAGATTCATTCCTGGAAGCAAGTATTACCCTTATACCAAAACCAGAGAAGGACCTAAGAAAGAAAGAGAATTACAGGCCAATCTCCCTAATGAACATTGATGCAAAAATCCTCAGTAATTTGGCAAACAGACTGCAGCAAATTGTCAAGAAGATTGTACACCATGATCAAGTGGGATCCATCCTAGGGATGCAGGGATGGTTCAATATACATAAATCCATAAATGTAACATATCATATTAACAGAGTCAAGGACAAAAATCGTATGATCATCTCAACAGATGCAGAAAAAGCTTCTGACAAAGTCCAGTGCCCACTCATCATTTAAAAAAAAAAAAACCTTCAAGAAATTGGAATGGATGGACTTTATTTCAATCTGATAAAAGCCATCTACAACAAACCAACAGCCAACCTCATACTAAATGGACAAAAACTGAAAGCTTTCACTCTAAAATCAGGAACAAGACAAGGATGTCCACTGACTCCACTCTTATTCAACATACTCCTGGAAACTTTAGCTGGAACAATTAGACAAAAGAAAGAAATATAAGGAAAAGATAGAAAAGGAAGAAGTTAAACTATTGTTTTTTGCAGATGACATGATACTCTACTTAGAAGACCCAAAAACTCCACAAAAAGCCTTCTAACTTAATAAGCAAATTCAATAATGCAGCTGGTTATAAAGTCAACACTCAAAAATCATTAGCCTTCCTGTACATGAAATAACAAATTATTGAGAGAGAAATCAGGAAAGCAATACGTTTTACAATAGCATCCAAAAAATGATATACCTAGGAATCAATCTAACATAGGATGTAAAAGACCTCTACATTGAAAACTACAATACTCTTAAAAAGGATATTGAAGAGGATATTAGAAAATGGAGAGATATCCCATGCCCTTGGGTGGGAAGAACCAATGTAGTGAAAATGGTCCCACTTCCAAAACTGTTATACAGATTCAAGGCAACCCCAGTCAAAATTCCAACAGCATATCTCACAAAATTAGAGAAAACAATTCTCCTATTTATCTGGAACCAGAAGACACCTAGAATAGCAAAGGCAATCCTGAGCAACAAAGACAAGACAGGGGGTATCACAATCCCCATAAACACTGTGGTACTGGGGGGAAAAAAACAGACCTGAAGTGCAATAGAACAGATTAGAAGAAGCAGAAACAACTCCAGACACACTAAGCCACCTTATCTTTGACAAAGGTGTCAAACACATTTACTGGAAGGACAGCCTCTTTAATAAATGGTGCTGGAAAAACTGGCTCAACACATGCTGAAAATTAAAACTGGACGCATATTTTTCACCATGTACTAAGCTAAAATCAGAATGGATCAAAGATCGTAACATTAAAACAGAAACATTAAATCTGCTGGAAGATAGAGGAGGTAAAACTCTTGAAGACATTGGTATAGGCAGACTTTATGAACAAAACCCAGATTGCACAGGAACTATCACAAAGAATCAATGACTAGAATCTCACCCTTCAAAAAAAGTTTTTGCACAGCAAAAGAAACCACCAACACAGTGAAGAGACAACCCACAACATGGGAGAAAATGTTTACCAGCTGTTCCTCAGACAAAGGATTACTATCAAGAACATACAAAGAACTTAAAAAAAAAAAAATCAGTCCTTCCAGATTTAAAGACCCAATCCAAAAATGGGCACCTGAGATAAATACACACTTAATTCTCAGATGAGGAAATACAAATAGCAAATAAAATATGTAGGAAAAAAGGGGGGGATAAATAACCAAGGAAGCAAAACCTGTACATTGAAAACTAAAAAATATTGCTGAAGAAAATTGAATAAGACACCAATAAATGGAAAGACATTCTGTATTTACAGATTAGAAATCATAATACTGTTAAAAAACAAATGCTGCCCAAAGAGATCTTTGATGACCCACAGTCAATTCAATATGAACAAAAATTCCAAAGATTTGTGTGTGCAGAAATAGAAAAATCCATTCTAAAATTTATTTGAAATCTCAAGGGACTCTGAATAGCAAAAATAGCCTTCTAAAAGAAAAACAAATTGCAGTTTCACATTTTTGGTGAAAATAATGTGAACTGGCATAAAGACAGATAACAGACTGACAGAACAGAATGGAGAATCCAAGGATAAACCTCCATACATGTTGATGTGACCTTTGACAAGGGTGCCAAAGCCATTCAATGAAGAAACAATAAACTGAAATTTTGTTATGCATATTTTACATTAGAAAAAAAAGTGAGTTCCTAGACCTAGTAAATAGAGCCAACACTAGCATGTGATGTGGATAGGCATATCTGAGGAGTTGATTTATATTCATTACTGTATTTTATTCTTAGTCATGGGGGAAAAAAAGAGTTCCCAAGCCTAGCAATAAAGGTCCCATTGCTCAACCCAAACAAGACAAAGAAAATCCTGAGCCCATTCAATAAAGCTCAGGGTCACTAAACATACAGCAACCCTACAACACATATCAAAATGACAAGAGGCTAAAAATAACAGTATAAGGATACATACTACAATACCAGTCTAATCAAGATGTTAATATATTTCTTTAAAAATGTTCACATAAAACTATCCCCACCTCGCACATTAACCCTAGTGTCTAACTTTCCTGATGCATTCCTGAAGATGTGAGGAAAAACATAATTTCTTAAAATTCACAACTGAAATTACAATCTGATATCCTAGTATCTGCCTCAACTCTAACCCCATTAAATGTAAGAATTTAAACAACATGCCACCATATCCACATTGAGGCAAATCTGGGTGTAAACCATTCTTAGCACCTGTGGAATGAGTGAGGTGGGTGTCCTGAGGCCCTGCTGAACAAGCCCACTCACTTTATTCAACCACATCTGAACTGCTCTTCCAAGATTGCTGGAAGTAAAAGAGAAGTAAGACAACTCTATAAGCATTGAGATACACTACAGTTCTGTCACTTAATCCTTCAACATCAAATACAAGCAAGTGCACATGTGCACCAATACACACCAATACCAATAGATGCACATAGGGACACATATCCACAAAGATGTACATATAGCCACGTAAGAGTGCTCTTCTTATAAGGCAAAAGAGAAAAATGCATTGTTTTAAATGTAACCATGCTTGAAGATTTAATAAAGTCAAACATTGCCTAACTGACACCCTTTAAGTGAGAGCAAGTCATCACTCTTTACTGGGTCACACTGTCAGTTTCAACCTTGTCCTCCTGGGTAAGGAAGAAACTAAGCAAACTGGGCCTTTTTCAAGGGCAGCTCTGTGCAATGCTCCCTCCAAGTTACAGCCTATGTTTGGTTAAAGAAGTAGTTTTTAAAGCTACTGAGGAATAAAGGATAAACATAAAATCAGGTGTCTTAAAGAAACACTGTCATTTCAGCCTAGAGGCTGGGTCTAGCTCTTTGCACATTTTTCTATTATATCACACAAAGTGCTGCTCTTTGTATGTTTTGGAAGAACCTGAAAGTGCCAGACAGCCCAGCACATCTCAGTAGTTCCCAAAGGGCAAGCTGCTCTGAATTTTCTTGATGACATTCTTAAAAGAGGAAAGGAAAAAAAAAAGCCATTCACAGACTGCGAGGGTAGAGAACAAAGCCTCACCAAGAAGCAAGCACTCCCTGAAAACCAGCACCATGTGCAAGCTGCCACCAGCGGGGGGACGGCCAGACCCTAGCCCTTTCTGGTGTGCAAGCTGGCAAACAAGAAGAGCCAATCCCATACCCACCCCACCTCACCCCATAAGCAATCAGCTGATCTGGAGAAACACAGGCTGTGATGATAGCTACTGAGGTGAAAGGCAATTTGATGCTTGGGCTGTTTTGGTGTTTCACTGACCTTGCAGGTATAGGGCCAGTGGTTTGATCATCTGTTCAGAGGATAGCAGTATGCAGTGTAGTATATAGGGGAGATCTCCTTCTAAGGGTAGTAGCTACTGTTAATTCCCTATTGTCTTGTTTTGAAGTCCTGTATCATTTTCATTGTTTTGTTCGGTTGGGTTTTGTTCTGTTTTGTTTGATTTTGTTATATCTGATGGCATGTGCAGCTATTTGAAAGACAGCAAGATATATTAAGGTAGCCATGTTGGATTTGCTATTGTTTTGAAGTCCTTTACTGCATTCATTGTTTTGTTTTTGTTGGTTCTATTCTGTTCTGTTCTGTTTGATTTTCACTATGTCTGAGGGTATCTGCAGCTATTTGGAGCAGAGCAAGAGGCATTGTGGTAACTATTGTTGATATCGTATTGTTTTGAAGTCCTGTATCACACTGGTTTGTTTTGATTGGTTTTATTCTGTTTTATTTTCTTTGGTTTTATCCTCTTTAAAATAAAATTTAAAAAAAAACCTTAAGGGAAAAAAACGTCAAAATTTTGAAGTAGTTGTATTTGTGGAATGGTTATTTCTTTTTCATTTTCTTGCAATATGCCTGTAATTATCAGGTACAACTTTCATACCTAACTTTTGAAGATTTGAGAAAGAAAACTGAAAGTATTTAGAACCCTTTAGCCAACTCTGTAAATAACTGCTAGTAATTGTAGGCAACAATAAAAAGCAAGGGACAAAAAGAAAATATTTGCAGCTTATTTGAAAGCTGATGAGTCAATTTCCTAATTACATAAAAAGCTGCTATGAATAAGCCAGAAAAAGACCACCAGCTGGAACACATTCACCACACACAGGTGCACACATACATCACACATCAATATACACAGTACACACCACCTATACTCCCCCACACACACCACCCATGTACACATATGTACACCTGCTCAAAAGTCACCTAGGGCTGGTAGTCACTGGACTGTGCAGTGCAGATAATAGAACATTTCCAGCTTTATGAGAAGTCTTTCAGACTCTAGGACAGCCAGTTCCACAGAACTTCTTATGAGGACAGAAATAGTCTCTATTTGGCAGCAGCCAAATTTGTACCTGAAATGTGGCTAATACAACTAAATAACTGAATGTTATTTTATGTCATTTTAATTAATTTAAGATTAACAGTCACAATTGGTTAGTGGCTATATCATCGAACAGTTGTAGATCAAAAAGGAGGAAAACTATTATGACATAAACATAATACTTACATAAACATGATAAATACAGCACATACAAACAAGGGAAAACTTCAAACCAATCTCATTTATGGTTAACAACACAAATACCCAAATTATCCAGCAATTTTATTAAAAACTTCCAACATCAAACCACTTGGACTATCCTAAGAATACACGCATTATAAAGTATTAGGAATGGCATATTACTTACTATACTAACAAACTGAAGAAAATCAAGTGATTATCTTCATGGTTCACTAAAAAGTTACTAAAGTCTCCAGTCATAACTACACATAGAAAGAGCTTGGGTGTCCTTGCTCTTTCTCATGACAAGAGGCGGCCAACATTATGAACACCAATGACTGGAAGATACCTGAAGTTGTGGAGCAAGCCATCACCTAGTCTAGAGGAGTAAGCACACATAAAAAAGCAATACCTGCAACCCAGTAGACATGAGACACAGCTGACTCCTAGCCAGAGGAACACAAAGCCTCAGGCTTAAGGCCCATCTGTCTGGGTCCTACTATCTGATACATCATGTACAGATTTCAGCAAAGATTCCAAGATGCTAAAAGGAAAAAAAAAAAAAAGCCTGAAACATAAATCAGAATCAAAGTCAGATTTTGGAATTACCAGAGAAGTAATTTTAAATGATGGTGATTGATATGCTTAGGGCTCCAATGGAAAAGTGGAAAAGTGCAAAAACAGGCCATCCAAGCAAAGTGACCAGAACACTAGAAATCAAAAACACTGCAAAAAATAAAAATAAATTTAAAACCATTACAACAGGCATGAAGAATGCCTCTGACGAGCTCATAAGAGACCAAAACAGACAAATGATCAGTGAACAAAAAGATATGTCAAAAAAGAACTTTTAAAATGAGGAGTCAAAAAAGGAATTAAAATGTTATGTAAACAGACCAACTAGACACAAAGAATGTAAACAATTAGATATTGCAAACATGTACTACTGTACATATATGTGTATATATATAAATTTTAAAGAACTGAATTAAGCAAAACTTAGTGTGGTTCGATATAATCTCAGTACTTGGGGGCATTGGTGGGGATGAGATAGGCATAATGCAAGTTCAAGTCCCACCTGGGCATCTGTTATGGCTTTTATCTTCATGTCCCCCTATAGTCATATGTGGGGCTTTTTGGATGTGGCTTAATCTAGGATATGTGATGCTAGGACCAAAATGTTGGAACTGATTCAAAGTGGGATGCTAGGGCTAAATGTGTGAGTGCTACTCGCCCTAAGGGTAGGTAACCTGGATAAGATTTAAGGGACAAAAAGAGGGTCACTTGTCGCTTTATGTTTGCTGCCTTCTGCCTGCCATGAGCTGTTTCTCTCCTTTAATGCCCCACTGCCATGCTGCCCTGCCTGGAGCCAGCCATCTATGGACTGAAACCTCCATAAACTGTGAGCCAAATAAACTTTTCCTCCTTTTAACTTTGGGTGATGGGTATTTAGGCTCAGCAATGAGAAAAGCAACTAAGACAGCATCCTAGGAGATCCTTTCTCAAAATAAAAAACAAGGGGGCTGAGAATGTAGCTTAGTATAAAGGACACGGGTTCAATCTCCAGTACCTTGCCAAAATAAAACAAAACACACACACACACACAAAAAAAGTTCAAAACCAGTGGGACAATCTCAAAAGATATAAAGTGTGCCAGTGGAATACCAGAAGAAGAGAATAAAGGCTAATAATCTGCTGAAATTAATGACAGACATCAAATAAGAAATGTGAGAGGTTCAGAGAATGTCATGTGGGACAAGTATGGTGGAGAACCACCAGATCTGGGCATGTCATGTCCAAACTGCAGAAAAACAATAACAGAAAAATCTTGAAAGAAGCAAGATAAAAACCACAACTTAGCTACAGTGGAACAATAATAAAATTTGGAAAATTTTTCAACAAAAACCACTCAAGCAGAAAGAGAATAAAGTACTTCAAGTAGTGAAATTAGAAAGAAAACATCAACCATCCAGGCTAAAACTCTAGCACTCAGGAGGCTGAGGCAGGAGGATGGCTGCAAGTTCAAGGCCAGCCTGGACTACATAGTGAGTTCAAAGCTAGTTTAAACTATATAACAAGATTCTGTCTCACAAAACCAAAAGAAAAAAAAAGAAGAAGGAGAAGGACAGGATGATGATGAAGAAGGAGAGGAGGAGGAAGAAAAGAAAGAAAACAACAACCTAGAAAACACTAACCTAGAATTATATATATGAGAAATTATTCTTTAAAAGTGAAAATTTTTAAATTTCTCAGACAAATAAACCTGCTCTACAAGCAGTGTTATTAAAGTTCATCACTAAAGAAAAATAAAATGTTAGGAGTCAAAATTCTGGATTTACAAAAACGAAGGAGAATGGAGAAGGAATAAATGTCAATGAAAAAGTAAAACAGTTCTTCATTAAAAACCAGCAACGCTTGTGATAAAACTGTCATGAGCCAGAATTTCCAGGCCTTGCTGTATAAGCAGAATGCCACAGGGTTCAGGATCTGACATGGGGGTTCCTTTGACTCTCAGTTTCAAGTGGGGTGAAATATCTGAGCGGGGAAAATCTGCAGATGTAATTACATGCCACCATCAGCGTGGGCCCTGTGGTGACAAAGAGGAAGATTATGCTAGGCAGTCTGACCTTACCAGACAGACCGCTTCAGAGTCTCAAGTCAGAGCCTGGTAGCAGACCCTTCAGCAGCAAGATGCCCATAATCCGACAATATCTACTAACAACTTAAGGCAGCCTGAAAGCAGATCCCACCCTCACCAAATCTCTGGGTGTGAACGGAACCCTGGCCACAAGCTGACACAGGACCCAGCTGGGTGAGCAAGAGTCTACAGAACAGGCAGAAGGCTACATAAGTATGAGACAGTATGTTGGCACTTGTTAATAAAGTGTTATAAACACTCATGTGTATATAATAAAACAGGATATATACATATATTAACATTTTTTCCCAATTGGATTTTGTTTTGGAATGTCTATGGTAAAAACCTAAACCAGGCATGGTGGCACACATCTATAATCTCAGCTCTCAGGAAGGCTGAGGCAAGAGGGTCACCATAAGTTTGAGGCCAGTCTAGACTATACATAATGAGTTCAAGGTCATCCTGAAATACATAGTCAGACCTTATCTCAAAAAAAATCTAACTTAGGAATTTACCCTAATATTAGCCAACAATCTTACAACTCTATTAAATTGTATGAGTCAAGCTATTCCTAATGCTCTTACTAGCCAGGCTATCCATCTTGCCCCCTCTATTAGACTTACCAAATATTTACCATTTAAATTTTAAAACAAACCTTTTTTGATTTTCATTCATTAATATTTGGATTTTGAAATACTTTCCTACATTCTTTCAGTTAGGGCAGAGTTCTACATTCAAACTTTTTTTACTTACTTCATAACAGCAACTTTGAATATTGTGTAATTCATTCATACTAGAAACATTACACACCACATGTGTTCATCCTCATCCTAGTGCCAGCCCCCTCTCTGGTGAACACCTGCCATTCACACTAAGGTGCTTACAGGGGCCAAGGGACGGAAACCAAGGAGGCAACACCGGAGCCAGAATCTCAGGGGAGAAAGAATTGAACTATCTGTATGCAGGTGACAGGATGGAACATCTGGGAACCCAGACAGCCAACAATGAAACTGAACAGTGATAAAGAATTTAGGGAAAATAGAAGGCTATAAAATCAATATACAAAATTGACAGCCATCATAAATATTCATACAAACAACAGCCAATCAGAAGAAATGTTTGAAAAGAAAACCCTCATTTACAGCAGCAACACAGAAAAGGATTAAGTGAAAAATAAATTTCTTTTTAATGTAAAAATTCTGTAAGACAAAAACCTTAAGACATTCTTGAAAGAGACAAATAACAGACTTGTGTCAAGGGAAAGACCCCTGAAGGGATCAGAGGCTGACTCTCTCAAAGTCAAGACAACACACCCAACATAACCCACCAGTAAGCTGTCCACTACCCCCAGACAGACTGGGTAGAGTGATGATAAAACTTATGTGAAAATATAAACTATGATTTAAGATCCAAATACTGTAACTTTTAAGAAGAAAAGGTTTCACTGCCATAAGAAACTTTTACATGGCAAAACCAAAAGACAAGCATCAAAATGGTTGAAAATATTTGCTACATGCAAATAATCTTCCTAGTATCTGAGTAACTTTCAAAAGACAAGAAAAGGGAAGGAAAGAGGGGTGAGTGAGGCAAAGTCAACAGTAAATAAGCACAACTCTCCTTTTGGGGTCCTCAGAAAGGTACAGAAGTGACAGTGCTCTGTCCTTGGAGATATCATCAGACCACAGGAGAACAGAATGTCCCTTGCCTATAGCACAGCATGGCCAGTCACCATTACATTTCTCTAACCCTAAGAAATTATTAATGACAGCTACCTCATAAGCTTTAAGCCCCCTTAAGACCCTTTCTTTTTTCAGAGATACTAACAATGAAAATATATGCAGCCCAGAGTCCACAAAATGGGGCATCCTAAGTCTGTGAGGGGCATCCACAAGACCACACTGGTACCCACATTGGCAGCTTCAATCCTCTCCTTTTCTATGACTCCCTCTGCACTGGCTCCAGGCATCACTGGGTGGGGGGGCGCTCTGCAGGGCTCTCTGTCATTGGGTGAGTGTATCACCCCAAACCCCGCTAATACACACAAACTCCCAGTCTGCTCAGAGTAGATGAGGATGTAGTGCACCTCTGGAATCCAGGCCATCTCTGATTACTCCCCAAGGCCATAAAACAACACAATTTATAAAGAAGGTATAAACAGACCATCTCTCTCGCATTCACCCCTATTGACAGAGCCATGTAGGCAGAGAATACAGTAAGCACTTGAGTATACATAGACTGACCAAAAGTGCACAGTTCCACCTATCCCAGTCCTCTCAAAGACAGACACCTTCTAAGGAAGGAGACAGTCCAGGGCTGTGCAATTCTATCCTGGCATGAAGAAACGCTACGTAGTACTGGGTGATGGGAATCACCACCCCACTACCAGAGTGAACTTGAGGAAGGAATAAGAGCAAGTTCTTTTATTCAACTTCAGCATCTCTGCAGCCACTGACAGGTTCAAGGTTGCCAAAGACCACGAAGGGCAGTGAGCACATGGATCCTGTCACAGAAGTCCAACAGCACTCACACAGGAAGGATAAAGACACTGCACTGTCCATCCTCAGCCAATGCCCCATGGCATCCCTATGGGTATCAGCTGCTGCTTCATTTCTTCCTGGGACTCTAAAAGTTGGGGACTAACAGCTCCACAGTCAAACCCCCAACCACCTAGTACCTCCAACACCTCTACAATTCCTTCACCTAAGGTTCATAGCACTGTCATGAGTGGGAAGAGACCAATGACCACCTATGCAGCCAGTTGACAAGTAAGTGCTTGTCAAAGTCAGGTGTCAACTGTCAAATAAATCTGCTCTCCTTCAGCAGGTAAGCACTATTTCCTGGCCAGGAAAAGGATAAGTCAGTTCAGAAGGCTGGGTTGGAACCCTAGGTTTAAAGTAGACCTGGATGCAGACCACAGAGCCCAGATGTCCCAGGGTACCTGCAATAAGACCACACCCGTACACCAATAAACAACAACATATGACATAAATTCATCTTTTCTCAAATACTTCCTTCGCACTTTTACACACAAGCCACTTAAAAATAAGCAAGTGAAAAAAGATAGCGGATTGATAAGACAACAGGATACAGAGCCTCCCCTGAGAGAGACAGCACATGCTGTAATAAAACACCCTGGAGAGGTCCAGACAGAAGGAAATGGATCCTCTTGACTTAGGAAGAAACTAAAGGCAAAAGAGCTGGTCAAACATGCAGTCCCGGGGTACACTGCAGAAGCTGAGATTAGCGGCCACAGCACTTTCCAGCCGCCTGAATGCACACGGCCGCCGCCACTGACCAGATCGGCCCAAGCTCGCACAGCCACGACCCGCTGAGACTGGCCGGAGCGGCCCAAACACACTGGAGCACCCAAAACCGCTCTGCTGCGACTAACCAGTCACGCTGAAGACCGAGGCTGGCAAGCCCAACAGACAAGGGAGCCATCAAGGGACCTCCATTACACCACAGTGAGTGCTGGGAATAAGACACCACCACCACCACCCCGGGAAGGGCACAACCAAATGGACAACATGTTGGAAATCGGGCAGGAGAAGCCTGAACTAGGAACAACAGTGACTTCAGTTGGTTGCTGCCTCCCCAAGCAGATTGGTGGGATCTGCTTGGCCTGGGTCACGCCCCTGGCTGAGACCCAATAAGCCATCTAAAACCAATTCTGAGGCATAGCACACACTAACCCAGTGAAGGCCTCCGAAGGTTGACTGGCCCAGAGGGGAGGGGCCAGTATATGCAGCCCCTGCCTACACCTCAATGACCAAAAGCAAACAGGGAAGGGCAGAAATCCCTCGCCAGCTTGCTTCAGAAGAACCATAACCAACAAGGAAAGAGGCTGGGACCTCCACTATACACCTGTATGGAAAAAACCAAAAACATGACAAGAGAAAGAAAAAACAAGAAAAAGCCCCCTGCCCCAAACCCTGAGAACATTGATCCAGGACAGGGAAATACAAAAGAGACTGACGGCAGCAAACATGCAACATCAGACATGGCTTCAATGGACATTAAGAGATATCTTTGGGACCTTGTAGATGAGCTCAAAACTGAAATATTAAATCAGATAAAGCAAGATATAAGTACATTAATAAAAGAAATGCTATGCATCTCTCAAGAAGACACAGATGGAAGAAGGGAGGAACACAAAAAAAGGAGAGAAACATTCGATAAAGAATATAAAGAAAACTTAGAATACATGAAGCAGATTCAAAGAGATTACCAGGAAATTAAAAACTCCATTGAAAGCTGGCAAAGCTGCTTGAAAGAAACTAAGGATAGACTATCAAAACTTGAAGATAAGTTTGCAATGTGTGATCATGAAAGGAAAAATCTCTTTAAAATAACAAGGAAACAGGCAGTAACAATACAAAGGCTAGGAGATGACAAGAGAATCTATAAGAATAAGAAATGTGAGTGAGGATGCAGGAATAAAAACAGCCTTAAAAAGGCTATTCATGGAAATAATTAAGAAAAACTTTCCAAGCATAGGAAAAGAAAATGATATTCAGATATATGAGGCATAAAGAACTCCAGCCACCTACAACCAAAACAGAGCTACACCCAGACATCTAACAATCAAGATACCAGAAATTCAATATAAAAACGGAATATTAAAAGCCATCAGAGAAAAGAAACAGATCACCTATAAAGGAAAACCCATCAAGATCACAGCAGACTTCTCAACACAGACCATCAGATCAAGAAGAGCTTGGAGCAAAGTATTCCAAGCCCTGAAAGAAAATAACCTCCAGCCCAGATTGATGTACCCTGCAAAAGTGGCACTAGAAATTAATGGAGAAATAAGATGCTTCCATGACAAAGAAGAACTGGGGGAATTTGTGACCACCAATCCAACCCTACAGAGAATACTGAAGGACGTTCTATAGAGAGAGGAAAAAAAAAAATACCAGGATTTCAGGAACAGTGGCAGAAAGGCCTCAATGAATGGGGCAGGCACTAGAATGAAGGAGAAAAGTAGACAAACAATGGCAGAAAAATAGCATAGCAGAAATGAGGCAGAGAAGGTTGGTTATAACCTCTAACATAGATGGCCTTGATACACTAAAAAAAAAAAAATGCAGGCAGAGTAGATCAGGAGGTAGGGTCCATCAAGATGCTCTGTATAGGAAATATAATCAACCTGAGAGAGAGTTTATGGACCGAAAATCAAGTATGAGAAAACAATGCTTTATATGACAGGGAGCCAGAAAGAAAACAGGGGCAACTCAACCACCACCTGCAAACAGGATGAAAAGACAGGATACTTATGTGCAGTAGAGAACTACTCAGCTATAACGAAGGAAAACCTTGAGGCTCTTATAGGTAAAGGAATACAACTTGAGATCAAGTCCAGGAGCGAGAAGGTTTGGAACCACTTAGGTTGCCCCCCAGTCTAAAAACTGAGGGAGTTGGTGGGACCTAAAATGCACAGCACCCTGTGGGGGTGAAAGAGGAGGAATAGTCTAAAAAAAGAAGACAGAGGATATTGTTAATAGTCTACCAGGATTTAAAACCCACATTACTCACACCACTCTGCTTAGCTTAGATGGATTATATTCTGTTACAGTTTGTCTACTTATACTAGGTTTGAAGGCACAGACAGTTATCCCAAAAATAGCAGGATATAATACAGTAATCAGCCTTAATTTCCTATTAACTTAATCTGAAGCTCTGTATAACTTACACTGTTTTACCATGACTGATCTTAATTGAATCTGGTTTGTTAGATTTTATTTTGTATTGACAAATTTTATTTTATTTTATTTTATTTTATATTGACAAATTTTATTCAAAGCTGTTATGACTGATAGTATCAAGTCTGAGAGTATAGGCAACTACACTGAAGATGAAAAGATTCACTAGGATACCCACTCTGGTTTGATTATTACCTGCCTTTGAAGTTTTACATTGTCTACAATGTTTTGTTTTTACTAACATTGTTATGTACTGCTATATTCAATTATACTGCTATATTCAAATATGCCTGATGATATAGACAATTCTATTAAAGATAACTAGAGGCAACACAGTAACCATTGTAGATCACCTTGTATTGTGGTTTTATATGACTTTTTGGTTTCATGTTTTTATAGGAATTTGTTTTGTTTTATCTTGCTAGGTTTTGTTTTTCCCTCTAATACAGAAAGGATAGAAATACATGTAGAGACTCATGCATGCATAGCTACTTACATTCCCACTATTTGAATGTCTACTTTGTATGCTTTAATTTTGTAACTTGAGCAACAATTTCTAAGAGGACAATATGTAATTTATCAACTAGCAATTTCTTACTGTTTATCTTTTTTTAAAATTCTGTTTCTACTCTTTTCCTGTTTTTTTTTTTCTCTTTAAAGAAAAAATAAATAAATAAACAAGCACTGTGGGGTCCTGAATCCTGCAGATGCCGTATAAGCAAAGCTTCCTGGGGACAGATGATGGATCTCTTGGTGGACCCTGAATCAGGCACAGGGACCCAGGGCAATGCTACCAAATTCTTCAGGAAATCCTGACCCATGACAAGTTTATCCCTAAGGAAAACCATTTCCTTTCAGGAGAAATGCAATCTTGTCTGTGCAGCATGAATATTTTGAAGCCAAAAATAGTTTTGTAAAAGGAAGTACCAATGGGGCCTTCCTCCAAATGACAAGTTCAGGCTGTGTCCCCACAGCCTCGGCAGAGAAGCCTGCTCGTGTCCACCTTCTTGAGCAATGCAGAGCCCTCCTACATTCAGCTCTTCTTTTGTGACAGTATTCCTTTAGCCAGATGAACAAAGTAAGAGAACTAGAGAGAAAACGGAAGCACTGTAAAAAGAAGAACAGATACCTTACTCTGGTGGATAAATTCAGAGATACTATCCTCTTTAACTAAACAAAAGATAAAATCAGTTCATCTCTGTAATGTTTGCCAAATTATATAGAAATTGCATACTCTAAAAACCTCAGTCTACCAGGAAGGATTGAGTAAATTTTATAACAAACTATCTTCCCCTAAAAAGTGTGCCCTGAAAAATAATATATTTTAAATGAAAATTTATCATTAGAGAGTACCAAATTAAAAGAAATAAAGCAAGGGCCAGGGATTTAGCTCAGCGGCTTAAGTGACTGCCTGGCAAACGCAGGGTCATGAGTTTGATCCCTGCTAGAAAGAAAGAAAGAAAGAAAGAAAGAAAGAAAGAAAGAAAGAAAGAAAGAAAGAAAGAAAGAAAGAAAGAAAGAAAGAAAGAAAGAAAGAAAGGGAAAGGAAAAGAAAGTGAAGAAAGAAAGAAGTGAAGAAAGCAAACAACTTGTTTGTTTGTTTGTTTGTTTGTTTGTTTTACTAATTGAGCTCAGTCTTGGACATTCTAGGAAAGGACTACCAGTGAGCTACATCCCCAGCCCTTTTAAACTTTTATTTTTGACACAGAGTCTTGCTAAATTGCCCAGCCTGGTCTGATCTTGTGATACCTATCTCAGCTTTCCAAGCAGCTAGGATTAAAAGTGTACTGCACCTAGCAAGGCAAATTTAACTTTGAAATAACAGCATATAAAAAGAAGTTATCTGGCCGGACATGTTGGTGTATACCTGTAATCCCAGCAAGTAGGAGGCTGAGGTAGGAGGATTGCAGTGGATTCAAGGCCATCCTGTACTACATAGCAATATCTCATCTCAAAAAAACAAAAGTTATCTGCCTTTTAGCCAGAGTAAGTTTAGGCTAGTCACCCAGGGCTCGGATCACACAGTAAGCTCCACTTCTTAACAGGACCTTATCTAATCAGATTCCAAGCACCAGATGCAAAACATTTAATACAAGGTTATTAAAGGCAATTTTACACATTATTTCACCTCCTCTTCTGATCTCAGCATATCCAGTTTTAAAGCCAATGCTCTATGGACAAAGGTTTCTGTCTCATATGCACATATCCTCTACAAGCACCAGATCCCCTATGAGCTCTGCAGAGCACAGGCTAGGCACAAAGGATGAGGTATCCAGCCACACATCATCCAGATCCTCAGTACCACCTGTCCAGCTGGCCAGGTCCCTGGTCCCAAGGTTGAGAACTGAGCTGAACAGAGGCCACCATACCAGTGCCATCAAGAAAGCAGACAGGGCTGCAGATATAGCTCAGTGGCATAAGTGCCTGCCTGGCAAGTGTGAGGCCATGAATTTAATCCCCAGTACAAAAAAAAAAAAAAGAAATGCAGATAGATAGTAAAGCAAATGAGCAATGCCAAGAGCTGACTCTTACATGAGTGAAGCTAATAAATTCCCAGCATGATGATCAAGGGAGAAGGACAGGGACTACCAACATCAAGACATACAGATTAAAAGGTGAAACAATATATGACATTATAGTTACAAATTTGACAATTCAGAAGACATGAACAAATTATTCTTTTTTTTTGTCATGAACCTCCCTTGTATAAATTATTCTTTAAAGAGTAAACTTTTTAAAGTTTATTTTTCCTTAAAAATAAATTTAAGAACCTATATTTTCCTTAAAAATAAAAGTTAGCATTTAATGAAACAGAAAACTTTTATCTAGTAAAGAAACTGGATTAGAACCAAGAAAAAACCTTCCTATAAAAGAGTACAGATGAAGGGAATTTCATAAAACGTGAAGAAGGCAACACCACTGATACTATTTACCCTCGGTATGTATGCAGTTCAGTAGTAGAGTGCTAGTTTAGCATGTGTGAAGCCCTGATAAAGACACTGCAGAGGATGGCAAAGAAAGAGAACTATAGAGAAGTACCCCCAGCAAACGTGTTCACAAACTAAACAGAGAGAGGAACATGCGGGGCCTGGCCCAGAAAAGCTAATTTAACATCTGAAAATCAAGGTGATTTCCTGTGTTATCAGAATAAAAGAGAAAAGCTGTAAGCGATTTGTGACAGAGGCAAAAAGCACTTGACAGCATTCAGTATTCTTTCTCAGTAAAAATTCTCAACAAGGTAAGTAACAGAAGCATTCTCCATCTGATAAGGGATATTGGCAGAGGGGAGTACAACCACTGCCATCCTCAGCAGTAAACAACTGTGAAGTTTGCCTATTAACATACAGTCACCTTGACTGACACGTGTCAAAGCCGGTCCTGTTAGGACAATGAGGCAGAAATAGGCATCAAGACTGGACAGAAAGACATATCCACACTTTATATGTAGATACTGAATGTTTATACATATAATCCTATGGACTCTATAGAAGCTATGACTGAGCAAAGCCATGGAACTTAAGCAGTCACCACCTCTCCCTAGAGCTGTTTTGTTTTGTTTTTGGTACCAGGGATTGAACTCATGACCTCACGCTTACCAGGCAAGTGCTTGAGCCACTGAGCTAAATCCCTGGTCAGCCGTGGGACTTAAGATTAATGTACAAAGGCTCATTTGCCTTTCCATATACTGGCACACAACCAGAAAAAGTTTAAAAAGACTATTGACAATGGCATCAAAAAATGTAAATTCCCTAAGAATGCTCTTAACAAGACTTACAAAATTTTCATGCTATAAACTATGAAATACTGCTGAGAGAAATTAAAGACAGCCTCAATAAATAAAGTGGTAAGTCACCTTATGAATCAGAAGGCAGAACTGGGGAGCTGTCAACTCTCCATCCTACTAATCAATGCAACACAAGTCAATCTCAGCAGGCTTTTGTAGATATTGAAAAATTGCTTTAAAATGTATGTGAAAAAGTAATATGTCTAAAATATTCAAAACAATCTCAAAGAAAGATTGTGTGAGGTCAATCTTCAACTGTTTGAGGTCAATTTCACTGACCTCAAGAATTACCATGAAGCTAAGTCATCCAGAGGGCTCACAAACAAGACTATAACAGAGTAAGGAAGCAGAATATAATTCAAAAAAGACACACACATTTACACCTTGACTTTCTAGAATGTTGCCACAGCAATAAAACAGAAAACAAAACCTTATAGTGAAATAGAAGTCTATATGAAAAAAATAAGCCTCTTCCACTCTCATATTGTACATAGAAATTAACATGAGAAAAATAAAAACCTGACTTGCAAAAGGTAAAATCACAAAGGGGAAGAATGACTTCATGACCTGGTAGAAATAAAAATTTCTTAGGTCACAGAAAGCAATAATCATAAGAAAACCATAGCTGTAAACTGCTGACCACTGAGGGGACCATTAAGAAAATGAGGGAAGCTAAGCATGGTAGTGCATGGCCATAATCCCAATACTTGGGAGGCTGAGTATTAAGAAGGATCACCATGAGTGTGAAGCCAGCCTGGACCACATAGTGAGTTCAAGAGCAGCCTGAACTCCATAGGGAGATCGTGTCTCAAAACAAAAACAAAAGCAAACAAAAAAAATGTTCTATGGTTTTCTTATGATTATAGCTTTCTGTGACCTAAGAAATCTTTATTTCTACCAGGTCATGAAGTCATTCTTCCCCTTTGTGATTTTACCTTTTGCAGGTCAGTTTTTGATTCTTCTCACATTAAAAAATAAGTTACAAGACAGCCAGAGCTTGAGAAAAAGTGTTCACAAAACACTCATTTCACAATGATTGGTATCTAGAACACAGAAGGAATTCCTACAATCTAATAACAAAACAACACAATGAAAATTGAATGTAAGATATGTTAGCCAAAAAGAAAGATGAGAAAGACACAAAAGGAAAAGATATAGGAGTGATCGATAAGCACCTGAAAAGATGCTTACATCATTAATCATCACAGAAGCCAATTAAAACTCCAAGGAGATGCTATTGCATATCCACTAGGAAGGATAAAATTGAAAATTCAAGTATTAAACATAGTAAAGATGAGGAATTACTAAAACTTTCATGTTTTTAAAATAGAACATGGCATAATCATACTGCAAAGTTCTAGTAGCTTTTAATATAAATACATACCTCCCTCAACAACATAGTAACTCCACACATGGATAGAATTACCTAACAGAAATGAAAACATTCACAAAAGGATGTGTGCAGGAATGTCATGGCACTTTTGCTCAGAAAAGCCAAAATATGCAAATGGTCCAGGTGAACTAAACAATAGGAGAACAGCTATACAACCTCAGGTCAGCACTCCTACAAGAACATGTGTGGCTGGGTCATAAAAAAGAACCACCTCTGGTCAAGACATCAACTTGAATCAACCAGTATCTGCCAAGAGATAGGGGCCTTCCAAGGAACATATGTCCATGATGTCACCTGTCAGCACAAGCAACTGACCTACAAGGAAAATCTGCACACAGGACCACTGGACTGATTGGGAAACAGCACAAGAGACCTGGAGGCATGGTCAAGAATGTTTTGATATGGTTTGGGTTAAACAGTATTCACTCAGCAAAAGTACACTAAAGATTTATGTATTTCACCTCACATAAAGTTTACATCAGAAGGAAAAACTAGAGCTGGGGCTGGTGGCATATGGCTGTAATTCCAATACTCAGAGGCTGAGACAAGAAGATTGCCAGGGGTTTTGGGGTACCTGTGCTACTAAACATAGTGAAGTTCAAGGCTGCTTTGAACTACAAAGCAATACCCTGTCTCAAAAAAAAAAAATAAATAAAACAGAAGAAAAAACTAAACACATATTGAACTAGGACCTAGCTAATGGTATTCATAGAGAAGCATTTCAGGAGAAGTATACTGACAGCTACAATTCACTTTTAAACAAATCAAAAATAAGAATGACTGGTGCAAAAATTAATAGGTAAATATTTAGTAAACCAAGAATAGTAATGATTAATCACCAAATTTAGGGAATAAGCATGTAAGTGTCAGCTATAAAGTTCTCCCAGCCATGTGGCATGTTGAAATTTCGTAATAAATGTTGAAGAATTTTTAAATTAAAAAAAGAGTTGAAATTGACAGTAATCAAAAGCCCTTTCCAAGACTTTCTACAATTAGCTAAGCAGGGCAATTTTCAAGAGAAAATGGACTTTTCTTTTTAAACAGAATTCATAGCAAGGTGCCATAGAAGGCTACTTTCACATCAGCTAGACACAACCCCTAGGATCTTCTGGAAAGATTATTCCATGAAAACACAATACTGAGGCAAAGCCACCCACCAGCAGCAGGATGCAGAGAACAGCTCAGGGTGAGGGGACAGGCAACACCCATAGTCTGCCTCATGGTTACCTGGACACCTTAGGTTGCTAAAGCAGAAGAATCAAGAATCATGAAAGACAGAACTATTTTTAAAAATCCAAAAATATCTTTTCTTCAACAATCAGACATGTTAACAGTAGTTTCAAAAGATTTTTAAAATCTTAAAAAGTGAAATCCAAACTAACTTAAGTCTAAAAATGGGGCTCCTTAAAATAAACACTTGCTAAATCTTCCTGCTTCTCCCCTGCACTCTGTTAATCACTAGAGGAAAACTGCAGTGTCATGCCACGCTTTGCAGTCTCCAGCCTACAGGGGAGAGAATAGGGCAGGTAGGCTAGAGACACAGCTGCAAGGCAAGACTGGGACCAAACCTTGAAGCACCAGACACATAACACCTTTCTTAAGAATGAGTCTTTTAAGGTCTTCTGGGAATACTGCAGCCCAGCCCATGAGTACTCACCTTAGTGAGTTAGGGTGCTCAGAGCGCCCTCTTCTGTACTATAGTACTGTCCAGGAAACAAAGACCCTCTTAGTGCAGCTGCCCAGGGTCTGAGGTTCACCCTGGCCTTTTTCCTCAACTCCCTCCATTGTACACCTGCCTCTTCCCACAAGAAACTAGTCTCCTATTCTCTAAGGCCCAGTGCTGCCCAAGGACCTTGTTCTCAGGTACCCACAGCTGGTGCTAAGGATCACCCACTCATCTAACCCAACAGCTTCCTGGGACCAAGTGTCAGCAGTCAGCGGACAAAGCTCAGGAGACCGAAAGTCAAATTTGGGCACAGAGCTAAAGTTCATTTCTGCACAGATGACAAGGAGAAAACAGGCAAGGCACAAGAAGCTCACAGAGCTTTAAAGGAGCTGAGGAAGGTGAAAGTGGCCCTGGCCCTGGATCAGCAGTAATGCTCATTTTTTTCCTCTACATCTTGGTCCTGCGGCCAATGACAGACAGATATGCATGGTATTCTTGCTAGGGAAATAAGAATGACCGCCTACATCCAAGAACAACTCTTCACTAGGAGAGATAAACAATGAGCAAGCACTGAGCACAACAAACAGTGAACACTAAGCACAGGCTTGAGATTCTGAGTCCACATCACGGCACAGGTTTACAATCCCCACAACCTAACTGATGATCAACATCAGGTACACACAGTGAACCCCTGGACAGCTGGTCATCAGGGTCCAGAGGGAAGCAAGCAGGGGTGCAGTGGGAGTCATCATCTCAGAATAGAAGCCAAATTGCAAGCAGAGCCCTATCCCAACAGCACAGCACTACAGCAGTCTCCAGAAACAGGCACCCAAGGTACAGCCCTGACCCCAAAACAGCACATGTCTTTTCAGGTCTACAAAAATATTCTCAGACTGCAACCTGGAAAGAGAGACACAAACAAAGCTCAGGTTCAAAATGCTGACTGTCTCCCTTCCATTCCATAGGTAGACCTGCTATATCCCTCCCTCCTGGGGGGCAGGGGCAAGTAGGTCACACACCCTGACCCCTATGACCGGCTTACATAAACCAGTTCTGAGTCATTCATTCAGTATAGCACTTAGTACCTATGCCTCAAACACTGGGGCTCCCTCTCTGTGTCCCCTACCTCCTTCAGTTTCTAAGGCTACAGTCACGACGAAAGTCACCATCTAGTCTAATCAACCCACCGCTGAATTACAACAGTCAGCACATCCCATTACAACTTGAACCACTGCCATCTTCCACAAAACTCCCTGATTGATCTAGAACATGGCATCCAGGGCAGTGTGTTGCAAGCAAAGACCCTCAACTTCTGGGAGTGAAGAAGATGGGCAAGAGGGGCAACAAAGCAGCTGGAGCCCAGGCTTGGAAGCTACAGGAATGCAGAACGCTTGTCTCCACTGCCTATGAAGCACAAGTCACAGGCCACCTCTCTAAGCAGGGCTGCTCCTGTATTGGCTGGAAGCACTTTAGGACAGAAACACCACCCCCCACTCATTACAGATACCCAGACAAAGCTCTACTGAAAGACTTCTTCATTATGAATAGTGAGATGTGGAAATGCTGAGAGGGTCAATAGACTCAAAAAATGTGATTCTTTGACCCACTCTTTGAAGAGCCAGCCCATTTAAAAAGCTTAGCATTTAGCCTGCCATACAACTGAGAAACAAAGGCTGACAGACTGCTGGAAGGGTGGCTGGCAGCGTCCCTGGGTCCCCACACAAACCACTGAAGAACACCTAAACAGAACTGAAGCCATCACAGTTTCACTACATGAGGAAGACCAGCCTCAGAGCCAAGCAGAGACAGAAGTCATTCTCTGCATCTCCAAAGCATTACACCATTCATAAACAGAGAAAAGGGGCCCAAAACCTTCCACTGCCTGAGTCCACCAACAGCCTTCAGCCTCAAGACCTTCCCACCACCTCCCTTTCTTGCCTCTGAGAGTGTGAACACATGTGTATATATACATGTGTGTGAATACACATGTGTGCATGCACAGGTGTCTGCAAATCCACCCACAGAAAGGCAGCCTGGTAGGCTCTTGCCCATCTCTATCACTTCACATGAGGCAAGCACGAAAACACTTTTTGGATAATGTACATATGCTCTCAGAAACAACCACTGGGCAAGTGATCCATTATTAACGTCCACAGTCTCAATGGGCTATCAGAAGCCTTCAGTACTCACAAAGATAATACTTCTAAGAGGTTGACACAGAAATGCTTTACATTCAAATCCATGTTATTCACAGATACCCTGCTTTACAGTAAGGGCAAGCAATGAATGATGCACAGACATCTACTTTCTAAGGTAGCTAGATGCAGAGAAGCTGGGATTGCATGAGGTAATCAAGCATAGGCACAGGTACTGCATTTCCCAAAACCATGTGAACACAGCCTGGATTCAAAACCTGCAGAAACAAGCGTTCACCTTTCTCTTCAAGAATCTGACCTAAGAAGATTTTAAACCCTGGATAATCTAGTAATAAGCAATTAAACTGAAGTAGTAGTGGGGGGGGCTACCAAGAGAAAAAAGCCCAGGTCCCAACGTATTCACGACTTAATTCTACAAGTACTTCAGGGAAAGTCTACTGTCAACACTCCTCAAACTCTGTAATGAAACTGTATGGGAAGAAATTCTTCCAAAGTCATTCCTGGAAACTAACATTACCCTGATTCTAAAACTAGACAAATATCCAACCAAAAAGAGAACTCCAGGCCAACCTCTTTAATGAATATAAATGTCAAAATCCTCAACAACATACTGGCAAACAGAATACAACAAAACATAAAAAAAAGATCATGTATATATCATGATCAAGTAAGTTTCATCTCAGGGATGCAGGGACAGCTCAATATACCCATATCAATATATATAATTCATCAGATAAGCAGAAGCAAAGACAAAAATCACATTATCATCTCAAGACACAGAAAAATCCTTTGACACAATCCAACATCCATGCATGATTAAAAAGAATAAAAAAACTTGAAGAAAATAAATGCAGAAGAACTTTATCTCAAACTGAAAAGAGTCACTTATAACAAACCTACTGTCACCATCATAGCAAATGAGAAAAAACTGAAAGTTTTCTCTCTAAATGTCAGGAACAAGACAAGAATGCCTACTATCACCACTCCCATTCAACAGAATCCTTAAAACATTAGCTAGAGCAATAAAGAGAAACAAATAAAAGTGACACATATAATAAATGAAGAAGGCAAATTATCATTATTTGCAGATGGGATGACCTTCTACATATACGACCCAAAAAGTTCCACTAAAAGACTCCTAGAAAATTAGGGCTGGGAATATAGTTCAGCAGCACAGCACCTGCCTGGCAAGTATGAGGTCCACAGTTTGATTCTTATACCAAAAATAATTCCTAGAATAGCCAAATTCAGCAATGTAGCAGCATACAAAATCAATATACAAAAATCAATAGCATGTCTGTACACAATAATGAACTCACTGAGAAATAAATTAGAAAAACAATACCATTCACAACAGCATCAAGAAAAGTTAAACATTCTTCAAAAAACTAGGACTGGAGGTCCCATTCAGTCCAGATATTCCCCTTCTGGGTATTTTCCCAAAAGAACTGAAAATATCAAACCACATCAAGATATGTACACTCATTTTTTTTAACTTTTTTTATTTAAAGAAAAAAATTTTTAAACAGAAAGAGGGTAGAAATAATACAAAATCTCAAAAACAAAACAGAAAAACAAAAATAGTAAGAAATCACTAGTTGATAATTACATATTTTCCTCTTTGAAGTAGTTGTTCAAGTTACAAAAGTAAAGCCTACAAAGTGGAAATCCAAACAATGAGACTGCAATCAGTTTTGTTCATCCATCCAACTAAAACTTTAGCAACATGGTTATTAATCCCACTCACTCAACCATACATGCAGTTAATATCCTTTAGAATACTTTTTTTCCTCTTTTTTCTTTACAATAATTATAATCCATTCTCGTAAACTACTTAGAAGTTCTACACATGTATAAGTCTCTACACATATACCTAGCCTTGCTGTATTAGAGGGAGAAACTAATCAAAACAAGTCATCAATACAAATTCCTAGAGAAACATGAAATGGAAAGGACATATAAAAGCACAATACTAGGTGATCTACGTAGTTACTATGATGTCTCTTGTTATTTTCAATAAAATTGTCTGTATTGTCAAATATAGTATAGTTAAACTTAGCATTGCATTACACTATTAATAAAATCTAAACATTTTTTTGGAGACATTATAGAACTTCAAAGGCAGTTAACAATCAAACCAGAATGGGTATCCTATTGAATCCTGTCATCTTCAGACTAGTTGCCCCTACTCTCAGACTCGACACTCTCAAGCATACCAGATTTCAAATAAAATCAGTCAAAACAGCAATATAACTAATCTTCTCTGTCTTATCTCTGTTTTGCTATTTTTCTGTCATTGTTGTTTGTTTACTTTTCTCCTTCATTCCATTGTCTGCCCTTTTATTTGAGGCCTTTCTGCCACTGTTCCTGGAACCCTGGTGATTTTCTTCCCTCTCTCTAGAATGTCCTTCAGTATTCTTTGCAGGGTTGGATTGGTGGTCACAAACTCCCCCAGTTCCTCTTTGTCATGGAAATATCTTGTCTCTCCATTAATTTTGAGACAGTTTTGCAGGGTACATCATTCTGGGTTCGAGGTTATTTTCTTTCAGGGCTTGGAAGACTTCACTCCAAGCTCTTCTTGATTTGATGGTTGGCACTGAGAAGTCCACTGTGATTTTGATGAGTTTTCCTTTATAGGTAATCTGTTTCTTTTCTCTGACCGCTTTTAATATTCTGTTCTTGTGATGGATTTCTGGGATCCTGATTATTATATGTCTGGGTGTAGATCTGTTTGGGTTGTAGCTGGCTAGAGTTCTATATGCCTCATTTATCTGAACTTCACTTCCGTTACCTATGTTTGGGAAGTTTTCCTTAATTATTTCTGTGAATAGACTTTTTATTTCATTTGTATTTGTTGCTGCATCTTCTTTTACATATCTTATTCTAAGGTCATAAATCCTCTTGTCATCTTCTAGCCTTTGTATCGTTGCTTCCTGGTTCCTGGTTATTTTTAAGAGATCCTTCCTTTCACGATCATATGTTGCAAATCTATCTTCAAGTTTTGAAAGTCTGTCTTTAGTTTCTGTTAAAAGGTTTTGCCAGCTTTCAATGGAGTTTTTAAATTTCCTGATTTCTCTTTGGATCTGTTTCATATGTTCTAGGTTTTGTTTATATTCTTCATCAAAGGCTTCTCTCCTTTCTCTGGGTTCCTCTATTCTTTCATTTGTGTCTACTTGAGGATTACCCAGGATTTCTTTTATTAATCTTCTTATATCTTGCTTCACCTGAGTTAGAATTTCAGATTTAAATTCATTGATGAGGTCACAGAGGTATTTCTTTATTTCCGATGAGGCTGTCTCTGACATTACAGGTTTGCTGCTCTCAGCCTCCTCTGCATTTACCTCTGCTGGACTCACTTTCCCTGGTTCCACAGTTGGGGACCTTTTGCTCTTTCTCTGTCTGGTCATGTTTCCAGCCCCCTTCAGTCGGGTGGGTGGTGGAGGTCTCTGGGCCTTTCCTATTGCTTACAGTTTTTTCTGCAGTGCACTGGCTAGGGAAGTGCCGCCCCCTAGTCCACTGCGGATCTGCGAGGTGCACGCTGAGAGCAGCTCCTCCCCGTCAGTCAACCAGCTTATGCTTCAACAAGTTCGTGTGTTCCCTAGGGATGCCACTGGCTCACAGCAGCCTCGTCCCAGCTATTGGGTTTCAACCAGGGGCCTGGCCCAGCCTAAGCACATCCCACCAATCTGCTTTGGACCAGGGGCCGTCGACTGACGCCGCCTCGGGTTTTGATTCAAGCCGGCCCTGCCCAACTCCAAAATATTGCCTAGCCAGTCCTGCTGATCTGGGGAATCCAGTTCCCGTCACTCACCAAAATTCATGCAGCTCGACTGGCTGTTTCCACTCCCTGTCCCAGCGCCTCCCCCAGGCAAGGGTCTGGAGCTCATCAACCCCCGCTCTCGGCAGGGCCACGATCTCAGCTAGATTGTGAGTCGACTCTAAGACGTGCCAGTACAGTGATCAGGGCTTGCCCAGCTCCAGCCCTCCGTCCACACTTCTTTCTTTCATTTTTTTTTTCTTTTTCTTTTCCTCAGTTTCTTCCTGGGTCGTGAGAATTCCTCTCCTTTTGTCTGGCTTTCTCCATGCTGTCATATTCCAGTGTCTGAGTTGGTTTTTTTTTTTCAGAGAGGCTCTCTTATCGTGCCACCACTCAGTCAGCCATCTTGCAATCCCTGGTACATTCATGTTTATAGCAACACAATTTGTAATTACCAAATCTTAGAAACACCCCAAATGTTCATCAACCAAAATATGGATTAAAAAAAATGTGGTATTTTTATACAATGGGATATTACTCAGCTATAAAGAAGTATAAACTTGATAAACTTGTATAGGTAAATGAATGCAACATGAGATCATACTCTTAATTGAAATAAATCAGACTCATATGTGTAAATATAGTATTGTCTCTCTAGTATAAAAAACTGAAAGAGTAAGTAAGATCCAAAATGTACAATAGATATTGTGAAAGTAAATGGGAAAGAAACTCCTCAAAAGGAACTGGGATAGGACAAAGGAGAAAAGAAGGAAGAGAAATTTTAGATAGACAGACAGACAGATAGACAGACAGACAGAACTATACTACTAATCTGTTAGTTCATCAAAAAGAACAGTTTGTGTTTTCATTGACTGATCTTTTTTTATGACTATTTCTTGGAATCTGAACAACTACTTTGAAGATAACAATATGCAAGTAGTGTTTATCATTTTGTTTTGAAGTTCTGTATCATCATTTTTATTCTTTTTTCATTTTAAAAGAAAAACAAGAAATGAAATGGGAAGATTTGTAGTTGCTGCTGTTTGGATCTGGAGGGTCCCCCAAAGGCCTTTGTGTCAAAGGCTTAGTCACTGGCCTGTGGCACTACTGGGAGGTGAGTGGTACATTTAGGAGGTGGGGCGTGGTGGCAAGAAGTTCAGTCACTGAGAACACACCCTCAGAGGACACACTGGGACCCCAGCCAGTTCCTGCATCTCTCTCTCCCCCCTCCCCTTCTCTTCTTTTCTCTCTCTCCCCCTCCCTCTTACCCCCTCCCCTCCCCTTCCCTCCTCTTCTCTTCTTTTCTTTTCTCTCTCTCTCAGTTTGGTGTTTTGGAGTTTGCTTCTGCTTCCTGGCCTCCAGGAGGTGCACAGCCTCCTCTGCCATGCATTTTTGCCATGATGTGCTGCCTTGCCACAGGCCTAAAGCAATGGCACCAAGTGACCTTGGGCCAAAACCTCTGAAACTGGGTCCAAATAAATCTTTCTACTTTTTAAACTGAGTATGTCAAGTATCTGTCACAGTAACAAAAATCTAACATAAGTGCTTGTGCTTGCTTCTTGTATTTTTTATAAGCAGATTGAAACAGAAAAAAAAAAAAAGAAAAGTTAAATACTCAGGAATTAAACCTAACCAAGGAAGGGAAAGATCTTTATAACAAAAACTACATCACTCTGAAAAAGGAGATCAAATTGGACACCAGAAAGTGGAAAGAAATATCCTTTTCTCAGGTAGGCAGAACCAATATAGCTCAAATGGCTACATTCCAAAACTGATAAATTTAATCAATCTCAATCAAACTACCTCACAGATCTAGAGGACAAAAAATTCTAAAATTCACACAGAACCAAAAGAGACCCAGAATAGCAAAAGCCATCCTGAATAACAAAAGCAAAGCAGAAGGAAACATAATCTTGGATTATAAGCTATATTACAAAGCTAAAATGATACAAATAGCATGGCATTGGCTATTTAAACAGACACGCAGATCAATGGAACAGAGAGAAGTAGAAACACCCCCCAAGCACATTCAGCTATTTGTGCTCTGACAAAGGAGTCAAAAACATACACTGGAGGACAAAAAGCCTCTTTAATAAATGATGCAGGAGAAATTGGTTATCTACATGCAGAAGAGTTGAAAGCCATATATCTCACTATGTACTAAATAAACTAAAATCAAAATGGATCAAAGATCTAAATGTTAAAACAGAAAAATGTTATCTGCTAGAAGATAAAATAGATAAAATTCTTAAAAACATAAGCATAGGCAAGACTAAATAGAGCTCCAATGGGAAAAGCAGTACCCCCCCCAAAAAAAAAATCAACAAATAGGATCGTATCAAACTGAAAAGGTTCTGTCCAGCAAAAAGAAACAACCAAAATGAAGAGATAACCTACAGAACCAGAAAAAAAGTTTGCTAGCAATTCCTCAAACAAAAAACTAACGTCTAGAATATATAAAGAACTCAAAAAAAAAAAAAAGCTACACCCTCCAATAAAGATTCAATTAAAAAACGGGCAAGTAAAATGAACAGACACTTCTCAAAAGAAGTACAAATGGTCAAAATATGTACAAAAAAAATGTTCACTGGTCACTAGAGAAATCCAAATTAAAATGATGCTGAGATTCTATCTTATTTCAGAAAGAATGTATATCAAGAAATCAAATAACAAATGTTGGCAAGGTTGTGGGGGTGTGGAGGGAGTCTTCTACATTGTTGGTGGAAACAACAATGTAGAACCACTATAGAAATCAGTAGTATGGAGAGTTCTCAAAAACTAAAACTAGAAATTTCATTTGACCCACTTATTCCCCTTCCAAGTATCTTCCTTAGAGTTAAAAACATTGTATTATAGTGATATATGCATACCCATGTTTACATCATGGAAATGGCCTATATGTCCACCAGATGGACAAAGTAAATGTAGTATACATACACAGTGGTATATATACTACTATGTCACAAAGAAGAATAGAGTCCTTTGTAGGGAAATGGATGCACCTTGAGATAATAATATTAAGTAAAATATATAAGACACACAAGTTTAAATATTGCATGGTTTTCTCTTATACAAGAAACCCAAAATATAAATAAAGAGTAAAAATGAAAGATAGATAATAGGATGTAAGGAGATCTTTTGCAAATCAGAAGAGGAGCAAGAGATGGAGGGTGAGTAAGGAAAGGGAAACAAATATAAATAAAGAGCAAAATAAAAGATCATAGAAAGTAGAAAGATCTTTTTCAAATGTGAAGAGGAATAAGAGATGCAGGGGGGTAGAGAAAAGGTATGAAAAAAGAACTGGAAAAAACTGAGACAGAGCTTTTGCAAATGGGAATGGGACTAAGAGATGGAAGGAGAGGGTAGGAGGAGTGGGTTACGGTATAAAAAAAAATTAAAATCCTCACAACAAATGTAAGCGTTACATACTGCAAATACATGCTAATAAAAATTAAGAATCTGACCTGAGAGCCTGGGCAGAAGCCAATGTGAGACAGCTACCCACAGCATGCAGGATACTGTGTTGGCACAAGTACAGGTACTCAGGCCTTCCCCAGAGAGACTCATGTCACTATCATGCTGAGGTCAGGTTATGATATATTTTCTTAAAGTCCTGACTCTTGCAAATGACCCAAAATTAAAACAAAGTACTAAATTTTAGAAAATGCTATTTTAAATGGGTCCAGATGTTTCAATCATTGAGTTTAAACATTTGGGAGGAGGTGAGGCTGAATGAGCCTGGAGAGGAGTATAGGCAATGTGTGTAGGGTCTGCTCTGATCCAATGCTCAGTTAAAGACACACAAGTTCCAAAAGCTGCCCAGTCCAATGGCCAGCACCTGAAAACAGAGCTCATCCCCACTGTGTCTCAGCATGAATTTTCAGCTTCCGCTGAATTGTGGCTTTCTCTCCATCGTTCTCAACATCCAAGATGTGATTTTCCAACTCTCAGTGCCAGGTTCAAGGTACACATGACCTGACAGATGCTCTGCAATGCCCTTTCCATCTACCATCCTGTCACTTATTGTCAAACTACTACTAACCCCACTGCTACTTCCATTTGCCGCATGCCCACACTCCAGTTCTGAGCCTTCCTGAGCTGTACATGTCTGCAGAGCCTTTCCAAGTGACAGGAAGTCACCAAAGAGAAGGCAAAGAGCTGAGGGAAGCACCTCTTAGGAGGTTCCCCTGGTGGTATCTGTGGGGTAGAAAGGATGGAAGTAAGGGGATCTGTGAGAAGGTTTTTCAACTCACCTCTGCCTAGAAGCTCACAGATTAGCAACTTACCCGGGCCAAGCTGGTAGTACTGCATCCTGTATCCATTTCCCTTTCTTCATTCTCCTTCTTTCACTCCTGGCTTCACTTCAATGCTAAGATCACATTCCCATATTAATCTCTGCCATTCCAGCCTCTCATCCAGGCTGCATTTCCTTGGGGTAACCAGCCAAAATATACTCCTTTTCCTACCAGAATCCCACATACAAAGTAAAGATGATACATCAGCAGGTCCAGGTTATCCCAAAGATGAATCACATTATGTACCACATCTACATTATACCTGTGCCACATGTAAAATAAAGCCACACTGTGGAGGCCACAACCTAGGAAAAATAAATCATTTGTACCACCACCTTATAGCGCTCCATCTTCCTCTAACACACCACAATGAGAATGTACCATTAAATGGTATGATGCCTCTATGACACTATGCTGTGTCCCCAACTGCAGCCCCAACAGCACCCTACACATCTAAGAGACCCAGAAAATGAAGCCAGCTGCATCATCCCAGGTTCAGCCAATGGCAACTCCCTCCCTTCTTCCAAATGCTTGCACCAAAGCCTTGACATCCTCCTTGATATATGCTGTCTGTTGTGGACTGAATCACAAATTCAAGCTGAAGCCCTAACCCCAAGATTGCTTGTTCAGAGAAAGGGCCAGAAAGCAGTGAATTAAAGAAAAGAGTGTCATATGAGTCTAGATTCCAGAGATTGCTGCCCTTCTAGGAGGAAGAGAACACAGGGGAAAGCTCTCTCTGGGTACACGCAGTAAAGAGGCCAATGTGAAGATGTGAGAATGAGTCATCCATAGTCATCCACGCAGAACACCTCAGCAGAAACCAGCCCTGCTGGCCCTCTGTCTCAGACTTGTAGGCTCCCGAACTATAAGAAGCCCCCACCTGTGAAACCTGTTACTGCAGCAAAGCTCACAAACACACTCACCTCTCTTTGGCTCTCCCAGAATCCACTGCTTCCAACCAGCTCCAATTGACTCCACCAATCTTTCCTGTCTGGCTCCCCGCTTCCACTTTAACCCTTGAGCAACAAGCATCCATACAACGGTCAAATCTTCTCAAGGCCTGGATGGTCATACCCTGTCTGTAATGTTGCCCACAGCAACTTAGTTTCAACCATCCTCTCGTAGCAAGGCACTGGTTTCTTCCCATGGAACAGCTTGGTCTTCTCAGGTCTCCTGGAAGAGGTCCCCACTGACTTCTTAGCAAAAGCAACAAGAACCAGAAGGAAGACTGCAATAACCTAGGAAAACATTTTCCAACTCTAAGTATCTCCATAAGGATTGCCCAGAGACACAATAACCTCAGGCCTTAGCCCCATGAGAATGGACATGGTGGAGAGTCCCTTTTCAACAGTTAGATAAAAAGGAAAACCTCAACGCTAAAATTTCAAGGTTAAAAAAGAATAGAGAATCTGATGAAAACTACAAACTGTACCCCCAAAACAGAGAATTGAGAAAGCTGACTCAGGCATTTGGAACCTGTAACACCCACCCATGAGCTCTAGTTAAGCACTTTGCTTTAAACTACTCAGGTTGCAAAGAGGAACACAAGGCCACAGAAAGATGCCTTGCCGCACTGGGATCCACATCACCCATAAGAACTGCCTTCCTGGACATGCTGAAACCTTAGGATCTGAAGGTGGTGTTCACACACTTGGACTCCGTTCTTTACCACACCTTGACCTGAATCCCTCAATCCCATTCCCCTCCATTATCACTACAAGCCAGAGGTCTTGGTGGGGAACAGTGGGGGGTGGGGTGGGGGCAGGGTGTACATTAGTGGTAAAGAGTTTGCCTAACCTGGGCAAGGCCCTAGATTCGATCTGCAGCACACACACACACACATACACACACACAAAAAGCTAGTGGGGGGACCAAGTTCATTATCTCATTTCTCTATAAGCACTACCACCCTCAGGCACACAGAGTTACCCACAGTTGGTTTCCCAAATGCCTCAACTCCAATCTCTCCTCTGTCATCAGCTTCATCACTTTCTATCCTTGTTAATTCTAGTGTTTCTTTATCTTTCCTCTGGCCAGACTAGCTTGCACCCTTTACCACTGTAATCCACACCAATGCCCACTCAAGAAATGCACCTCCTTTACATGTACACAGTCCTCACATTGGTAAGCACCAGTAAAAGGGCTTTATGAATCACTGAGTTCCTCCCATGTCACCTGTGGTGCAAGTCCTGTGACTAGCCCAACTGCACAACTGAGGAGACCAAGATAAAGAGGACAAGTGCCCTGCTTAACCTCACACAACCAGCAAGGGGTGGCTTCAGGATCTGAATCCATATCCTGGCTCTAAGGTGCTGCAGCCAGGGAGGTGAGGAGAGTTCTAGCACTTCAGTGGCACCTGCCCCCTGGCCCTGTGCCTATACCTCAACCACTACCTACCTAGTAGGCAATTCCCTGTGTCCCTCTCAGGCCGCTCCTGTCCTCCCCACTAGCAAGTCTCTTCCTTCTTCTCCAGAGCCTGCACCCCAATCCCTCTGCATAGTCCCTAGGTATCCTTAGCCACCCTCCTCCCTGCCCATGATGGCTAAGGCTGCCATTTACCATCAACTGCCCAAAACTAGTAGGGTAACAGGAAATGTGGGTCTTTTATACAGATTCTGTTGTGCTTCAAAAATTACCAAAAGAATTTATAGAGCACTCCTATACCCGTATGGAGCAAAGGTGGGCAGAGCAGCTCAAGTTTGGGCTTAGATTTATATTATACATTGTGAGGCACAATATTAAGACACAGACACCAGGCCTTTTTTGTAGTGATGTTGAATCAATGCCAACACTTTCTCTAGGAGGGATAGTAATCTTCCAAGAGTTAAATAACTCTTCCTCTAACATTTAAATTTTTGAATCCTGTTTTTGTTTTGTGTGTGTGTGTGTGTGTGTGTGTTTTAGTAAAGCTTCAATACTGAGTCTAATCTCAAGACAAATTTTAAATAAGGCCAAATTGCTGACATTTAGAAAAGACACCCCCAACTAAAATAACCCAAGAAACCTCAGTGTAAGAGCAGCCTCACTGCTGGTGTTTTGGAGCATGCCCTACATGGCAGCAGTGAAGTCTCTCAAGAACAGGGAGCTCTGCTTTCCTTTTCAAATGAGAGTTTAAATGCTGCTGAGGAACAGATGTAGCTGGAATGAGAGAGACAGAGACAGAAACAGAGAGAGAGAGACATGATCATGGATCTGCTGTTTGTCATCCAGGAAAAAGGCTCAAGAGCCATGACTGCTCCTACCATCAACACATAACTCCACACTCTCTAGAACAAAAACCAGTGTCACACAGTTTGTTACCCATTCAGATTATGGCCTGCCTCACATACCAGAAGAGCTCACTCTTTCCCAACTTGGACCACCTTGGGCCACCTCTTTGACATCCCTTCTGCCTTGCCTTTGGATATCACTAACCTCAAATGGTACTTCCTGGAAATATCCTTCTCACCTGTCTTCAGTAGGCTCCAACATGGCCCTTTCTAGATTTGCCTCACATTCATTCTACTAAAAGTGGGCCTCAAAAGGGCAGAGGGTTGCCTATCACAGTCAAATCCCATTTCCCAGCTCAGTGCCAGGTGGGCCACAACCCCAGGTAAATGCGTAACAAAAATCACAAACATAGAGAGATGCTGTGGGACTCAAGGTCCCCTGCCACCTCCCAGACACGGTATCTATCAGCAATTTATTAGCCTTAGGCACAAATAAGCATGTGGAACAATCAGAATCCTGTTCTAAAATGATTCAGAAACTTAGGGCTATAAGAAACAAAGCAGTAACCCCCCTACTAAAGGACCAAGACCACAAAATGCTTCCGCAAATACTAGCTGTAGCTCTGTCTTTACCTTCAGAGCTTCTCTTCAGGCACAGTGAACCTACCTAGGAGTTTCCCATGCCTACCTCCTTTCCTGTCCCTTTATTCCTACTGGGTCATGGTAAAACACTTCCATACCTAGCCACCTTTCTAAACTCCATCAAAAGTTTTCCAAAATCTAAAATTCCATAGAGATCTGGACAGAGATCCTGCAATGCTGGGCCAGTATTAGGTACCTGCCAACTGAGCAGGTAGTGACATTTTTGAGAACAGGCAGCACCAAGCAGCAAAATACATGCAAAGGCTTATGCAAGTTACCCTAAAATTGGTGTGCCAGGATGAAAGTATTAGAAGACCAATAACCAAGCCACAGCTGCTCATCCCATGTCAGGTCTTACGATATAACCTAGACCCAAGACACACTTGGACTCCACATAGCACAGGAAAGGCACAGGTTGTATTCCTTGATTCACAAGGTGAGTACAGGGAGGCACTAACTCAGGAAAAAGATACAGTGCAAAATGACTCATAACAGCTTGTGTTCCAAGATAATGCAGGAGACTTCCATATGTATCCTGTTTGCTAAGTGAAAGGTGAATAATGCAATATATGCCACAAAGGTCTTCAAAGAAGATGGAATGTGGACTGGGCTTTGACTAAGGACAAACTCCAGCCACAAGGTCTCAAGAGCACCACAGCCTGGGACCACAGCAAGCTTTTCTCCCTCTTTCTACCCAGGGGCAGCACTGGACTTGGTAGAATACCCTCTAGAATGTGCAGCTACAGACCTGAAAGAAAAATTCAGAATCTGTCCTTTATCCTGAAAACAAACCAAAACTACCAGACAGGGACCGAGTAGTGATCCTAGGACAGGAAGAAAAGTACCAGTCCTAAGGGTGGGGTGCATGCCACCAGTTTCTTTGGTCTCTGGTGAGAAGTCTAGAAAGGGCCACAGCCCAACCACAGCTTCCTGGACCAGGCCTTCATGGCATGGGCTGAGGTCCAGGCTGAAGCTTCTTCTTCAAAGCCTGAGCACATAAGCCAAGGAGAGAAGCGCAGAAAAAAGCCACAAGAAGGGCCATGACAGCAGTGAAGAAGAACAATGCCAGGTAAGTGGCATCTATTGGTAAAGAGATTTGTAGTGAAATTACTTCCCAAAATAGTGCTTGTGGTCTGGCCATAGACAGGAGTCATAGCACAACATTAATGACATCAAGCAGGCCATGTGGCAGCAAGTGTGAAAGGCAAAGAATTACACTGGAGTTGGGGGAGGCATAGCATAGGGGTTCCTCCAAGGACTCCATTAACCCCTAACCATTGTGTCCCTGGATGACACAGTCATGGGGAGCAGTGGAGTTGGCAACAAGGGGGCTCAGAAAACCTACACTGGGTATCCATGAGCAACCTATTCCAGTGCATGCTCAATTCATCCTCACTAATATAAACACTGTTAACAGGACTTCAAATAAATAGATTTCCACGGGAAAAAGAGTTTAAAAGTAACATTAGGCACAGGCTGTGGCTCAGTTTGCGGCTGGTTAGGGAAGTGGGTGCCTCTGGCTTTTCCCTTTTCACTGGTTTCCAAATGACTGTAAATGTGGTTAGATTGGTTTGGTTGCTAATTTTATGATTTTTAATCAGATTTACAGTGATGTATGGGTTCCACCACCACTGAACCTGTGCTCTCTTCCTCTACCTACTTTGTGGTTCACAATGGTTTGTGGATTCCAGTCCTATTTAACACTCTGGACAAGGCTGGCCAAACCCATCTAAGTTTTTCCAGGTGAGTTTTACATCATGAAATGCTCTGAGGCAGAAAACAGGTGCCATCCAAACGCATAGGCTGGGCTGATATAGAGGCCATCGGTCACGTATGTGCAAACACCAAGCCTGTTCAGAAAGAATGCAGGCATTTATTCAATGCACAAAAAAACCAAACAATCAGACAATAAGGCTAGAATCTGAGCTCTACCAGGATTTTAATAAACACATCTTGCCATAAAGTTAACATTAATGCTGCTTAATATGCTCTTAAGATTATAGGAAACAGAAATATTAGTAGACACATGCTCAAGAGATGCTTTACCTGTCATACTGTTGATTTTGCATCTCTTGGTCACCAGAGCCCCTTTAAAGCTACCCATTAGGAAAGATTTCACCAAAGATGTACACAAGGTCTCAAAGGAAAACATCCTCCCTAAAAATCCTCACCCATCTCCCTGTGCAGGAAACATTAGTTAATAGGAGACATGCCCTCAAGTCCGCACAGAACATGTACACCACATTTCAACAACATGTCTAAATCTGCAAAAAGGAAGTAAACATGAAATAAATTCAGTTGAAGTGACTTTAAATAGATGCTTTCATCTCGATTCTAAAGAGATCCAGGTCTTAATGTTTTGGCCTGCAGCACAGCAAGGAAAATATTGCAAGTCTTCCTGCAAACAGATCAGGCAACGTGTGCAACATACATGGTTTAAACAGTGATGGCACATTCTTCTGAGTCACAGCTTTCTCTAAATTTTGTCTTATGTTACAAAAGCTACAAAGAAAAGCTGCATACAAGCCCATTAACATGACTAGAAGACAGCGACCTGAAGTATCACTACACTTTGCAAGAGCCGGATACATCTGAACAAGCAAACAGAACATAATCCCTATAAGTAACTTTGGACCCTTCAAGCTCAAGATTTCTCAAATCCATGGATGAAACAACATGCAACCCCACTGTTCCTAAATACTCCAGCTCTCCACAGCTGAAGCAATACCAGGCAGGGTTCTCCACAAGTTCAAGCCTCCACCAGTGCCCCTGGAAACCTGGGCTCCCAAAGCAGGGAAACTGTGCAACTCCAATGCCTATCCTCCATAAGAGGGAAATATCTGCCTCCTCCTGTATTCCCAGGTAGGCCCTGGTCAGAGCCAGGACCTAGCCAGAGGCTTGAGCCTGTGAGAGAGCAAGTCAGGCATGGAGAACTGGGCATACAAAGGGGAATGATGGGAGAACTAGTACATGGCAGGCCAGGCAGAAGGCAGCAAGACCTTTTTTTGCTCTTTTTTTAGGGTGCAAGCCTATTGGTTGGTGCCAACCACACTCAGGGATTGTCTTCCCTCTTTGGTAAATCTATCAATCACACCCAAAACTATACTAAACCCATCAAGTATCACACCCATGATCCAGTCACTTACAAAAGCCCCACCTATTAGCATATGAGACTTTGGGAGGCTATCTAGATACAAGCCATAACATGTGGAATCATTGCATTTTCATTCCTCACCCTCAGAACCACCACACAGGCTGTTGATGTGCTGAACCAGCTGCCTTACCAGCAGATAACAACCCTAGGGCAACCTGGCAAAAGAGAAGTATGCTCCCTGTTTATGCTAATAAGACCAAGCTCTAGCTGTGCCTTTTTAAATATCCAGGGCTGGTCAGTCTCCCAGGGGTTACCATGGTATTAAGGGCCCCAAACCACAGATACTGCTATCTCCCAATGATTAGTTGGTTCTTTTATTTAACTGTTGGAGTACTGGAATTTTGGGGGAAATATGCAAACATTTTGTTACTTAGAAATACATGAATTTATAGTAAAATATTAATGCAAACACCCAAAATGAAGAGACTGTGGCCAAGCTAACATTCTTTTTGAGTTTGAAATTAATTGAGTGTCAGTATCTTTGCCAGGTCAACAGGTATCCAGGGAATCACCTGGAAAGCATATGAGAATCCGGGGGCTACCACAGCTCCTCCACTCCCATCCCACAGCAGAATAACAGAAAGACTCCACAAACATCTGGAAAGAGATACCATCCCACCACCAAACTTCAGCCACTTCCTCTAGCCCATGATGAAACTGAAAAATGCACACAGATATGCCAGCAGATATCCCCACAGAGTTACCTGTAGAAGCACAGAAGTTACATGTGACCTCCAAGAGCCAACAGGCTTGTGAAAGCTCACAGCTCATAAAAAGCAAATGTCCAGTGAGCAACAAAGAAATGTTTGCAAGGAGATCATGCTAACTTCACAGTACAAACCAAGCTAGCTCAGTGGCACAAGTACTGCCTGGCAAGTACAACATCCTGAGTTCAATTCCCAGCATCAAAAAAAAAAAAAAAAAAAAGATTATTTTTAACAAAAGAGGATTAACAATCCAAAATTTTAAGACATAGAAATAGGAATTTAACACTACCTGTGTGTGTGTGTGTGTGTGTGTGTGTGTGTATAGTTAGAATTAACCAGTCATTTTCAGACGATCAATATTAAAGGGGTTTTAAAAAATTTTAAAAATACTGGTAAGAACACAACATTGCAGCCTATATTTACTGCCTTGGCTTTTGCAAACATAAGCCACAAACTTACAAGTTTTTTGGCAACAAAATTTCAGTCCTTATGAACTAACATTCCACTGTTTCACAAAAGTCGGAGAAGTCAAGATGGCCCATCAGTGAGCAACAATATACAAAGCCTCCAGGGAGAAACAACTCCTATGCCAGAGTAAAACACTCTGGAGAGACCCAGACAGAGAGAGATGTATCCTCTTGACAAAGGAAGAAATTAAAACGTAAAAAAGCTGGTCAAATATGTCGTGACTACAACTGAAACTGCTAAAAATTACGGGACACAACATTTTTATTCACGGCCACCTGCCAAGTTTGCAACAGCCTGAATTCGCGCCAGCCAGCAGAGCCGCTCAAACTGGTTCCCACCCTCACTCACAGGAACCACAGCAGGGCTGCAGTCAGGGGATGGTGAGCACAACGGAGAGCAGAACCACAAAGGGACCTTAATTAATCCATGGTCAGTGCTGGGAATGAGACCCCCCGACAACGGGAAGGGCATGACCAAATGGGCGACATGTTGGAATTGGGCAAGAGGAGCCTGAACTGAGAGCAACAGTGACTTCAGCTGGTTCCTCCCTCCTCAGAGCAGATTCATGGGATTTGCTTGGACTGGGCCATGCCCCTGGCCAAGACCCAATGAGCTGTCCCAAATCGATTCCTTACGCCTAGCACGCACTAACCGAGTGAAGGCCTGAAGTTTGGCTGGCCAGGTGGGGAGGGGCAGGCAAACACAGCCGCTGCTTACACCTCAGTAACAAGAGCAGGCAGGAGAGGGCAGAGGTCCCTTGCCAGCGTACTTTAGAGGAAACATGGCCAACAAGGAAGGGGGTTGGGACCTGCACTGTAACCTGTGTGGAGGAAGCCAGGGCCATGACAGGAGAGAGAGGCAGGAGGAGGCCCCCAGCCCAGAACCCTGAGAGCCCTGATCCAGGAGAGGGAAAAACAAGGGAGGCTGAGGGAAGCAAACATGCAACATCAGACATGGCTTCAATGGACATTAAGAGGTATCTTCGGAACTTTGTAGACAAACTCAAAACTGAAATATTAAATCAGGTAAAGCAAGGTATGAGTAGAGTAATAAAAGAAATGCTCTCAGGAAGCATCTCTCAGGAAGATACAGACGGAAGAAGGGAGGAACACAAAAAAAGGAAAGAAACATTTGATAAAGAATATAAAGAAAACATAGAATACATGAAGCAGATTCAAAGAGACTACCAGGAAATTAAAAACTCCATTGAAAGCTGGCAAAATGCCTTAAAAGAAACTAAGGATACACTATCAAAACTTGAAGACAAATTTGCAATGTGTGATCATGAAGGAAAGATCTCTTAAAAATAACAAGGAAACAGGCAGTAACAATACAAAGGCTAGAAGATGACAACTTAAGAATCTACAACTTAAGAATAAGAAATGTGAACAAAGAAGCAGGAATACATATAGGCAAATTACAAAGGCTATTCAAAGAAATAATTAAGGAAAACTTCCCAAGCATGGGAAAAGAAGATGACATTCAGTTATGTGAGGCATGCAGAACTCCAGCCACCTACAACCAAAACAGATCTATACCCAGACATATAATAATCAAGATACCAGAAATTCAACACAAAAAAGAATATTAAAAGCCGTCAGAGAAAAGAAATAGATTACCTATAAAGGTAAGCCCATCAGAATCATGGCTGACTTCTTGACACAGACCATCAGATCAAGAGGAGCTTGGAGCGAAGTATTCCAAGCCCTGAAAGAAAATAACCTCCAGCCCAGATTGATGTACCCTGCAAAGTGGCACTAGAAATTAATGGAGAAACAAGTTGCTTCCATGACAAAGAGGAACTGGGGAAATTTGTGACCACCAATCCAACCCTACAGAGAATACTGAAGGACATTCTAGAGAGAGAAAAAAAAAATACCAGGATTTTAGCAACAGTGGCAGAAAAGGCCTCAATGAGTGGGGCAGGCAGTAGAATGAAGGAGAAAAGTAGACAAACAAAGGCAGAAAAATAGCATAGCAGAAATGAGGCAGAGAAGGATAACTAGAATCTCTAACATAGATCGCCTTGATAAAGTATATTGTTAATAGTGCACCAGGATTTAAAACCCACATTACTCACATTACTCTGCTTAGATGTATTATATTCTGTTCCAGTCATTCTACCTGTACTAGCTTTGAGGGCACAGACAGTAATCTCAAAAATAACAGGGATATAGTATGGTAATCATCCTTCATTTCCTATTAACTTAATCTAAAGCTCTGTAAAACCTACCCTGTTTTACCATGACTGATCGTAATCAATCTGATTTGTTAGATTGCTGTTTTGTACTGACAGATTTTATTCAAAGCTTGATAGTATCAAGTCTGGGACTATAGGCAACTGCCCTTACGATGAAAAGATTCACCAGAATATCCACTCTGGTTTGATTATTACCTGCCTTTGAAGTTTTACACTGTCTACAATGTTTTATTTTTGCTAATATTGTTATGTACTGCTATATTCAATTATACTACTATATTCAATTATGCCTGATGATATAGACAATTCTATTGAAGATAATAAGAAACAACATAGTAATCATTGTAGATCATCTTGTACTGTGGTTTTATATGACTTTTTGGTTTCATGTTTTTATAGGAATTTGTTTTTTCTTGCTAAGTTTTGTTTTTCCCTCTAATACAGAAAGGATAGAAATACATGTAGAGATTCATGCATGCATAGCTGTTTACACTCTCACTGTTTGAATATCTACTTTGTATGCTTTAATTTTGTAACTTGAACAACTATTTCTAAGAGGACAATATGTAATTTATCAACTAATGATTTCTTATTATCTTTTTTTTTAATTCTGTATTATCTCTACCCTTTACATGCTTTTGTTTCTCTTTAAAGAAAAAAAAAGAAAAAAAACTTTTAGTATTAAAAACTCTAAACTTGTTATTAAACTTTAAGCTATAAAAGGTTAATGAACCACTAAGGGAGAAAGAACAGTTTTTGTAATATATTTCCTTTAAAATACTTAATTTTCCTTTTTTGTATGTTCTTCTTTTTCTTGGTCAGGAACAGATATAATTGCATCCATCCTTTTGTTTCTTCCTTCTTTCAAACAATATTTAAATTGCAAAAAAAAAAAACCTACATTATAGAAACAAAGCCAGGGCCTTCACACTGAACCCCTTATTTTTATTTTGAGAGAAAGTTCTTCAACTGGCCCAGACTGAGCTAGAACTTGTGATCCTCCTACCTTGGTCTCCCAAAGTGCTTGAATTACAGGAATGTACCACTACACCGAGCTTCATGCTTTAGTTCTAAATGCCATTATCTCTAAAGCAAAGACCCACTGCTGGGTAGCACAAAAGCTAGAAACCTCAGACCTCATGTTTATATTCATAAAAACTAAATCTTTACAAATATAAACATAAACCTTATCACCAAACACACAACTTTTCAAAGTCTTGACCCTCTCCAATACATATCTTAAAGTCTTATTTTTATGAGGGGAGAAGGTAAACACAGTCTCCAACTGCCATAAATTATGCAGTTGAATTTCTCACATTTGGAAAAAAACTGATGGATCAGGACATATGCAGCACAATGGATGAGCCTCATCCTAGGAAAACCACCTTTGTGATTACTGTACCTCCCTTACAGGGTAAGTATGAAGAATAATCATATTTTAGTTAAGGGAAGATGTTGAATTTTATTAAATATTTTCAGCATCTAGAAGGATTTTTTTTCCTATTGATTAAATTAATAACTTAAGAAAATGTAAAGTTTTACCCAGTCTTTCTGAATGTCCAATTACTCTTACATTTCTAACAGAGTCACATATGCAAGATCTCTTTTTTACTTGCTATTGGGTCCTATTTGGAATGTCTTAAACCTGGTTTAATTCTGCCAAAATCCCTGGAGAACCATAGATGTCAATACACTTGGCTGGAGAGAATGTAACCCAGAGAATATGCCCAGTTATTAGCTCTGCACACCCTTTTACCTGGGGCCACACTTGGGAGGTGAGGGGCCACACTAGCCCCTATTCCAGCTTTAAGAACATGCTCTATTGCCTGTAATCCTGTAGGAAGGAAAATTCACCAGAATGGCCTCCTTTCTCCTAAGACTGCTGAAGGTATCTCCATAACATAAGCCCCAAATTCAAAGACCCTGAATCAAGAAAAGGCAGCCACACATACACATCTGGGAAATTTACTTTTTACTTTAGATGCCTGGGCTGAGATTAGACACTGATCTGGACCCATTCCACAGTCCAAACACATACCCCCAAAAGCTTCCTGAGAAGGCTGTCATCACAGCGGCCTGACCACCATCTCTTCTATGCACCATCTACCTAGGAAAATTTTCTCCACTTGAATGACAGGGTTGAAGTCAAGTAAATGAAAAAGTGTTTCAGCGTAGAATCTGACTTATTCCCTAAGCTTTTAGGCTGGATTGAAACCTTCAGATGTGCACCACTTAGCTTTGTGAAAAGTGCTACGGCATTTCACACTCTCAGCTAGGGACAAAAGCTGTGAAACTGTACTGCAAAGATGATTTGTCAGTGAGAGTGCTGTTCCTTTGGGGACACAACTGAGTGGCTGTCAGGTGATCCGAGATGTCTTTCCAAGTACCATTTGGAACCCAGTAGTGATCATCCCACCTATTGCAAGGGCTCAGGCATGCAGCAGACACTCAACAAACATGTGCTGCAAAAATAAATAACTCTCAGGTACAGCTAACTTCACAACTAGAACTCTAGAACACAAAGGGCAGCATACTACCACTTTCTGGTCTCCTGAGAGCCCTGGGACAACAGCCTCTGGCAGGGGCAAACATACCCAGGATTTGCACTATACATTTCCTTCTATCCCCTCCCCATTCCCATTTTGGGCTATTTGTTTTTAATCAAAGTGGTCAGCCACTTAACATATATTCTTGACATGCATATCTCTAATTTCAAAGAAACTTAGAAATAGTGCTTACAGTTGGAACTTAAGACTGACAAATAGCTACATATAGGAGAACAGAACTATATGGAGGAAGAAGTGCTAGGAAGGCTCTGGGAAGGACACTGGCTACCAGGCAAGACACAAATCACATGTCTACCAGCATAGGCCAGGATCTCAGCACCCAGTGAAGCAGGCTGAAAATGCTCAAGAAACCACGCATGATGGCATAGGCTTATAATTCTAGCACTCAGGAGGCTGAGGCAAGAGGACATAAGTTCAAGGCCAACCTGGGCTATATAGTGAATTCAAGGCCACCCTGAACTGTGCTCTATCTCAAAAAAGGAAGAAAAAAAAGGTTGTTCAAGATATCCAGCACCTGAACTGAGAGAGGAGGTCCTACTGCTTTCCAAGGTCAAAAAAAAAAAGGTCCTCATCACCTCTCTAAGAGACCACTAGCCACCCAAGAAACCAAATACAGTCTTCCACTACAGATAGTGATCACAAGTGGCCACACTGTCACAGGAGCCTTCTGGCTTCCCCAAACATGATGAGATGACAGACACAAACAGGAAGAAAAGTCATGAAGCAGCCAAGAGAGGAGATGGGGGGCTGCACCCACCACCAGGAAGCAGCTGATCTGCAACCACAGTGCTGCATTCACATCAGCACTGCACATCACAAATGGGCAGAGGGCTTGAGAGCCTGCCACTAAAGGTATCCTAACTGACAAAGGTCACCTCATCTATCCTCCTGGTTAATGAAGCAGAACCAGCCTCCTGTATGTACACTGTCAGTTCACAATCTACAGCCTCACCCCATGCTCCTGGTTTAGTACAGAACCAAGCTGACCTCAGCTGCCAGACCTGGGGGTCAGTGTAAAGTGGACATGAAGTCATCCTCGGAAAATGTGTCCTTGACAAGTGGCCAAAACTGCAGCCAAAAAAACCAGTGAAACTAGAACAAGTACTAGTTAGCTAAGTTTCTAGCAGGTTGTATCTGAACAGCAACCACAATGAAAAAAATGACACCAACCACAAGAGATGGGGGAAACTTAGGGTTTGTTTTCCTTCCCTTTCTTTTCTTTTTCTGGTTTAATTTTTCTATGGGACACCCACTCACACTTCATTTTTCAATAGCAGTCCTGAGAAAAGAATTCCTTTTGATTTTAAAGTTGGTTCATTATGGCAACTAATAATTATGTTCTTTTTAAACATACTGATATTTTGTTACTTTTCCCACCCTGTATATATTCCACATTCACTTAATATAACATAAAATATTGTCATTTTTATAAAACTCATGAACATGAAGTGCTTACACTTAATTTCCTTGATTAAACACACAGCTGAGATACCAGATTATTATGGAAATGATAGACAGTTACTCACAAGAATGACTCGGCTCCCCTGTGGATTATCCAAGACCCATAGCAGTGGTAGAACTAGACCTGTGAGTGGGGTATGAGGTACTGGGCAGGCACAAAACCCTGGCTTCTCACCCCAGATTCTGAATAAAATACCAGTCTCTTTCTAGTCTGCCCAGCTCCTAAATTCAGACTGTTGCCATCATCTTACTTTTCTACTGCACAGAAAGGATTCTGTCAAACATTTTAAAGGAAATATATGCACAGGAAAAAAAACAGATTATGTGATCAAAATAGGCTATCAGTAAGAAACAAGTCAAAGAGTTTCATGCACCTGTTCCCCCTTCTTATGGCATTGAGGGCTGGAGGAAACACCTCATCCTCCAACACAGAACACCAAATGAGCAGGAGGATTGGGGAGGAGCGGCAAGAGAAAAAGAGGAAGAAGAAGAGGAGGAGGAAGAGGAGGCCTCTATCATGTGTTCCTCTTTCTGGACAGGGCTTTTGGTGTGGGTGTAGGGCCCAAGCTGGCACAGAAAAGGTCAATGACACTGCTTTTGAAAAGCTCTTTCCCCAGTGCAAAAGGCATACACAAGCAGTCAGCACTGCATCCCACTGCCTGCAGAACCCACAGCCTGCCCTGAATAGGTTCACAGTCATCTGGCCAAACCTTCTAGTTCCCTTCACTCCACTCCTCATAAGCTCATTAAACTCAAACCTGTCTATATAGGGCCAGCCCATTAGCAGGCCCCACACTTCTACCTTGTACCTCTTCAGTAGCAACTTTGTGGCCCCTCTACTCTAGTGGCTTTAGTTACTTTTCTCTCGTTGCTGAGACAAAATATCCAACACTCAAAGACAAGAAAGAAAAGGTTTATTTAGCTCACAGTTTATGGAGGTTTCAGTCCATAATCAGCTGGCTCCAAGGCAAGGTGGCATACCAGGGGAGCAACAGTTCATGGCAGCAGAAAACAACAAAAACGAAATAAGCAAAAAGATGAGGAACATGTCAAGAAGACTCTTCTTGTCCCTTATATTTTATGTAGGCCACCCACCATAGGGTGGGTGTAGCACTCACACCCATAATCCCAGCATTGAACCATGAAGCAGTCACAAACTCTGGAGGCCTGCCTCTGAAAAGCACCTCCTGATAGCATGAGGATTTGTGGGGACATCCAGACACAAACCACAACATGGCCCTTATTCCCAGGCACGTGAGTGGCACCTCCTCTTCTTTACTCAATTCAGTTCTGGCCTGGTAGGCACTTTCTCCCAGCAGCCTTCTTCATAGTGCTTATTGGTTAGAGCACATGCTTTGTACAACATTTACTGGCTCCCAGAACAGCAGTGCACCAAGGTTGAGGATGGTCAAGGTCTCCACTCGTAAAAGGCTTCATTCAGTTCTGGCCCACATCCCATACTCAGAAACACCCTGGAGCACTAAGTATCATCCAGGACTGAAGAGAGCTTCACATGAAAACCACAAGTCATCCTACTTTTGGCAGGAATCTGCCTTCTCTCAGATTGCTGAGCAAGCATCCCTTATTTGTGCCCCATCTTCCTGTGACATGCTCTACATCACTGTCACAAAATCCATTAAAACACATGGAGCCAGGGTCCTATCTGCCATACACCAGCTTGAGGAAAAAGACCTCAGCCTCTTTCTGTGATTTAGCCAGGTGCTTTCCAGGATGAAGACACCATGAGTGTCAGAGGACCCAAGAGAATTCCAAAAAGCATTCCCAAGACCCCTACATCTAAATTTCTCTGAAAGCCGCCAGGTGCAGTAGCACATGAAGCAGATAGTATATAGCAAGCCCTAACCACAAAGGACTGCCATTTTTGTGGGATAGGTCAACACAAAGATACCAGGTCCCAGCTGAGAGCTACAAAGAGAACATGAGGAGCTAAGAATGCAGCACTGAGCTCAGTGGTACCCTGTAAAACAAAGGGAGCTGAAGCCACAGGGGGCCAAATCCACATGAGACTTGGCATAAGTTCGCCAAGAGCACAATAGGCATGGCCACATGTTTCGCACCTAGGGGGCCAAGGGGTCCTACATGAGGAATGCTCCAAACATTACAGCCCTTCAGATGACCATCCCATAACCAATAGCCCCAAGGACCATACTCACATCCAGGGTACAATGCTGAACACCTGCTCCCTCTCCACATTGATTAGGGCTAGAGGAAAGATTGGACATAGTGTGGGCTGGGGCACTGGATCAGGTGGGAGGACAAAGTCACACAGGCTACATGTTGCCTGCAACCAGTAGAGAAGAGCTACTGGAGACCTCAGGGGAAGGGTGGGGCAGCCCAGTGGAGTATATGAAATTTAAAGTCATGAAGAAACATAATATTTGATAGAGATAAAAAGAAGAGAAAAGCAACTGAGAGGAGACCCTGGGCACTTCAGCAGAACAGAACAGGAGGAAGAGAATTTCAGACTATGGAAGGAGAAGGAAGGGCCCCAGGAAGTGAACAGCTGAGCAAGGGAAAGGGGTCATTTGTGGAGTTCCAGCCACCTAGACCCACAGCATTCCTCTGAGAGGCTCACAACAGAGTGAAGAATGAGATGGGAGAAAAGCATCTGTAAGTGTTTAGGATGAGAGTTGCAGCTGTCAGAGATGGCAAAGATGGAAGACACATACAAAGGAAAGAATGGTCCAAGGGCAGGGTAAAAATCTGGAAACATCTTACTTCCCAACCATGCAGCAACAGAAAGAAGAATAATTCTGGAGACTGTTCTACCCTCAGAGAGGTATGGCCAGGGTTCAAGTAGGGGTAGGCAGAGGACGGTGAAGGACAATCCCAGCCCCTGGAGACGCCAGGACAGGAAAAAGAAAGCAATATGACCCTGAACTTGTGCCTTTGCTGGGCACCAATCTCATAAGGTACAGCCCAGAGTAATCCTCCACTGTGTAGGCTTGGCTCTTCAGAGGCAGCCACCCTTTCCCTGCAATGAACTGCAGAATCAGAGGCTCGAACTACAGAAGCTCTCTGCTGCTGTTCAGGATGCACCAGGGAAAGACAAGCCAGTCAGAATTTGGCTCCACCCATCCACCACCACAAAAACCAGCTCCTGCTTGTTCTGTATTGTGCTAATGTCATGCCATATGTACAGTGTTTTCATGCTGGAGTCAAAATGGCCACAGCAACATGCCAAAGTGATCTGTGGCCTTCACAGAAATACATATGCTGGGTATTCAGAGTCATGCCTGAAAACTCCACTGGGAAGGAGTCCCACAAGCTGCCCAGGTGTAAGCTCCTAAGAGGAGGCCTGCATGCTTCAAAGGGTGCTCCACAACCTGCTATCTGCCTTCTACCACAACACTACCATCTGCCCCACCTTCAGAAAAGATGCAAGAGGTAGGAGTGACATTTAGGTTCTCACACTCAGAAAACCAGCCAAGGGACCCTATGGCAGGGTAGTCTGATGAAGAAGATGGCACCAAAGCCCCCAGACCACCCTCCCACCCAAGTTGCATCAAATCCTAGTGCTGTGCACATTGATTACTACAAAGCTGAGAGCTAAGCCACAGACCTGAGAGCCAGACCTTGAACTTGAGAGCTGATCACAGACTTGAAAGTTGTCCACAAATATGAAAGATGGCCACAAACACAAAGTAGTAGAATTCATGCACACCCATCTTCATGAGAGCAATTTCACATCTGGCTCAACAACCCAAGCTCCCAACCTAAAAATACCAGGTAAGCTCCCCCTTGGGGCATCCTACAGGATGCAACTCTGAGAAGCCCTTGCCGCATTTCTCAAGCGGGGCACCAGAATGAGAGCTGAGAATGGCCTTCAGCCACGGCATGACAGAAGGAAGGTCCAACAACTGCAGCCTGCCTCAAAGACAATGTCCTTTCTTCAAGGAAAGAATGGACAGACACTGGACCCAGTAGACCAGCTAGCCTCCTCCCATCCCCTGACCAATTCTAGGATGAGCTCAGAATCCCCAACAGGCAACAGAGGATTCCCCAGAATGCCGGCCAGTCCCATACTTGTGGATGGATTCAGGAAGAGACAAAGGACTGACTGGAAAAGAAATACAGAGGTAGGTAAGGAAGAGAGTTAGAAGAGCCCATAGACAAACAGTAGGTTCCACAAGAAAGCAGCTGCTATAGGATACTGATCTATAGATGGTTATACACTGTTTAGCAGATATGAATTTGTGACTGCAGGACACACATGGTTCTCCCCAAAGGACAAGGAAGTCTCCAAGTTTCTTGGGCTCCAGCTCCCAGCACACCCAAAGAGCTGAGCTCTGGGTGCAATAACAAGTGGAGGCCACACCTAGCACAGGTTGGGCAAGGGTAGGCAGCAGGGCACAGGGAGAGAGGAGCTCTCGGCTCAAGAGACCAGCTAAGATGAAGTTAGCCACTTCCTTAGGAGCCATCTGCTAATCGTGTTTTAAAATTTCCTTTTCTGCTTAAACTACCCTGAGGCTAAAAAGCCTGCACTGAACAGTCTCTAAAGTAATCTTGCCATTATTTTCCAGCTAAACCAAGAGGCCCAGCTGGGTCAGCTATTCTCCTACCCCTATGGGTAGGAGGGCACACCTACAATTCACACCTCAAAGATGGAACCAGTGGCTGGGGGCTGATATACACAGAACAGGCTCATGGTCAGTTGGGAGAAGCAAGAAGCACCCATGAAACCACTGACCCACCAACATCCTCTGTCTCCCTCCTCCCCCATGAGAACAAGATACATTTTCTAAACATTTTTCCAAGTAAAAAGTATAAGACCATTTTGGCAGCCTGGAAGGATCCAAGCCTTGCTTGCCAATGCTACAGCCAGTAGAAAGCATGGCCACCTCACCATCCAAATCCCAAGGGCCTGCATGACAGCTACAGAATCAGGGAAACTCCAGCCAGCCTGAGTATGTAGGTTGGCCTGGACCCTGGCTTACCTGAACCCACAGGAAGCATGCATGAAGCAAACACTGCTGGAAAGCCATGGCCTTCAAGAGGCAGCTCAGCAAAGAGCTGCTAAATGGGAGGTTTTAAAGAGAAATTTCTTCCCAAGTCCCCTACTATATTGCTACTTTCTTTCTAATGTCAGTCACAGTAGTCAACAGAGAGAAGAACCCACTGGAGCCTGGCAAGTTTGTAACAGGCACAGAATTCTGAGGTGGTGGGAGCCATATTCTCATATATTCTTGGAGCTGGTGGTACAGTGCTTCAGAACAATGGCTTCAGAAAATGCCAGAGCATCCACAGTATTTTGTTGAAGGCTGACCGTTCATACCTGCCTTACATTTATTCAGTCAACAAACAAGTTAATAGATTTCCAGTAAATGCCCACTTCGTTAGCTGCCACTGTATACAAAGGAAAATTGTCCTCAAGGCTTATTCATGCAGGAATAAGGCCTCAAACAAAAAGCCACACTTCACAAGTCCAAGATACCCAGCAGAGGGTGTGTGATGTATGCCTACAAGGGAAACAATCTCTGACTAACCACAAGGAAAGAGTATGAGAAGGCAGAAAAATGAAATTCCCCTCGAGCTGTGATGGTGAACCTTTTAGAACTTTCAATGATACCACAGCACATGTGCCATAGGTTCACCACCACTCTTAGAATAACAGCAGCAGCACCATGAATTCTCCTAAAAGGATTCCACGTGTTTAATTCTACATGCGGGCAAGAGAACAGAAAAATACAAGCAAAAAAAAAAAAATCAATGAAACCAAAAGTTGATTCCTCTTAGATCAACGAAACTAATAAACTGGTAGCTAGACTAACATGAGAAAAACAGAGAAGGCGTGAAAGAATAAATCCCAGTACCTCCAACTTTACAGAGGTAAGAAGGATCAATGATGAATTCTGTGAACAATTGTGTGTCAGTAAATTACATCATTAGGTGACATGAAGATACAAATTATCAAAGCTGACTTAGAAGAATAAAAAAATTTGAATAAGAGCTGGGGATATAGCTCAGTGGCACAAGCACCCGCCTAAGGTCCTGAGTTAGATTCCTGGTACCAAAACAAAACAACAATGGAAAAAAAAATTGAATAGATCTATAACAAGTAAAACAACAAGAAATAAATTTAACATAAGTTTAAGATATTAAAAACTATAAAATATCATTGGAAGAAATTAAAGAAAACTAAATAAGTGAAAAGATACTTTTGTTCACAGATTTTGGGATACTGTTACAGCACCAATATTTCTCAATCCACAGATTCAATGTAATCCTTATCAAAATCCTAGTTGGCTTTTTTCGATTAATGAACTAATCCTAAAATTCATTTAGAAATGACAGGACCCAGAACAGTAAAAACAATACTCCAAAAAAGACAAAAAGTTGGAGGAGTCATGCTTTTAATTTCAACACTTATTATAGTAATCAACAGTAATCAAGACAGTGAGTACTAACATAAGGACTGATCTATAGATTAATGAAAGAGAATGAAAAGTCCAAAAATACATATTTGTGGTCATTTTATTTTCAATAAGCAAGACAATTTGCTAGGGAATAATAATCTCTTCAATACATGGCACTGGGACAACTAGATATCTACATGTGAAATAATAAAATAAAACCACTGCTTTATACAGCATATATAAAAATTAACTCCAAATGCATCAACAAAGACTGACATCCAAGAACTAAAACTATATGTAAGTCTCAAAAAAAAAAAAAAGAGGAATATATCTTTGTAACCTTTGGATTAAGGAGTGGTTTCTTGGATATGATACTCAACACACAAGTAACCTAAGGAAAAAAATGAGCCAACTTTCATCAAAATTAAAGACACTGTGCTTCAAAGGCAACTGTAAGAAATGAGCATAACATGCGTAATTGGAGAAAATGTGAAAATCATATATCTAACAAAAGTCTGGAAAGCCAGGTATGGTGGTACACACCTGCAATCTCAGCACTCAGGAAGCTGAAACAGAAAGATCATTGTGAATTCAAGACCACCCTGGCCTACATAGTGAGATCCTGTCTCAAAAAAAAAAAAAAAAAAAAAAAGTCTTGAATCTAGAATATATAAAGAACTCTTACATCTCAGCCATTTTTTTTAAAGTCAAGGATTTGAATCTTCAAAGTAGATACACAAATATTTAATAGTATGAAAAAATACTCAACATCGCCAGGGAAATTTGCATGAAAAACCACAATGAGATGCCACTTTATACCTATCAGAACAAGTACAATGAAAAGATGACATTAATAAATGCTTTTGGATGTGGAAAAATTGGAATCCCCATACACTTAAAATAGAAACATAAAAGTAGATATAACACTATGGAAAACATTGAGCAGTTCCTCAAAAAATTAGAGCAATTACATGACCCCACAATTTCCCAACCAGGCACATACCTAAGAGAACTAAAACATTTTCAAGCAAAAACTTACACATAGATGTTCATAGCAACACTATTTGTAACAGTCAAATGTCAATCAATTTATTAATGGATATACAAAATATGTTACATGTATACAATGAAATATATATATAGCATTTGGTCATAAAAACCAATGACATTGTTACCAATCCCACAACATAGATCAAACTAGAAATATTATACTGAGTAAAAGAAGTCAGACAGAAAGACACACACTGCTTGATTTTATTTATATGCAAAGTCCAGAATACATAAACTCATAGAGACAGAAACTGTATCTAGGGCCCCTTAGACATCCTGGAATTGCACATGAGGCATTTCACTAGGGAATAAGAACTTCTTTCCAGCTTTGGAAAAAAGAAAATGGAATTCTTTGCAAGGTATTCCCATATTGGATCTGCCACTATACTTGACATGGTCAGGCCTGTCAACCCCCACCAGAAAAACAATAGTGAATAAACCAGTAGACTCTAAACATGTAGCCCCTTGCTCTCCAGAGAGTACTGCCTTACAAAAAAGCCAGATGAGGACATGGTTTTAGGATAACAGATATACCAAAGCAGGTACCATCCAGATCATCATGGTATATGGAAGGAGATACCTTATAGAAAAGGCAATCTGGCTGCCAGATAGGAAATTTAGGCAGGGCAGGTTGAATAATCTGGAGGCAACAGGCAGAAAAGAACATTCTGTGCCCCCAAGAATGAGAGCAGAGATCACAACAGATTAACCTCAAGTAGCCCTGGCAAAAAGGGAAGGCCACAGGTGAGCAAGTGTGTTCACATGTGTTCAGTGTGTGGGCCCAGAATATTCCCAGGACAGCTTTCTTTGTTACTCTTCTCTTGTTGCTGAGACAAAATACCCAACACTCAAAGTTAAGAAAAGAAAGGTTTACTTAGCTCACAGTTTGTGGAGGTTTCAATCCACACTAGGCTGGCTCCAAGGCAGAGAGGCACATGGCAGGGCCAATAGTTCATACAGACCAAAAGACAGCAAAAGCAGCAAGGGAGGAACATGAGAGGAGACTCTTTCTGTCCTTTATATTGTATGGAGGTTACCCACTCTAGAGTGGATGTAGTACTCTCATCCATAATCCCAGCATTGGACTATGAATCAGTCACAAACTCTAGGAGCCTGCCCTCATGACTCCATAAGGCTTTGGGGGGACATCCACACATAAACCATAAGTCTTGGGAAAGGCACAAGCTCTGCTGTGGCCCCTAGCACTCATGGTCACACATGAGGCTAAGGGAAGGCTGCTTGGGGGCACAGAATGTTCTTTTCTGCCTGTTGCCTCCAGATTATTCAACCTGCCCTGCCTAAATTTCCTATCTGGCAGCCAGATTGCCTTTTCTATAAGGTAAGAAATCTTGGTCACCATATTCATGTTCAACTGTGATTTAATTTTTAATTCATCATGAGAATCTGCTCATTTTCAACAGTGGTAACATAAGTTAGGCTCCCATGTTTTCTGGAGGACAGAGACCAGAACTCACCAAAGCAGATGGAGGGGTACACCCTTCCTGATGGTTCTATTGGGCTTGGCATCTAAGGAGATGCTGCAGCCAATGTTACAGTGTTCTGGAAACAGACCCAGAGTAAAAAGTACATTTTGAGCTGTGACCCTGCATATAGTTTACACACATCAAACAGAGAACTGAAGCCAGAATGCCAGCAGGCCTCACTGCCTAACCCAGACTCAATCTGGGCATCTTTTCAACCTCCTGGTCTGACTATTAAAATGACCTCAACAATGAGTACACAGTCACAACCTTGGTTTGAGGAATACTGGACCCACAGGTACCAAAGTATAGCCAGCACTCAGTGACTCTCTCATTAACTCAGAAAAGAGGCAAGAAGAAAAAAAATCTTGTTGGTCTTACAGAAAATGAGTAACTAATCCACAAAGCTAGAAATGGCTTTCTTCCAATTTTTGTGCAAATGTCTCTCATTTGAATTAAGGAATTTATACAAAACTCCAATGTTACTCTCAAAAGAGGAATCCTGTACTCCACAAGCAGGGAGCTGCTAAGCACAGGTAAGGCCAGCTCCCACACCCTGTAAGGAGCACTGTGCTCTAAGGAATCACCAGAAGCCCTGTCTCTCACTGGCTGCAGGCACAAAGATCTGCTGTCTCACCAGCAACACAAGACCTATTCTCCATCAAAAGTCACAGCCACATTGGCCAGGCTGCCTGAGCCTAGATTCCTATCTGCAACAAAGGTAGATCCTCACACACATGTGAAGAGGTCATCTCGCTGGGAGATGCAGGAAAACAAGTCTTTGCAGAGCGGGAAGGATGAGAGAAACTTAGCTCAAGTGTCCAGACTGACACTCCATCTTTAGAGGAGACTGACCAAATCTCTGGGCAATGACTTAAAAATGGGCATCACAGAGTATAGAAGAAAAAAATGCAAGAAAGCCATAAAATGAGAAGAGCACAGTATGATACACAGGCAAGAAAACATCAGGCAAGAGTCTTACATATACAATGCCCTCTATACATATCTGGGAAACATGGCCCTAAATACAGGAGCAACTTACCATAAAAAGCATCTGTCCTACAAACCCTATTATTTCCTCCTTAGCAAAGTAGCACCAATAACTTAGATGCAAAGTTTGCAAGGGTCATATAATTCCAAAATTAAAATGTTAAATAAATTTTTTAAAATTCGTAAATTATATACAATACTACAAATACCTGTGAAATACATATTAGGTTATAACATGTACCATCTTATACACCTGACCAGTCACCTTTTAGTTACCAAGAAGGTCAAGGATGTGGAATATCAAGCACTCTACCATGGCTCAGAGGAAGTAGGTAACGTGTACATATGTACAGAAACTATCTGTACATACTGGACAGCACCCCACCTTAGCCCACTGGCACTCAGGAAGGCAAGTAGAGAGGTTCACTGCATCAGTACAGGGGACTAAAAACAGGAAACATTCTCAATGTCCATGGCAGTCCTTGAACACATTTTGGTGTGTTCACACAGTGTAATGAATCTCACAATTCCTACAGGACAAATCATGCATATGAAAACACAACTAGTGCAATGCTGGTCCACCAAACATGTTGTTCAGTAATTTTAGCACAGGCCATCTGTGACTAGGAAGGGCTATCGGGGTCTTTCTCTTCCACACTCTGCATTTAAGGCAGCCTAAAAGCTATGGCAGACATTTGGGCAAAGGTAGTACTCCCAGTTCAGGGTCCTGGCAGTCCTACCAGATATAGGGAATGGCAGACCCCAAATTAATGACATTCAATATGGGGACTAGACTTCTTGCATGAAAAACATCAAGCTCTGGAATCAAGATAAATTGTAGTTGATATGTTATTTTATTATAGGAGTACGCTCCTACAAAGATTTTGAAAGTATTACAAATTTTAACACAAAAGCAGTAGATAGACATTGATATCCTTAAGGACCTATCTGTGCTGACCATACATGTTGCAGCATTTAATATTATACAGGTCATAAGCATTTCAGTGCCTAGTAGGGTCACACTGCATTATAGAAGACTGCATTCATTAAGATTATCAAAGCTCAGACACAGATTTTCTCCTAAACCTAGAGTACAGTTGAACTCTCTCCCTAAGTGGATTTTTTTCTTTTTTTGTGTGCTAGGGATTGAACTCATGACCTTGCACTTGCCAGGCAGGCACTTATGCCACTGAGCTCTATCTCCAGCCCCTAACTGGAATTTTATTTAAAAAAAAAAAAAATAGACCTGTCGAGCATCACAAAGTGTGCCTGAGTTTATTACACAGTTCTCAAAACATGCATCACAACAACCCTACTTTCCAGAGTCCTGCCCTTCAGTCATGGACCACTCCCAAAGCCCCTTAACCCACAGTCGGGTAAATATCCTCATCTCTCTTCTCCCCAATTCCACACAGCCTCCTTCCTCCATTTCCACATAAGCCACTTGCCAGTAATTTCAGAAACAGGCCACAGGCAGCTCTGAAAAACCAGCTACCTGCAAACTGGGGCTGGCTGGACTCAACCCCCTGCCCTGGGGGAAAATGACAGCAGAGATTTGGCATCCCACACCTTCCCACATTCTCCCACTAGCTTCAGACACAGGTCAATAGCCTTATTTTCTATGCCCTAAAGAAACAAGAGCTTGAGCATTCACTACCTGTTAACACTGCCCCTCAGCCTATTGCTTGTCAGTCACATAGCTCCTGTGTCCAGTCTCTGTTCTTGAGTTACAGCCTCTCAATGGCCACCTCTTCCTTGCTTTGCTACACTGCTATGGTCCTCCAAAGCCTTCAAGACCCAGCCCTGTCACTTATCCTAGGAGCTGTCCATGACCTCTACAGCCAGAGATCTCTCTGTGTCTTAATCTACCGTCAGGGTACTGCACACGTCCCCTCATTTCTGTTTTTGCTCCAAGGATGACAGTACACAGGCAGAAATATGGAGCCATAGCAATGGTGCCAGGATATGGGGAGGAAAGGTTACCTGGCCTCTCCTTGTATGGGAGGAGATAGCAGCCCTCCAGAGAAATGAGGGTAACAGGGTATGATGTGCAAAGGATCTTGAACAAGTCCCATGGATCAAGGCCTTGGCCCTTGGTTCCTGGTTACCACAGGTCCCTTCCTCACATCCCAGCACGCCTGCCCCATGTGCCCTTCACATCCTTCTCAGCAACCATGGTTCCACTCAAGAACCTTCCCATCTCTGTCTCTGGCCCCCATACTTACCCTGTCCTGTACTCTACCCTAGATAAGGTCCCTGGCCTTATCCTCCCTCTGTCCTGGGTACTCTAGCAATTCCCTGAGCTCCATACTCAAACACCCCAACCTGGACAATGTATGGCACAGGAAGCATAAGGTAGGCAATTCCCAGCCCAAGGAACCAGACCTGGGTGTTCAGGCCTCAGTGCAGAATGTTCTAGAGAGCTCAGGCTGGGCAGCTCATCCCCCACCTCAAGCAATATCTCCCTCCAAGTGAATGGAAAGCCAAGGAGCATAGGCCACACAGGCACGCCTCCTGGATCCAGGCCTCAGCCTAGCCCAACAACTCATGAAAGTGGAGCTCTGAAGAGGGCTGACACTAGGCTGCCCTGAGAGGATCTCAAAGCTCCCATACCTAGTGTCATTTCTGGGGCTACATTTTTAGACAAAACCCTGTCTAGCCCTGGTGACAGTCTCAAACAGCCCCATGACTATCACTAGGACCTTGCTTTTGCTTCCCTTACTAGTCAGCTGCCATGGCTCAGCCCATTACCCCCTGCCTCCTTCTGCCACTTAGATGGTGCCCACAGAATACACTGCCTGACTGCAGCAGTGAAGGCAGCTAGGTCGTTACAGCAAAACAGGAAGTTATGACAGATCAGAAAAACTCTAACAGTTATGAAAAAGGGAAAAAAAAAGTGAACACATGTCCTCACAAATCTGCCTGCTACTTAGATGCCACTGCTGACAGAATAAACCCCTCTAAACATGACCCCAAATTATACAAACCAATGCATGTGCCTTGAACTTGAGGTGCTCATCAGACATGGGCCGAACCATAGATAAGTCCCTGCCGAAGCGTCCCAGTGAAGCCTTGTGCCCTGAAGTCAGTACACAACTCTGAGACAAGCAGAGAAAGCGTGCCCTTCCCTGCAACACAAGACTCCCAGGTACTCAGGAGACTTTGCAGATGGCTCTCAGTTCCATACATGCAGGCCACTCAGATGGCTAGAGACCAGCAGACCAAGGAAAGTGTCCCCCCTCAACCCTGACTCTCCATTCTAACATCCCACAGAGGTAGCAGATGTCAACCAGTAGTTATCCAAAGGCCTAAAAGTCAAGCTAGGAGAGAACTGGGAGAAATGAGGCCAGGCAGCCCAGGCTCTTTCTCAGGATCCCAAGTAGACATGTGGCCAATACAGCCACTGACCCTAATAACCCAGTACTGTCTCTTTCCAGAAGGCTGCAGCATCCCCATGTACAGGGCCACTTCTACCAAAGATGGCCAGTGCCAAACCTGGAGGCCGCACACCCAAAGCTCTCCCCAGTGGCAAACTCCCATAGAGGCAATTGGGTGCATGGAAAGACAATGAGTCTAAACACCCTGCAATTCCTACAGTCCAGCAGATAACAGGAGGCACAGCAAACTAGAAAGCCTGAAAACCCATCACCCTTAGTCCTGGACAAGGTCAAATAGTTCCCCTAATTAAATAAGACCAAATTAATATCTCCTCTTGTTTTTCCAACAGTTAGGTGATCAGACACTCCCCCTAGTTGCAACTAATACCCTCTGGCTGCCCTATAGTGGGTGTCCTGTGGCTGGATAGTCCACCTACCTATCAAGGAGGTTTGAGCTTCTCACTAGAGCCAGATGCTTCCCATGAAACCTCAAGGAACACAGCTGCCAACCCACAGAAATTCCCAGCCTTGACATCGCTGCCTTCTTCCCAATATACACCCCACCTGGTACACTACAGAAGTCCCTTTTCCTGTCCTTGTCATGGTCCAGGAAATTTATATTTGTAATCCCATGGAAAAATTATTGGAATTCTAGCAAGTTAATTCCAATCTACTACTTCCAGTGTGACCTATAGTGAGAATAAAGACACTAAGATATATTTATAGTTATGGAAAGCGGGGTGGTGGGGTGGTCCTAGGTCTGGCCAGAATGAAGGTTCATCAAAACAAAAACCAACCCAGAGCCTAAGCCAGATTTTATTAATTTGTGAAGAAAGGAGTGGCCAGAGCATGAGTGACTGAGAATAGCGGGAATTACATGAGTACTGTATGCTGGGCTAGCTAAGAGGCCAGAAAGCACCTCTGCAATATGCAGAGAGGAGGATATGCAGAAAGGCCAATCTGCATAACACAACTGAGGTAGCATTTAATGTTCAAGAGGCTGGTGCTTCAGTTTCTGATATGCAAACTTTTATGCCCTGGAAAGTCATAGCCTCTTGTATCGAGGCTTGAACCCAGTCTATAGCCCAGCTGGGCTCAGTTACTTAGGTAGACACTGAGGCAGGGAAACAGCAACTGCATCTCGTTTCAAAGATTATGCAACAGTACTTCAGCTAACCTTATTTACATTACTCAGAGCCAATTGAAGGGAAAAGGACATAGCTTAGCCAGCTCTGTACTATCAGTACGTGGAGATAGGGCCAGGTTTAGCCAAAGTGGGGGTAACTGCTTTTTATTCAAGGAAAAAATCCTTCAGATGGTCCTTTACAGTACATCATGCCATAACCACATAAATACAGACACCTAGGGGAGAAGGTAATCAGGAGAGATCAGGAACACCAGGACAATGACCAGAGAGACTGCTTTGGAAGAGGCCTCTCTGGAGGCCCAGAGACACACATTAACACCTTTTACACCTCAAAAGTGGCACCCCCCTCACCCATGGGCTGCAGAAAAAGAAGCTGCCAAGTTCTTTCTGGGCCTCCTCTGTTAATACTAATAATGCATGACTGACCAAGCATTGTAGTGCATGTTACTAAGGTTGACCCCAAATATTTTAATATCTTTTTTATTACTTCAGGGTGACTCTATATCCAAGCCCAAGTTAATTCAAAGCTGTCCAGCACTCTCCAGCACCTTCTAATACAGTTGTCAAGTTCATCCAAAGATACACATGCCATTCCTACCACTCAGACCAAGTATGCAGGGTCAAGCAGCACGAGCCAACTGTGGCTTGAACAGCTTCAACACAGATGATGACACATCCTAGAATATTCTAGAAGCTTCCCTCCCTGGTTCTACCAACTGTGGTGCTCCAGGACATACACTTGTCCTTCTCCCTGCCTCATCTGCACTAAGCATGCTCAAAATGCAATGTTATCACACCTGCCTGCCTGCCTGCCTGTCGAGGCAAACATAGCTTTCTTCAAAGTTTCCATACCCTGAACCCCTCCAGGAGGGGGTGAATAGCCATGCAGTTGCCACATCAACACAGTTATCTGCTTGTCAAGAGCTATTACCAATACAGCAAAGGAACTAATTTGTGGGATGCCTATTATTTAAAAGTAGAGGCCAGAAATGCAAACTAAAACCACAACGAGATGTACCACATACCATCATCAAACAGACAGTGCCCAAGGATGGCACTTCACAGATGATGTGAGCACTACCTACTGCTGGAGGGGTGTGAAATGGCACAGTCCCTGAGGAACGTACCAGGAAGTTCTCAGAAGAAATAGCCATACACTGACCACCTAATTATCCCAAGGGAAATGAACACCCATTTGTTCACCTCAACAACATCACTGTAAACCCAATGCCCATCCACTGGAGAACGGATAAACTGTACATCCATGTAACAAAGTACTACTGAGCCATGAACCAGGGCAAACCACTAACACATAGGAAACACAGAAGACCACTGAAAAGATGGTATTATACTCAGTGAAAGAAGCCAGAAACACAAAAACCATGTACTATATGATTCCATGACACTGAATCATAGGCAAAGGCAAAATTCTACAACACAGAAAGCAAAACAGTGGTGGCCTAGGGCCAGAAACAGGTGTTAAATGGTACAAAAGGTCAAGTGGGAAGTGTTTTAAAATTCCCTTATGGTGACTGATGGCTACACTACTTTTTAAAAATCACTGTATTGGGCCAGAAATATAGCTCAGTGGCACAGCGCCTGCCTGGTAAGCACAAGGTCCTGAGTTTGATTCCCGGGACCAATACAATACATCACTGCACTATATCACTATACTAGATTAAATTCAGGGTATTCCAACTGTCCCCCAATAAAACTGTTTAAAGAGAAACAAAAGAAAAAACTAGAATTCAGGAACCCAAAGACCTTTTTACTGACTACCAAGAGCATCTCTGTCTATACTTGTTCCCAAGGTACCTGCAAAATGCAGGCAGAGCCAACACTGACATAACCATACAAGGGTGATGACTTGAGGCATGGCCCTATTCTTTATGTCTGGCTTACTTAAATAGCCCCAGACTGTTTGCTCATCCCAACAAAGGTGTCAGGAATTCCCAGGCCCTCTCCATTCCCATCCTACACCCACTCTAGTAGAAACCCAAATAAATTCACACTAGCCCCCCACCAAAGGACAGCATACCTAGATAGAATGTAAATTACAAAAACTATCAACTGCAAAACATAAAAAGTGCAGTGCATAGAATTACTTCAGGTTGGAGAGAGAAAGGAGGGCTTGGGAATGTCCAGTTCAAAGCCAGCATACAATCTGGTCCTGGGAGGATGAATAAACTGCCTGAGGCAAGAGGATCAGAAATCCCTGGAAAAGAACAATGAATGGTCATAAAGAAATGGAAAATAACATCCTACTCAGGCAACAGGCATTAGAAATGGGAAGGAGGAATCACAAAGGTGAATCAGGATGACTACACAGGTGCAAGTGTCAAGTCTCACAAGAGCCCAGAGCAGGAAAGTAGGCAAAAATAACAAAACAGCCCAGCTACAGCAGATGAGGCTCCTCTTTGAGCAACTCCAGCATAATCCATGATCCTATGCACTCAAGCCCATTGAACAGCTGGCTCACTATCCAGAGAACTGTGTAAGTTGTTCATTGCCCCAAAATTAGAGATGAGGCTACTACCTGGTGGCATCCACAGCTGAGTTCCCTACAGAGGAATAAGAGGTCAAGGTCTCAAGGAATACCTGTCTGGCTGCACTCACACCTTAAATCTGCTCAAAAGTCCAATCCAAAACACAGATGACTCCCTCCTTTACTATCCTTAGCCACCATCCAATGTGTGATTCCTACTTACTGATACGCAAACAGGCTAAGATGTAAGATGGCCTAAGGTCACGTATATAATAAAAGTCCCAAGGGACCTTGCGTGTGTTTCCTTACTGAGCCTCTACTAAGACTCAGGCCAAAATCAAGTCTTTTGTTTCTAAATCTCTTTAGGTTCCTGAATTAACCACAAGTCACACTGAAAGGAATGACATAAGGTCAAGTCTGAACTCCACTGAGCTCTTGCTATGTAGAGAACCACAATGGAGCCTACTTTACCCTAACAGAGCACAATTCTGATACTCCTAGAACCAAACACAAAGGTCAGGCCAGAGAACAAGAAGGTCAGGTGGAAACCTGAGTAGGAACAGGCAAAGAAAGCATCATCTGGAAGATCCACTCCATGTGAGGTGAACTGGCCAGAACCAGTGACTCAGAGATCCAGTACAGAGAGAAACAGATTTCTTCATAGAGACCACAGTCTGGGTACAGACAGACAGGTAGATTTTGCATGAAGACCAGTACCTCTGTACATAAAGGAACAAGTTCTTTGGAGAGACTGGTACGTGACATGCAGACAAAGAAAGGTAGTTCAGAGACTAAGTAGGGTAGAAGGAATGTCAAGGCAGCTCTACTCAATACCTACTTAGCCCTGAGACAGAGAGGACAGAAAGAAGCCTACTACCTCAACAATCCCTAAAGAAGAGTCTTCTTCCATCCTAATGAGACAGAAGGACCAAGAAGATGAGAAGCCTAAAGTATTCATGGCCCACAAGTGGGTCTGGACTCCCTGAGTGGCCTGGCCCAAAACCACACTCAGACATGGGGTTTCAGGCAGTATATTCTAAACTTGGAGGAGACCAGTGTGCTGCGCCCATCACTCAGGGCACATCACTGGCCAGGAATCCCTTTATGTTAAGCACCAAGCCCATTCAGCCCAGGGCTGCCAGGGGCTGCCCAATTCTGCATGAAGTCATATCCACACATGATAAAGCTACCTGAGCATCCTGCAGACAGACCAACAGGACTATATACTTCTCACACCGGGATCTAAATTGCTATTTCTCCGGTGCTATCTCCATCTCTCAATACAACCTTTTACAATAAAAACTTAAATTGTGAGCCAAGCATGGTGGTGAATGCCTATAATTCTAGCACTCTTGGAGACTGAGGCAGTACAATAACAAGTCTGAGCCTAACTTGGGCAACTTAGCAACTCAGCAAGACCCTGTCTTAAAATAAGAGGGGCTGGGGAGGTAGCTCAGTGTGAAGGCTATTGTCTCAATCCCAGGACTTGGAGAAAAAAAGTTGCAGAAGCACTGTAGGCACTATGGGAGCTCTCATCACCTAAGAAAAAGGAGAGGCAATGACCTCAAAGATGAAGGAAAAGAAATGTTCACAAAACACATTAACTGTCTTAGAAACTGTGAGAAGACTGGCCTCTCACAGAGCCTCAAGAATACAGCAATATACCAGTGACCCCACACACACACATACACCATTTTCCAAACCCAATTTATTTAAATTATCACACTATTTCCAATTCTAGATTAATGTTCTTTTTGTCTGAAGAAAACCAAATGACCTTATGCTGGCTTCAAGTTTTCAGTGTTCATTCTCACTATTAATTACAGCCCTTTCTGACCATGTCTTGCAGGGAGTTTTTGAGGGACTTGGACTCCCAAGGGGATTCAAAGTCAGGTAGGGACGAACCAGCACTACCCTTCCTAAAGAGTTTAGCTCTATACACTTCCTAGCCTCCAGTGTGCCACAAAGCATAATCTGCACTCTGGAAAAGAAGGGGCACACCTAGAAGACGAGCCAGAGCTTTGAAGTTACCTCACTGTACGCTAGATGGGAGATGCCCAAAAGACTAGGCCCTGGAGCCTCACACACTCACAGGGCAGCACCGTCAGGCATAGCTAAGGTACACATGAGCTTTAGGTCTCTGAGTTCTTCATTCCCACAGGCTTCCAGAAAGACTATCTATGCAAGAGATTCCCAGGTGTCCCAATGAACTGAAATGACAGAATGAAGACATACTCCCTCCTGTGTTACTCTAGGACAGGCTGCCTTCTCTATGCCACCTCTCTGCCCCCCCACGTACTGTACCATCACTAGTTCCCTCAGTGCACACACAAAAGAAGGGCATGTCTTCCTAAGAATGAGCTGCCCCAGAGAGTAGGCAGACGACAGGGCAAAGACCATGTGCTAAAGCCATTGTGGGATAGAATCCACCTCCCAGCAGCAAAGCCCTGGGCTCAAGGATACCTTCTCCTCCACCCCTAAGCAGTCACCCTCACCTTCCTCAATTTCCCCATCTGGTCAAGGCATTTCAACTGCCATCCTTCCCTCCTGGGACAGAGGGCTCCCAGAGGGTTCTTGGCTGGGAGGCAGACCTGGGTCTGAGTTTCTGCAGCTTCCAAATCAGACCCAGTAAGTCTACAGAAATATCTCCAGCCCAAAGCAAAAACCAAGAAGAGGCCATCTCAGAAGTATAGCCCCTCCCTGGTTCCACCTGCTGCCTATGCTATGGGAAGAGGGCACACAGGTCCCAGACCTCCATGTAGAAGGCACTTCACAGTGATATCTTGCAGAATGAGACATCTAGGGCAAGTGGGTAGACAGAATGGGATGAGGATTACTTCAAAACTCGAGAAATATTCAGTATTTCAAACCAACTCTAGGCTCTCAAACTTCTTACCACCTCTGGAGTAAGGGAACAGGATATAGAGAAGATAATGGCTGAGCAGAAAGAATATGACCAGTCAAGGAACACTGCAGAGCACAGGCTAAGTTCCTAAATGTCAGGCAGAATGGAGAGGGGGCATGAGAAGTATAGAAGAAGATGACTTTCAGGTTTATACAAAAATTCCAAACATCAAGTGCGAGGCTCACAGTTCAGAAACAGTTTCCTATTAGCAGGGATGTGGGAACAGCACTAGGAACTCCGACAGTGCTTGAAGCACTGTCTTACTTCATCCTCCCATTCAGAGAAATGGCCTGGATCTATCCATACAGACTCAGAAAGTCATAATTCTCACAGGGCACCGGCAGTAATTCTCCTCAAAAAAACTGATATACCTGCAGCATCATGCTACACATACAAACAAGAGAACAAACAGACAAGCTCCAATCCCACTACCCTTGAGTGTGAGCTGCCTTGCTTTCTCTACAGTAGTTCCGGACATCAAACAGTGATAAAACCCAAGGGAAGTGCAGGAAGCAAGTGTGATCAGGGATAGATGGTAGGGTTAGGATAACCAAATGCAAGATGTATATGAAGACAATGAAAAAAAAAAGTCTTGAACAAAAGAGCAATGAGTGCTGAGAAATAAGTAGCAAAACTAGACAATGCTGGTGGGAAAATAAAATGACACAACTGCAGGCACATAGTCTAGTGGTACCTCCAGAGATTAGGTATAGTTAGAGGAACACACAACTCTACAATGAGATACATGCATACCCATCAGAACTGAAAACACATCCACTCTGACTTGTACACCAATGTCCATAACAGCAGTACTCATGACAGCCAAAAAGTGAAAACAGACTAAATGTCCACCAGTTGATGGATGGATAAGTAAAAATGCTGCATTTCCATACAACAGCATAGTACCCATCGGTCCATAAAAGGAATGAAGCACTGACCATGCTACAACATGGATGAACTTTGAAAACACCTTTGCCAGTGAAAGAAGCGAGACACAAAAGACACACCTGTGAATAAGACCAGAATAGGCAAATCCATAGAATAAGGAGACTGGTAGTGGGCAGGGGTCATGGTTCTGGAAATAAAGAGTTATCACTAATGCATAAGGCTTCTTTTTAAGGTGACATAAATGTTCCAGAATTGACTGTGGTAAAGTCATACAACTCTGTGAATATATCCACAACAATGTTCTCTACAGTTTAAATGGGTAAACTGTATGTATGGCATGTGAAGTCTACCTCAGTAAATCCATTACCAAACAAAAAGTTCTTTAAGAAGAAAGACCCATGGCCTCAGAGCCAAGAAGATTGGCAAGAGCCAGGTATGGTAACACATCCCTATTATTCCAGCAATCTGGGAGGCTTAGGCAGCAAGATCAAAAGTTCAATTCCAGCCTAGGCAATTTAGTGGCTCAGTGATACCCTCTTCAAAATAAAAAAATAAAATAAAATAGGGCTTAATGCAAAAGACCTGGATTCAATCCCCAGTACCACCAGAGAACAAAATAAACCAATAAAAGACCAACTAGGAATTAACTACAGCAAACTGACTACCACAAGAGAAGAGTGCTAGAGCACAGCCTGGGAGGAGACCACCCTTCATGAGGCTATGGGGAAAACAGATGCCCTCACTAGCTGGGGACAGTGGACTCAAAGATTTCAAAAAAGAGAACCTGTTATCACTGACACTGATGGAAAAAGCAGGCAAAAAAGGCAACACTGACATTGCAATTAGAGAGGGACATGGAAAGAGGTCCCCATCCTGAGCTCTAACTTCTCTCTCTCCATCCCTTGGCTCATGAACACCTACTGATCAGAGATCTTCAGTTCTTGCTAATGATCACATGTTGACTCAACTCTAACAACAGTTCTGCAATCCCACATCTGGAGAGATAAGGGCAGCTCAGGAGCCAACTATGCAAAAATGACTTCTTGTTCAGAATAAGCAATGGGACCAAGAGCCAAAACAGCCTGATCACATAAGGGTGGGACTAAGATCCAAAGCACAGCCTGAAAGCATTCATTTCTCAGTTTACTTCTAGTAAAGATTAAAGGAGCCAAAATCCGGAAACCTCAACAGTCAAAAATTAGCCCTATACAGCAAAACTCAGATATACGCCCATGACCACCCCTTTCCAAGGCAAGAGGGTTAGTAATAGCAGGAGTCCAATTTGGGACTTAGAGGGCATTCTTACAACCTACCAGAAAGATGGAAATGCCACAGGCATCCCAGGCCACCTGTATAAAGGGTAGGTCACAGGTACTCAGAGTATGAGCCAGGGAAACCCCTTCAGACGGTGACTGGGCCAAACTACTTTATAGCACTATTAAGTCCTTCTCCTCATTTTCCACAAGGGACAGTGGAGCTTCCAGGGGTACATGGAATGCAATGACCCATCACTTTGCTAGCCACAGTAGCATGTGCTACATATTCTTGTGCTTAACATTTTCTTAGTCTTTTATACAGTCAGCATCAATACTTATAATCTACATAAACAAGAATTCTTGGGATTTGCAATTAAAATCATGAAAGTGTAATTTTTAAGAAAACAAGGATAAAGTTTGAAGACAAATCTCTTAAGGTATTTATAGTAATATTGCATTTAATATCAAAGGACTGCAAGCAACCCAAAGGTCTTCAGCAAAAGCAGCTCAGTAACTGCAGTCCAGCCATCTTACAGGGCATAAGGATGCCAGTAGTGCTGATGAAAAGAGTAGGCTGAACAAGATGTTCCAGAGATCCCAGGGTGTTAAGTACAAAACCGTGATTAAAATGTCCATACATGGGTTGGGGATGGAGCTCAGGGGTCGAGCATGTGCTCAGCATGCAGTCACCAGCACCAAAAAAAAAAAAAAAATTTATATACAGTATTTTAAAATTTACCTACAGTATTTTAAGAGGGGCTGTCTCTGGTTAGAAAGGAAGAGACTTCAAAACTGCAAAAGCAAAAACAAATCACTTATCCCTTGTTCCTAAAAGGATTATGTCCTTCCTAATTGTTATATCTATTTCAGATACAAATTGGATACCTTCTTCCTCTGAAGCAGACTCCCTAGGAAGGGATGACCACACTAGGCACAGAGCAGAGTTTGTTTCCAACAAGAAAGAACTCCTTCATAGACCTGAACACCATCAGAGGGGTGTTTGTCAGCACAGGTACATGCTGAGCAAAGGCAAACAGAACCATGAGTAGATTTTCCAAAATCTAGTATAAACCATAGGGTTAAAAGTTTCCTTTGTTCAAGAATTAACCACTTTCACAGATCAGATTTCTTCTCCATAAATACCATAACCTAAAGCCCAAAACATGAATAAGGTCCTGGAATGTGAGTTAGGGTCCACTTCACAAGGCCAGTGGGGTACAACCCACTCCTGTGAATACAGTAACAGGTTGGGAAACATAGCTACTATTTCACTTAGCCTTGTATTCCAAAGTCATCCTGCAGAACTAACCTATGTATGTCTACCAAAACAAACACTTGTTTGAGATGCAAGCATAATGTAAAATTCCATATAGCCTTTAAGAAAAATAAAAATTCAGACAGAACATATCACTAAATGAAACTGAGGTAAATTACCCATTTTAATACCAACAGAAAAAAAATATGTATATACAGTTAGAAAACAAAAACTTGGGATCAAATATTACTAGAAAGAATATGTGCACAGCAAAAATTTTTCCCTTTGAGCCTACAATGTCCCACCATGCTTAATTTTCCTGACATTTCTGAGGTTTAGAAACCACAGCTAACGGATCTGAATCATCTGAATAAAACCATGGTATAGTGACATGTTACTGGAAAGCCTAGAATAGAATGCTAAATATACAGGCACACACCCATACAGACTCTTCTGTAGAAAATGATCACACGTGAAACTGTATCAAGCTGTCCATAACAAAGTCCAAGGGGAGGCAGTATATTTCCAGCAGGTGAATATAACACACAGGTGCTTGAGAGTCAAATAACAAAACACAAAAATAAGGCCTGCTTTTTATTAGTACAAACTAAGCCTCACCTATCTGCGAACTCAACTTAATGAAACTCTTCATCATGCTTGCTGCCAGCAAAGAAACAAGAACCTCCCTTAAAATCTAAATCAGGATTGTATTCACAGCACACAACTCCCAACCCTGGCGCTGCCCCAACTGTTCACCTAAGGAAAAGAAGGAGAGAAGTACGTGGCTCCACAGCTCCATCTGTGACATTACCCTTTCTTCTTAAACAAGCATGCCACTTGGAGCCACATTCTGCTTTATTTGGGTTGGCAGTTTAAGTACCAACAGCAGGGTGGCACCATGGCTGCACACTGAACTAGGTCAGCTTAGGCCTGTTCTAGGGAACTCCCAGTGCACCCTGGGCCTCAGTTCCCTTCTGCCTCCCAGAGGAGAGGGCCAGAGGTTCCAGGGTAGGAACAGGGATTGAATGGGGGCAGCCCTGGAAAGTAAAGGCCTTATGCAGCCAGCATCACTTTTCAGGCCTCCAAGACCTCAGCACCTTTTTCCTTAATAAATAAGGAATATAAAGCACTCCAGGGTTTTCAATAGATTCCTCTCACTTGAGACATAAGATCACCAGTTATAAGGCCAGACCTCCTAGACCCCTAGGTACCCAGGATGACAGAGGCCAGCAGACAGATGCCAGGGTCTGGACTTGGGGGGTCAGCGAACAGGGTTCAAGGACCAGGCTTAAGGCTAAGGTTCAGGATTCAAGAGTGAGTGTATGAGAGGAGCAATTCAGGGATGGGAGCAAGGAAGTAGAGTTAGCCTAGGTCAGGGCTCCACGTTGAGAGGCCCAGGAGAGGGTTTGGGACCAGAAGTTGGGATCCGGAAGAGGTAGAGATTCAGGATCAGACTGGATAAGGTTGGGAGCAAGAAATTAAAATTTGAAAGCCAGTGTTCTAGCGTCAGAATTCAAGTTTGGGAACCAGGGTTCAGGGTTGAGAGACTAAGATTCAGAGTAGGAAGCTTCAGGGTCAGTAACTGTGGTGAGGCTTCAGGGATGGGGCCCAGGGCTTGGGGATAAGACACAGAGGATTGAGGCTCTGAAGTTCAGAGCCAATGTTAGGGCTAGGGACGCTAGGACCAGTACTCTGAGGATCAAGGATCCAGAGCCATGTACCAGCATCAGGATTCAGGAACCTCGGCTCGGGCTAAGTTGGAGATGGGATGGCCAGACTGGGTTGGTGGAATCTGTGTTAAAATAAGGGTTCAGGAGCTGGATCTTAAAGACTTGGGCTCAGGGATCAGGGATCAGAGAAGAGGTCCCAAGCTCAGGGGTCTGGCACGGGGTCCTGGGTCAGGTGGTTTCCTTGTCTGAATCCTAGGCTTGGGGGTCTGGGCCAAGTCCGGGGCTTTCCTGGTCCGGGTCTCTGGCAGGGGGTGGGGGAATGTCAGGGCCAGGGTCAGGGGGATTCCTGGCCAGGAATGCCGCTCCTTCCCGGCCGACGGCGCGGCACTTACGTCGTCGAAGAGCGAGCCCACGTTGGCTGTGACCAGCAGCACCGCGGTGCCCGGGGCGGCTGCCTTTCCCGTCATCTTGCCGGGAGGCGCGAGCGCTGGGCTGGGCGGTGGCGGCCGCTTCCTGCGGGGCCAGCAGGGCCGGGGTCTCGCGGGGCTGCGGGGCGTCAGCTCCGCCGGGGGTCGGCCCCGGGGCGCATTGCGGGCTCGGCGGGTCGGGCCGGGCCTGGCCGGCACTCCGGCCTTGCGCTCGTCGGTCCTCGCTGCTCCGCGGCCCCGCGCCCGCTCGCCGCTGCGACTCACAGGGGCCCGCGCGCAGCCATTAGACCCGCCGGGAAAGTTCCCGCAGCCGCCACGGCCGACTCGGGCTCAGTCGAGTCCCGCCCCTGAGGGCGGAGCCTACGCGGGGCGGGGCGAGGCCTGCGCGGGGCGGAGAAGGAGGGGGAGACCCGAAGGAGTGGGGCGGGGCCTGTTGGAGAGAAACCATCTCTGAGTTTGGTCTCTGGAGCTAGTTTGGTCCGTAGGCGCGGCGGGACCTAGAGTCTGCAGCCGCGCCTCAATGGGCGTGAGGCCTCAGGATGGGGCGGGACCTGAGGAGGCCGGTGAGCTGGGCGGGGTATTCGGGGGTGGGGATGGGGCGGGGCCTGAGCCTAGTGGACCGGTAACTGCTGCTCTGCTGCGCTCGTCAGGCTGGCCGAGCCTCCCTGCGCTCCGCCCTGCCCCGCCCCCCACGCCAGAGCTGCGCAAAGACTCCGCCCTCCGCACCTCTGTTACGTCACAGTCCAGCTCCAAGGGAACCTTTTAAAGGGGCCGCGCGCTCCGGGCGCTGTTGCTCCTTGGGTAGTTCTGCCCCTGTGACTAGATCCCTGGAACTCCGGGAGCCCTCGGCCGGGCATAGCTGCATGTTGCGGTCCTGTTCTCCTTTCGCAGTCAGGGTCTTCGAGAGAATGGAACCGGCGGAGCAAAGAAGAGGTCGCGTCCCAGCGGGTGAGGAAGGAGCCTTTGCAGACTAGAGTGTGCAATTTGCTGTGACTGCATCTCCAGGGACTGGGTTCTGCTCCCCAACCCCTCCTTGCAGACCAAGTGTATGTGATTTTGCAACTTCCTAACACGTCCACCCAGTTCCTGATGCATGACTTTACTTACAAGAAGTAGAAGGCTGTTGCGCCAAGAACACTGTAAAAGGAAACGTCTTCGGTGCTTCGACAGCCAGCTGCTGCCCACTTGCTGCACCTTAGGACAGCCCTCTAGGCCTGCACTGAATAGGACCAGTCCCTGGGGCAGCAGCCAGGCCTAGGGAGGTTTAATTACATAGCCCCTACATAGCGAAATGGGCTGGAAGGAAAATGTGTGAGTCCAGAAATGCCTCCAAGATAGGGTCACTTTGGCCTGGCGATTGTGGGCAGAGCGGGCCTGAGACAGATCATGGCAGCGACCTTCTCTGGAGGAAGTAGGAGAGACCCATGCTCAGGCTAGACTGCTGTATCTGAGGCTGTGAAAGGTATCCACCCTACAAGACAGCGCTGGGGAGGTACAGTAGGAACCGCGCTTGTAATTTAAACTTTCTTATAGCTACATTTTTCAAAGTAACAAGTATCACCTAGAAGCAATTTTAGGAATAAATTTTATTAACTCAGTCAGTACAAATATTCCATATGTAACTAGTACGCAGTAGTATTAATGAGTATCTGATACTTATAGAACATCTAACGGCCACATTTCTAATGCTCAGTATCCATGTGGCCCATGACCACTGTACTAGGCAAGGTCACTCTACATTTTTGTGGGCACAGATATAGTTGTCTAAAGAGAAGAGAAGCAGAGCCCCTACCAGCCTACACCCTCATAATGGGCTCCATGAAGGCCAGCCCTCAGCTGCTGAGTGAATGGCAGTGCCCAGTGGCCTAGAAATATGCTGGTTCTGTTCTGCTAAACTCCACTTTGGGGTCCTGGGGACAGCAATGTAGACTCTGTGGCCTGCAGGGTCTATGAGCCAGAGGCTATCTAGGCTGCAGGCCCTAGCTAAGAAGGCTGCCTGCTTTGTACTGATAAATCCAGAGTTCCTACTTCTCTTGATTATTTAACCTGATTCCACTAAAATTCTTTTGAAGTATCTACTTCAGTATTTTCTCTGTACTGCATTATATCTCACTCCCAAATTTACCCTCAATGTCAATGTTACCTAGCACAGTAGCAAACCGTTTAGAGCTCTCAGTGATAACAAATAGACCACTGTAGCACACATGACATAGGTTCACCACCACTGGAGGAGATAAAGCTGACCCAGTAGTAATTAAAGTTAAATGAAGTTCTAAGAGTGACATCTGATCAAATAGAATCAGTGTGCCTCTAAGAACAGACACCACAGAGTTCAAGCGCTCTCATCCCCTCCATTTGCAAACACACAAAAAAGTCACATTAGCACACAGAGAGAAGACTCCAACCTAACAAGCCAAGATCCCCTTTATCAGGAGCAAATAACTTGCTGGACTTCATCTTGAACTTCCATTCTGCACAGCTCTCAAAATAAATTCTTGTTAGGGCCAGGGATATAGCTCAGAGGCACAGCGCCTGCCTGGCAAGCACAAAGTCCTGAATTTGATTTCCAGTACCAAAAATAAATCAATAAATTCTAGTTGTGTAAATTCCATCACCACCACCCTTCCACCACCACTGTTGTATTTTGTTACAGCAGCCTAAGCTGGCTAATACAGTCTCTCATTTTTCTTTGTAACAAAATAAGCCCATGCCAATCATACCCTTAATAGAAGTTCAATGTAGGGGTATTGCTGATGCCTAGAACTTGTTTCTCAAGAATTGAACATCCCACTCCCATGCCAGTGGTGTCCCCTGAGGTACTGGATGTACCTACACTGAGCACCAGACCACCTGCATTCTTGCATGTGTGCCTTCATCACTTAAAAATGTCAGTCAATTTCTTTCCCATCTCCCTGAACTATGCTCTACTCACCCTGGTGGGATGCCCTTGCCCTCCTTAGAGGAAGCATTTTCAGTCTATGAAGTTCCTGTCAAATCAATAGGCTGCCATCATCTGGTAGCTACTCTGCACACCCTTAGCCCTGCCAGAAGGAATGAAGTGCCTACCCCATCCTAGGCCACTCCCTCCTGGATCATGCTTCAGCTCCCAGGCAGGCATCACCCTGAACCCCTCCATTTCCTCTGTTCCTTTTGTTGAAACACTTGTCCTAAAAGTCTACCAGACTCCAATTGGCCATTGTCTTCTGGGTCCTTCTGGACTCCTCATGCCCTAACCCCAGCGGAGCTCACCTTACTGAGTTCCCATTGGCCTCTTATTCAGGAGCTGATCTCCAGACCTGATTCCAGCCAACCTTCCAACTGACTGATACACTGAACTCCCTCCTCAGAAACTTGCTCTGGCATCTATGACATTCCTGCTCTGTTTCTATACTGTTGATGACCATTTTCCTCTGTGTGGCTCACCTAAAGTCCTTGGATCGTAGGATTGATCCTTTGTCCATTCTTTCTGGGATGCACTTCCTCCTGGCCATCCTCATCAGATCCACATTTTCTATCTTGTCAACATGCCCAATTGCTACCCAGAAAGAACCATCTCTGATCCAATAAGGAAATATTCCCAGTTCTCCCCTTTTCTCCTATACCTCAGACTCCAGAGCACTTGCTTAATGACACCCTTATATCTATGGTCACCTCTGAGCCTTGGCATCTGTACGTCTCTGTTAGCAGGACTGGCTTCCTCTGACAGGCCTCCTCAAATGCCCTTTCCTTGATGTGACCCCTCCACTCTGACCCACACTCACTGCAACACTCTTGTCCATCACACTGCCAATTCACCTCACAGCCCTTCTGAGTTTCTCCTCTGCTTGCTGTCCTTGCCTTCCCTTGCCTTCCTCTCAGCAGCCTGAGAAGAGGGCCAAGATCTGATTGATCTGGCCATATACAAAATGTTCAATAAATATGTATTATGTGAATCAATGATATGGCATGGTTATCACAATGCTAGGCAATCAAATATTTAGAAAGACTTTGAGCCCTTATATCACCTGGGTTAAAATCCGCATTCATATAATTGAGGGGAGAGATGATTCCTTTCCCTGTGCCCTTATTTTTGAATATTGTCCAAAGTCTCTATATCAGCTTTGCCAGGATAATAAATATTTAAAGCCCTGCATCCCCACTTCAACAGAGGCCTGGGTCCACCTAAGAGGGGTAGAAGACAAAGGTAGAGAGAGCAATGGCTCTATTCTCTCCTACCACTGAGACACAGATATCCTCTTTAGCCCAGGCCACTCAGCCTGATGCCCTGGGGCTCCCAGGAGGCAAATTCAGCTGAAGTCTTTTGTTAAACAAGTTTACTTCAGCATATATATTCATAGCACTTGGTAGTTGCAAAGTGCACTTCAATCATTTAATAATCGAGCCTTAATGTTCCTGCCAACTGGGTCAACCTTATTCCACTGTATATCAAAACATTGAGGTTAAGCAACCCACTCGAGATAATTATCTACAGACAGGGAGCCTAGCTAAATGCACAGTGAAAGAAATCTAGGGCCCTGTCCTTTTTGGAGGGCAGAGGAGGGAGCTAGCCTCAGCCACGAGCTAATGAGACCCTTGTTACTTTACGCAAAATCATATAGAAGAATTTTTCCCTTCTAAGTTATTGGATACCTTCCTCATTAATCAGCTTAGTAATAGTTATTATTTTTAGGCATCAGTTGTGCATGAAGGGCTTACATTTCTTGTTTCTATTCTTTACAAAGGTCTTATGAAGTGTGTATTTCTGTTTCATGTATGAGAAAACTGAGGTTGTAGAATTAAGAAGTTTGTGAACCTTATATAGCCGCTAAGGCGCAAAACCAGGGCAAGTCCAGCCAATCCCAAACCAGTGGTTCAAGCAGCACTACAGGGCCTTAATTTGCATACATACACTCAATTATTCATTTAACAAATAGTTATTAGGTGTATTCTCTGTGCCACGTACTATTCTATACACCAGAGTGAGATGGCAAAGTACAAAAGATTCTGTCCTATAAAGACAGTCAAGAAATGCATGTAGAGTGTCTTAGTCACTTCTCATCATGGAACACAACACCCACAGCTTAAAGGGGTACAGGATATCCTGGTAGAGTTTTCAAAAGGGTTCAGTCCTTGTTCAACCTGCTCCATTGCAGAAACAAAATGGTGGAAGGGCCAGGCAGAGGAACTGCTCGCATTATGGATCCAGGAAGCAGAGAGTAAAAGGAGAAGACAGACAGGGAGACACACATTTCTAAGTTACATCCCTAGTAACCACCTCTTCAGGTTCTGCCTCCTAACAACACAGTCAGACGTGGGTTAATTAATCAGTGCCCTCATGATTCAACTTCTAAACACAAAGCTTTTGGGGGATATCTTGGGTCTAAACTGTAACATATGGTGTCCCAGATTGTGGGAGTGTATGCCACATAGCTTTCTGAACTTTTCCTTGTAAAGTCATTGCTGGTCAAAGAGCAGGAGAAAACTTCAGAACAGGATACAGTATATGACAATGGGTACACACACACTATAATTGTACTGCAATAAACCACGTACTGTTATTGTTTTGACAGTGCTTCACGTTTCTGCTTGGCCCTAGAATGAACACTGTGATCATGCCATATGTGTAGTTCTGATGCCTTTTAAATGCAACATCATAAGTGCTTTCTGATATAATTACAACTCTTCCTAAATGTTTGGGGTTTTTGTTGGCTTTGTTTCATTTTGTTTTGTTTTGTATTGTTTTGTTTGAGACAGGTCTAGTTTAGGCTGGCCTTGAACTCACTATGTAACCCAGGTTGGCCTCAAACTCTCAGCAATCCTCCTTCCTCAGCCTCCCAAATGCTGGGATTATAGGTTTGAACCACTGCACCTGGCCTTTCTAAATGTTTTTGATACCAGCATATTAATCATCTGATAGATACATTGAGTCTTACCTAATTGGTGACACCATAGTTATGTAAGTTTAGAATGTTGCCAGTATTGCATGATTAAGAACTGTTGTAACAAACATCTTTGTATGTGACGCATGTCTTTGTATATGATACATTTTTAGCTTTTAGGATATTTTAATTAGGATAAACTCTAAAAATTAAAATATTAAAGAGTATAAATAAAAGACATGAAAGGAGTTGGGGGCTGTGGCTCAGTGATACAGCATTTGCCAAGCTTGTACAAGTCCCTGGTTTCAGTTCTTGGCACCATTTCCACACCCCCTAACAAAACCTGATTCTTTATATGCATTGAGAAATGCATATAAAGAAATACTTAGAAGGAAATGTATAGCTTTGAGTGCTCATTTAGAAAGAATAAAAGTGCCATACTGTTGAAAATTAAAAAGCTAAAGAAGAAAGCAAATTAAACCTAAAGTCACTATAAGAGAGGAAGTGAGAAAGATAAGCATAAAATTCATGAAATAGAAGGCAAACAGAAAAAGTTAATAAAATCTAAAGACTACTCTTTGAGACACACCAATCAATAAACCAATATCTAGAATGATGAGCAAGACAGAAGCATAAAAGAGACAAGATGTCATCTTTTGCCTCTTCTGTTCTACATTATAGCCCCAGACTGGGAAATAAGTAAAATAAAATAAAACAAAATCCATGCCGACTGGAAAGAAAAAGGTAAAAGTGACTTTGTGCTCAGGAAACATAATAATCTGATAGAAAATCCTATGGAATCTACAAAAAATTCTACTAAACAAGTGAATTTATCAAGGGATTACAAGTCAGTATTTTAAAATAATATGCATTGCTATATATCAGATATAAGCACTAGAAAAGTTTTGAGTAATTTCCATTTGAAATACCATAAAAACAAATATCTAGGAACAGATTTAGCATAAAATAAATAAGGTTTATGCAATAAAAACTATGAAACATAGTGGACTAAAATAAAAGATAAGTAATGAGGGTTATGCCACATTCTTGGGTTGGAAGACTAGGTGATGTGATGTTATGATGTCAATTTTCCTTAGATTACACTGATCCATAGATTTAATGTAATCCTTGCCTCCCTCTCCTTCTCCTTCTGCTTTTCCTTCTCTTTTTCTTCTCCTCCTGCTCTTCCTGCACTTTTTCTTCTTCTTCATCTTCCTTTTTCTCCTTCCCTTCCTCCTCCTCCTCTTCCTCCTCTCCCTTCTCCACTTCCTCATCCTTTTCTTCATTCCATTTTGGCCTTTTTTTCTCCTGTCCCTCCTTCAATTTCTTCTTTTTGGAAACTGACACACTGATTCTAAGACATATATGAACAAACAAAAATAAACACCCAGAAGACTTTTGAAGAACAAAGTTGGTATACTTTTGCTACCTTGTTTTGAAACTTGTATTAAGTTATGATAAGGATAGGTATGTAGATCAATGGAATAGAGTACAATAGAAAATCTAGACTGGATCCAGTTCATTTCAGTAATGGTGCTGATTCAGTAGAAAAAGAATAGTCTATTCAGAAAATGGTTCTGGGATCAGGTGGCTTCAAAATAGCCTGGATCTTAATATACCTAATAGTAAAATGAAATAATTATGGATCACACACCCAAACATAAAAGTTAATACTAGAAAACTTCTAAGGAGTTATTCCAAAATATATGTGTATCTGCAACTTCTTGTGCTCAATAGTGTACCATATAAACCAAAATTCTCTAAACATGGAAAGTTGCTTTTAAATTCATTGGTTGGCATAACTGAAGGAAAAGTGGAGTTTGTTTGTGCACCTAGTGCAGCTCCCCATTCAGATATGGGGAGTATTCTTCTGCTATGTAATTTGTAATTTACAGGATATGTAGGCTGTCGTCCCTGGGGTTAAAAATCCAAATTCTAAATTTTGTCTGGTTCCAGGGCTGAGATAAGGGATTATGGAACTTTAATTGTAGCAAGCTGTACCTCAGAAAACACACTACATTTAGGTCTGCATATTTTATTGTTTAGAAAAAGCTTTCCAAGTATTATATGCTGGAAACCTAATCTCAAGAGATTGTTGTTCTGATTCTTGTTTCATTTCCCTCACTGTCCTGCCCACAATCCACCGAAGCATAGGCATCTGAGTTTTGAGGGGCGGGACAGCATCTGACTCACAATACAATCACATCCTGACATCTCCACAAGGAAAGAGGTCAGGAGTACACAGGTGCATGCTCAGGAGAGGCCACGTCTGGGCTCCAGGATCAGTTGAGGGAGATAGCCAGTCACAGCTCACATCTTGCCTCCCTGCTCTGCCAAGTGAGAGCTGATCTTCCATGGAAGTGACTCACTTATCAGAGCTCTAAGATCACTACATATTTATGGACATCTCACAAATCCTTGGCAGTGGGAAAGCATGTATTTTGAGCCCTTATCAACAGGTCAATGCTCAGCTCTATAGGGTCTCCCTTCTGTTTTTGGAGGGCCCCTCCATAGGCCCTCCTTTTGGTTTGCTCTTCATCAGCTGCATAAAATCAATGGTGTCCATACAGCTTCCCAGTAGTCAGGAGGTGACTCCACAAGGCATACTTTGCAACATGACCTGTTCATCCACTCACATTCAGAGCATGCGTGATTCTAACATTTTCTTACAGCCCTGGGAAATAGTAAGCTTTGCCACTCCACTTCACCTTAAAGGAAACTAAATAGTGATTTTTGAATCCTCATGGAGGTCTTAGGGATCCCTCCTAATCAGATCATGTGAATGCAGGTGGCTTCTCTTCTGGCAAGGCAGTTAGTCCTCCTTTGGCAGAAACAGATTGTTGACAAGGCCAATTATTTACATAAAATTATGTAGGCAGAAAGTGTCGCCGTACATCATGAGTCAGACAGAAGAGCTTGCCATATCAATGCAGCTCTTTTCACTAGACCTGCTGGGAATGGGATCCCTGCCCAAGGGCCCTAACCATGTATAGGTTAGGTTCCCACACAACTAAGGGTCCCAGATACCTAAAATAAAAGCCCAAGAAAAATACACATAGAAAATTTGTCTCAGAGTTGATGATACCCTTTAAAGTTGTAAAACCTTCTATTTTTAAGGATAATATAAATATGCCATTATTTTCTCCTGAAGACCAAAGTTCTAAAGAAGTGCCAATCTAGATACAGTGGTACATGTCTGTAATCCCAGGTATTTAGGAGGCAAGACAATCATGAGTTTCAGGCCAGCCTGGAAAATTTAACAAGACCCTCTCTCAAAATAATATAAAAAAGGCTGGGGTTATAAATCAGTTGTAAAGTGCTTGTGTAGTATGTGTGAGACCCTAGGTTCATTCTACAACACACACATGCACACACAAAAGAAGTGCCAACTCTCGCTTCAATATTCAGCATGGCTAGTGTTGGCAGTCGGTTTTCAAGGATTCTTGGCTAAGTTATAGTTTCTATTTTTTAGCCTTCTTTTTAGTGCATTATTTTATAAAGATCTGTCTCATGCTCACTTCTGGTGGCACATATACTAAGATTCATCTATCCCTACAATACACAGTAAGGGTCTAAAATATCCTCACATTATTTTGAAAGGAAAAGGCTCAAATTCATGTAAGCTTTAATCTACATTAATGTGTGAGCACTGCCTTTCATATATTCTAAGCCCTGCATAGGATGTGTTCAGTCATATATGGAATCTGACACATTAAGTATTATCCCTGACACGTACAGAGTCTCTAGCCTTGGAAGATAAGTAAGTAAACATGCAAATAAACGATCCCACTAAGCTGAACTGTTTTAATGAAAAGATATAATTTGACTACATTTTATATAATTCTGAATCATGTCCTGTTCATAAATGCACCTCACTAAGTATATGCATTACATATTTTTCTGTGTTAAACTAATTTTTCAAGGACTTGTTTCTGTCAACTGAGCACAGATTTGCTCTTGTGGATCTTGGTAAGTGACATTGCTTCAGAAATAGTATTTCCTGTGTCTTTCAGGAGCACAGTAGAAATGATGATGTGTGGCTATCAGCAGCTAAAAATAGTCTGTAGCTTCAAATACTGTGAGGAACTTTAGGAGTGCTTGACTGAGTTTCAGACTTAGCTTTGATTGTTGATGAATATTTTCTCTTTTGGTTGATAGCAGTTGCAGCAACATAATGGGGTGAAGGAAAAAGTAGTGGTGAAGTTATGATGACTCCTTGATATTCTGTATTTATGGAATTTGATCTCAAAAGAAAAGATGAAGTGAAAATCATTTGAAACAAATAAAATGAAGGCATTGTAAATGGAGCAAGGGGTAGTGAAGAATATTCAGGAAGATCTTGAAGCACCCTACCTTTCTCCTGGAAAGTAGGGAGCTCAACATGAGCTGAAAGTAAGCCAAGGGGTCTGGGGATTTAGTTCAGCTGCATAAGCGCCTGCCTTACAAGTGCGCAGTCATGAGTTCGATCCCCAGTACCAAAAAAATAAAATAAAATAAAGTAAGTCAAGGAACAAACAGGGTGTTAGGCCAGCCTCAGAGGTGGCTGGTGCTGTATGCTGGAATCCAGTGACAAAGGGGAGCAGCACCAAGACCACGTGATAAGAGCAGGGAGAGTTCCTCAGGCCTTGAGAAAAATAGTTAAGTTTGATGAGGAAACTCCATTCCCATCCAGACTCAGGTGGGTCACCCCTAAGGTACCAAACTAGAGCAGGTCAGTGAAGGAAGCTTTATCATCTTACTGCGCTCATATTTAACAACAGATGCCTGGAAGCACATGTGCTTGTGAATAGACAAAAGTCATGAATTTTATTAAGCATTCTCTTCGTTTTTTGCAGGCAGACAATTATATTAACATGTCTGAAATAAAGATTTCAATGCTATTTAAAGCTAAATTAAGATATCCCTGAGAATGGAAAATGCAGGACAGATCCAAACCACAAATAAATTTAATTAAAATGTTTATTTTTTTGAAATATGAGTCAAGGAAAACATTTGCTTTGTAACACATTCTATCATAAGTTTTAAAATGAATTACCTTGGCTAACAAGCCATTTCAGGAATTTCTTTAAGAATGAAACATCTGCAGGCCTTGCTGAGAGAAGAAAGGACCCTGTTAACTGAGCATGTCTCAACATCTTGTCTGCACATTGACTATTTCTGCTTTGCCCTGAGCATTCAGTTTCCTTCTGCCAATGCTAGTTTAGCTGCAGAGTTGCAGATGGCACAGTTACCCACTCAGCAGCTGGTACCCTCACCTTTCAACCTTCAAATAATTCTAAGATCAATTACTGGAACAGTCCTGCTAATTAAGAGTCACTGGAAACTTAAATCTGCTTAGGAATGGCAGATTTTATCTTTTCCAAGCAAAGATCCAGAAGCAAACTGGTTTTGAGTCCTTGAAATTTCATGAGAAAATTAAGAATCGTACTCCTGACTCCATCACTAGTACTTGCCCCTCACTTTGGAAAGCTCCCTCTGTAAGGTATCCCCAGCCCCTGAAATTCTTGACTTACCCTGGAGATGAAGGAGGCCTTCCTCTTCCTCTTCTTCACCTTGGCCGGCAGGTAAGGTCCAGGGCTCCCTGAGACTAACACCAACTAGACAAGGGCAACAGAGAGGAAACATTTACAGATGGCTCTGGCCAAAGTCAGGAGCCTGTTCAGAGTGTGATTGACAGGGTTGGATGCAGGTAGACTGGGGCATTCTGGGAACTCAAGCACTCAATCCATAGGGTACATAGTTTGCCTTACTACACATAATACATACACAGTTTAGATAGAATTAAAAAAAACAAACATGGTATTTCTCCAACAGAACTTTCAGAATCTGGCTCCTCATCCAAGGCATGAAAGAAATAAATGGTTCAAGTGCCTATTCCCAGTTCTCCAGCGATCCTTCCAAGGCTGTATCAGCTGGGTCAGAGGAGAGAACGGTGTTCCTTGGGCACTCACAAGGGCTCAGTTCCACTGATCTTAAGGAGAGAGTGGTGCAGCATCTTGTCATATCTGCCTTATCCATTGTTTACTTCCTTCAGACTTGGCTAAGGGTGTCTAGTAGGGTCTGTGACACCCACATACCTCTCCTGGCTGATGCAAACAGCACTTTTTCCACAGTAGACAGAGGAAAGGTGGCACCCTCACCCTTTCACTGCCTAAAAGAATGACAGTGCCCCTACCCTCTAGCAATCTCTGGTAGGAGGCTCTCCATGCTCAGCACACCTACCTTCCTCTTCCCCTTGACATCTCCTCGTGATCCTCCCAACACATCAACCACCTAGTAGAACTGGGCTCAGCCTCAGGGTCCACAGTAGGGAGGATAGGGTAAAATAGATAGGACAGATGGAGGAAGGTAGCCAGACTCATACAGTTTGTCTATTAAGTTCCCTTTCTTGTGGCACCCTTTCATTTGCTTTGCTAGTTCCACTGGAATTGTACTTGTCTCCAAAGTTATGCTTGGTCCAAAGGCGTTCCTGCCTGCTAAGAAAGATGTGTCTTCTGCCATCTCTGGTGAACTGTGTAGCATCTCAGGCAGGAGCCCCTTGCAGCCAACCTGCCAGTGACTGAGTCGGAGATGACTACAGAAGGGAAGATGAGCCTATGTACAGCAAAGCATTGTAGGATCTGGATAGAGACAAAGGCAACACAACCCACCAGAGACGCAGGAGTTTCCAACACAGAAAGACTGAGAGGACCAGGTTTCACTACCAAAGCTGGCTCCAGCCCAGCCCCTTCTGGAGCTGCTGTGCCCCTAGACTTCCTGAGCCTGGCTGAGAAAGTCAGTGGTGCTGGCATCACTGACTCTCACCTGAGACAAAATACAGTGAAAATGACTCAGTGCCTATTTCTAGTTCTCCCAAGTTTCTTTCCATGCCTTCATCCCCTTGAGACAGAAACAAAGGGTTCCTTAAGCACACAGACACACACAAGCACTCCTGGAAGACCCTGAGCAACCTCAGGGGCACTGGCAGCTTCTGTAAGTCAGCACTCAGATGAGATGTACTGTCCGGCCAGCTGCCAGTGTGGCCAGCCTCATCTCGGCCTCTTCAGAGGACCACAGAGTACTCAACCTCCACAGCAAACCTCTCCCTAGAACAATCCTCAGTACACAGGGACTTATACAAGTTGGGAACATGGGGACAGACTTTGACCACTCATCAGAATGATGATATGAACTTAAAACTTCCTTTATGACCAAAATGAGGAATAAAAGTGACTGTCAAATGAGGAACAAAAGTAACGCTTTTGGACTAGAAACAAAAGACAATATTAAGTATGACATGAAATCTTAACCTTCATAAGAATCAAATTTGTCTCAAAGTAGAAAACCTGCTCTTCCGTGAGCCAGTTGTGTGAACACAAGGGACACAGTGGGTGTATCAGCCAGCTGGTGGGAGAAGACTCTTTAGGGATGTTCACTTAGGCTTGGGCAGTTGCTGATGGTGGAAGTATGACAAGTCAATTTTTAAGGCATAAGGGAGTTTTTTGAAGAGAGCCCCAGGATAGCCACGTATGAGGCAAACGACCCATCAAAGCGACTGTTGTCGGGACACTCCAGCACAAGGAGGCTGAAAAGTACCTGGCCCCTATCCACATGATCCTTCATGGGCTGGACCCAACAAATCAACAGGGAGGTAAAACTGGGCTGAGCCTCAGAGTCCACAGCAAAAGGGACTGGGTGAAGTAGGAGAAACAGATGGAGGAGTAGAATCATGGGCATAATTCATCCCCTCCCTGAGCCAAGGTCTTGCTGGCAGTTGACAAGCCTGCTAAGTGAATCCAGGGAAGATATATCCACGTGCCCCACACTCACCATCTCACAACAAGGTGAGACTTGGCCTGGGTCATCTAGGTTCTGCAGGCTGCTCTGAAGTAGAGGTAGCACCATGGTGGGGGAGGTTACTCCTTTCCCCCAAAGGGTCATCTGGTCAGCATCCCTTGAGAGGAGTAAGAGGTACTCTGCTAAGTGGTACTATAGTCAGGTAGGCCCATCTCTCAAGGAAGACTCGTTGGCCCTGCACAAGACAACCAACAGGTAACTGAGAACCATCTCACATACATTTATCACTCTGTGGACCCTTCTCCCAAGAAATCAAGCAAATCCTGGTATAGTCAAGGAGTTGTCACAGGAATATGAAATTTGGGACTGTAGTATTATGACCTGGCCCACAGGACTCAGCCCCTAGCAGCCTCCAGCCAGCCCCTGCCCTACCTCCAGCTTGGGTGCAATCTCATGTGGTCTAAGGATAGACCCTTTCCCGGTGACCTAGGTCCTTCCACTCGGTTAAGGACAAATCCATGTCATTGTAATCTGGTTTTTCATGGTTCTCCCTGGAACTCACAGGTGAGCCATGCTCCTATCCTGGCCCTTAGAGTACCTCCAAGAGTGAGCCCTCAGTGACATAGTTGTCCAGATCATACAACAGGAGTTTAGCCCTGATCTGCAATGGTCACTAGCAAGCCACACATGATGGGCCAAGGCAAGCAGCCTCTATGGCTGCCCTAGGCCATATGGCACATTTCCCACCCTCCCAATTGGCCCAGGTTCACTTCCCTACAGTGGGAACACAGGCAGCCCAGTTGCTGCAGTCAGATGAGTTAGTGAGTTACCTTGGGCCAGAGCAAGCACAGAATTGGAGGCTTGTGGAATCAGAGATATGTGACTTTGAGGGTGAATAGGAAGGTCCTTGCTAGAGCCAGTCTCATGGCTAAGAAGTGTCAGGGCAGGAAGGGAAAGTGGGTCACCTGACCAGGATAGACAGCACCACTATCACAAAGAGCAGGAACCTTCATATGTGGTAGCTATTGGGCTCCTAGGGCAGGAATGAGAACCAAGACCAGGACCCTGGGTCCTTATGAGCTACCAGTGGTGGCCTGACACATGTGGCAGTGATACAGCTCCAGGCCATGTAACATGGCTGACTGCTACTCTTCTCCTAAGTATCAGTATCAAAAGAGGCTTTGGACCAAAGCTTGACAGTCCATCCTGAACCTGCGTATCACAGAGAGGCCACATAAGGACCAGGACAAGATCATGGTCTGAGAGCCAGAGGGAGAAAACAGAGCTCTTCAAATATAGTCCTGCAGAATTTCTGCCCTTTCAGAGATTTTTAACCCTGAGTAGCTTGCAATATGCAAGCATTGGGTCAGACCTACATGGTTCTCATAGGCCTGTTGTACCCCACCCCACTCCCACCCCACTGGGTCAGAATGTGATCTGAATTAGGTGGCTTCCATTTCCAGGAGATCTGTCAAGTTTCCTTGGAACCCAGTTGATTGCTGTGCTGGCGCAATTAGGGTCTGGTCATCACCCGCATCACCAGCCCACCCACCACTTATACCTTCAGGGCTTCTCTCCCAGGACTGCTCAAGTCAGGCTGCATCCATGGAGTAGCAGGAAACTTGTGGACTCTTCTCTTAGCCTCCTAGCTTTCTTGTCTACTGGGCTTTGTGGACAGGAAACCCAGATCTCCCAGGACCCTGCCCAGGGAAAGTGAGCATAGGACATTTGAGGTTCCCCAGGATAGACTAACTGCCAGTACTTTGAAAATTCTGAGTCTCTACTTTTTCATGGAGGTTTGGAGTCCCCATAGCAGCCCATCAGGAAGTGCTTTGCATAATCTCCCTAATGGATATGGTTCTGGTCAGTGGCCTTAAAACGCTGCCTCCCAGCCTGACCCTGCTAGTCATGGCCTTGAGTGTACCACTGTACCTTCCACTCTCAGTTTCCCAGTCTGTTAGGTGATGATGTAGCATAATCATTTTGCCCCCCACCTCCAGAGTCTATGAACAGAGAGACCTGAACTTAGACCCTCAGCCAGTTTGTGGGCCCAGGAGGCTCCCGAAGGTGTTTGTTGAGTGCAGTCGCTTTCTCAAAATCAGTGTTGTGGCAGAAAGTTGTGCTGGGAATGTTTCTTCTTGATGCATTTTATTCATATATAATCCTTCTAGTCCTTGTAGAAGAAAATAAGTCTCAAGAGCAAACCCAGTATTTACTTAACTTTTAAATTATAAGCATTGCAACTCAATGTTATATAAAAAGAAGTGCTTTCCGGCCAAACTTTTTCTCCTCAACCGCCTTTCCCGCAGGCTCCTGACAATGCCGAGCTGGCTGTTTTTAACCTCAGAAAAGGTAAACCAGAGGCCCTACTTAGAGCTATTTTAAGCACAGACTTATAAAGTAAAAGCAGCTGTAAAATGAAAAGTTTCAGGAATATTTCCATTTCCTGGAGTGTTGGGACAGAGAACCTTGCCAGCAGTCAGATCAGCTGCTTGGATGGAGTCGGGTATCCAAGCCTCCACTAGCTCCACCTGGCATGAGTCAAGAATTGGCTTTTAGAACAACAATCCTGGCCAATATCAGTCCCAAGTTTCCATAACTCATCAGGTGGGAGAAGCAACAAAGGCCACAGGCAGCATGTTCCATGTCCTCACCAATGCTAAACCTCAGGGGAGAGTCCTGGCCTGGCTGTCTCCTTTGGTGGCTTCCTCTCTACCTGACCAGATCCTTCTCAAGTACCTGGGAGACTAATGGATGCCTGTCCAGTATTTCTGTACCTCCCAGCCTTGGGGGCCTCTGGCTAGACCCAGGGAGCAAGCTTCGAGGAAACACAGTGAATCTGCCCATCTTGGGCCAGAATTGCTTCCTCCCCACTCTCTAGGGCCCTCTCCCCAGTCACTCAGCCTGAGGCAGGATTGCCCCAGGAGTTATACTCAGAGACTGAATTGGGAAACCAGGGTGCCACCCTGATGACAGGGACTGCCATAAAGTCAGAGCTCCAGGGAAAACCGGGCAGGGAGGTGCAGTTTCCCCAGAAGTGCACTGACTGGATGCCAGGCTTGGGTGGAGCTGGCTGCCTGGTCCCAGGGCTCTAGCCTGAAGCTGCAGAGGATGAAGGAGTGTGGGGCTTTCCTCGCCTGGGCAGTGCTCAAGAGGGTGAAAGTTCTGTAGCAGCACACAGAGTACCCTCCTGGCCCTGCAGTCTACCTGAGTGGTGACAGACACAGCCTTCCCTACCTCCCTTGTATGGGGATGAGACCAGTGTGTGACTGAACCCTCGACTTTCATCTCTTCTCTCTGCTCTGACCTCTGTCTATCAGGACCCTGGACTAGCCATATCCAGCACATTTAAACTGGACATGGATCTCAGATTAGGCATGTTCTCCTATGAGACCTGATGACATTCCTATGTGCACCATGTTTAGAGATAGGGCAGTTCTGAGGCGTCCTAGCTCACAGTTTGCCAAGGGCTTGTCTAGGTATGAATCCAAATAGTGCCTGATGGAGGCCACCCCTGAATACTGGTGGGGAGAGCCTAGATCAATGTCCTCAATGGCCCCTCCTTTCCTTGACAGCTGCATACTTCAGGGATTGTCCTGGCATGACCCAGGAGAGGGAGATATGCAGCTCCCCTGGCCCCAGTCAGTTTGGGTTCTGATTCTGCCCCAGTGGCCTCTTGCTTCCCCATGAGTGAACCTGCTCTTCACTCCCGTCCAGAGTGCTCTTAGGGGCTGAACATAACAGGGTCTTATTAGAGGTGCCATCTGTTCCAGGAAGTCCTGCTTGTCCTAGCAAGGGACACACAGGACCACGGTTCAGTTGACTTCATGCTCTGTCAGCTCCTCAACTTTCCCATCAGTCTTTAAAAAAAATTCAACATTTTTAATAATAGATTCCCATAGCAGGTAGATACCAAATGCCCTGCTTTGAATAGAGACATTGGGATATTTGTATATAGCCCCAAGTCACAGGTGCCATCAGCATACCAATAGGCCCTGGATGGGCTTGTTCTTGGGGATGATCTCTTCCAACCCCTATAATGAGGCTGTCCCTCAGATGCAGGATTCTGTATGGAGGATCCTTTTTGGGGGTGGGGGGAAGTCTCCACAGGTACTCCATGTGTATGTTACTCCATGATGCAGGCACTCAGCTCATGGGAAGCACGAAGACTTCTGGAAGGTGTGGCACCTTTACACTCCCCAAGGCAGGCAGAGAAGACATTTGCAGCCCTTTGCAGCCTGCAGCTGACTATACAGAAGGAAGCAGACAAGCATAGATGCATTTCTCCTTTTCAAATGTGAAAGAATTCAGGTAGCTGATTGGGAATTTCCTTGTGTGTGTCAGCTGAAGAGTTCTGTGAATCTGGACCAGGACTCTCCTCTGCAAAATGAATGGAAAACAGGTCCATGAAGTGGGTGAAAGGAAGCACTGCCTGGAACAGCAAAGCATCCCCAACCTCAGCTCTGGACTTTCACCATCATCAGGACAGCCACACTGGGTGCATGCTTCATGGGTGTGATCACAGTGGCTCCTGTCACACAGGCTCGAGGAAGCTGGCATCTCTCTGACTGTTCTTTATAAGCCATGGTGGGTTTCTGGCAACTCATGTTAGGGGATGTCCGTGTTAGTATTTGGTAGTACACTGCAATTGCTTCCATACAAGGCCCCACCCAGGGAAATTCCGGGGACAGAGCAGCTCCAGAGAAGTTCCTGTTTCCCTTGGGGCTTCCTGAGGAACCTGGGCCTTTGAAGGAGGCGGGTGTGGCTGGAAGAGATTCAAATCCCAGTTTTGTCTTCCCAGAATGTCCTGGCTATCTCTAAACCCAGAGGTTCCTCACACTTTACATGTTTAACACCAGAGAGAATCCCCACACAGATATTCTCCCACACACACACTTCCAGCTCCTTTTTAGGTAAGTCCACCTCTGAGACCCAGTGACCATGTCTGAGGGTGGCAATACCGGCTGCCTGGAGGGCTTGGCCTGGCAGCCTGATTTATTCCTGGGGAAAATTGACATCAGTTGCCCACACAAAAGGCAGGGCTTTTCAGCAGATGCTTTGCTCCTTGACATGTGAGAATGAGGGTTCCTGGCAGTGTTGGTCTTTCCCCCAGGACCTTTCCCAGAGGACAGGCCAGGGGGCTAGGTCAGAATGTAACATAGCGGAGCACAGGGATCACAGGTGAGTTGGCTGTGCAGAGAAACTACAGCCTTCTCCTCCAGGGAGCTGACTACAATCCCTATAGTGCCAGCCCCTTCTGTGTCCCACCCTCCCTGCCTTTACCTTGCTAGGGCTTCCCACCAATCAGGAAAGGAAAAGATGAAAGCTTGGAGGGGTTAAGTAGTCATGGGAGGTTGCAGCTTAAGTAGCAACGGTCAATGTTGTGTTCAAGGTTAGGCAGTTGGTAAATGTACCTAGTTCTTCTCACAGTCTCCAGACCTCTGAAGGTTTCAAAATCTTAGAATGGCCTACTGTCTGACTCAAAGTCTTCTTTAGCGATTTCTCCTTAAAAAAATAATTTAAAAAGATATATTCAAGGAGACCCGCTGGCTGCTTTGTTTTAATACAAAGAAAGAAGAAAGAACCAAAGAAAGAAAGAAAGAAAGAAAGAAAGAAAGAAAGAAAGAAAGAAAGAAAGAAAGAAAGAAGAGAGACCCAACATAAATGTCCATCAGTGGGTATGGGGCAAATGAATCACAGCACAGCCATCAAATACAGATGACCTTTAACCCAGACAAGGTTTATCTAGACAGAATGATACAAGACAGGTCCATGCTGGGATAGTGACACAGAAGCAGTGGATGCAGCATTTCTCTGCCTGTTTCTTTCCCTGTGACTGCACAGTAGAGGATTCTGTGTATATAAGAGGGCTCTGGCATATGCAACTTTCTTTTTTGCTTGGTTTGCTTTTTTTTTTTTTTTTTTACCGGGGATCGAACTCATGACTGCGTGCTTACAAGGCAGGTGCTTATGTCACTGAGCTAAATCCTTGGCCTGTATTAAAAAAAAAAAAAAAAAAAGGCCTCACTATTCAGTATAGGCTTAAACTCACTATGTAGCTCAGCCTGGCCTTGAACTTAAGATCCTCTTGCTTCAACCTTCCGGGCACTGTGATTACCAGAGGTACTACTGCCCTTGACTATGGTTTGTACTTTCACAAGAACACGAAATGTTTTATAATCAGGCATAACTGATTATGAACTGAACTGCTCACACTTAACTTGTGCCCTTGTGTTGGGGTTGAGGCCTTTCCCCAAAGGTCTCTACCTGGGAGGACATGGGTCCTGGGTTTAGGGGGACAGGGGCTGTGCTGAGTCGACCTGGAGTAGCTCTTTCAGTGCCCAAGGCCTCTGGTTACAAAAACGACCCAGGATCCAATAGGATGATCATTTCTGCACAAGAGACACCATTAGCACTACAAACAAAGCAGCTGTCCACTAAGCACTTTCTCAGCCCACCCGGCAAAGACCCTGACGATATCAGTTACTTCTAAGGCTTGGCTAAGGAAAGGACATTTGCCTCTCCTGAAGGAACAGCAGGTTCTCTGAGGAGGAACAGCCTGGAGCAACACCACCCCAGGGCACCTTGAGTCGATGTCAGGCTGAGGGACCCCTGCCCTTGCCTTGCTAGAGGAACCTGGCTTGAATGTCCAAACTAGGGGGTGGGGGTGGGGGCTCTGAGAGGTGAGGCCATCCCACCAGAAAGGCTCAGCCCTGGCCTAATAATAACTCTCTCGGAGCAGGCACTGGGAGCCACTGGCTATTTTTAGAGTCCCCTAACCCAGCCCCCATGTGACTCAGCAAGGCCAGGCTGAGATGAGAAAACTACGGTCTCTGTCTCAGAGATGCTCCAGGGACCCGAGGCAGGCAGTGAGGCCCAGGGGCACCGGGCTGTCTGAAGAGCCCATGCAGCCTTGGACCTCAGGACGCCAGAGCCAGGGACAGCATCAGCCGCTCTGCCCCACCCCCAACCGTCCCCGCACCCTGCTGGAGCCCTGCCTGCCAGCTCCTCCCCCAAACGCTAGCATGGAAAATCTGATGTCAGAATTCCAACTTCAGCAAGGAATGTAGCCTGACCTTCACCTCCCAGGGAGCTGCTGTGCTGAGGCTGGAGGGGGCAGGCTTGCCCCCACTCCAGGCATCCCTGGGCACCCTGGGAGCCTCTCTGCCCCTGCTTGGAGCCACCTGCCCTAAGACCCACCCCCCACCCCTTGTGTAGCCCTGGCTTATTGGCTGCCTAGATAGGTGCCTGCTATTGAGCCTTGTGTCCAGAACAGCTTCAGCACAGCAGCCCAGAGGACTTGCTACAGGAACAGCTTCTGAGGCAGGTCACTGGGCCCCTGGCTCAGTCACCAGCCCTGGATCTCCTGGACAATTGTAGAGGCCCCACCAGTCCACTCCTAAGAAGTATCTTCAGGAGGGAGATGGTAGGTAGCAAGATCTGGAAAGAGCTGGCAGGAGGTAATGTGAGCTCTGCACTTGTGTATGTGTGTGCATAGCTATATGCATGCATGTATGCACAGTGCACTTGTTCTGTGTGCACAGTGTACATGCTGCATTGTGTATATGAACTGGGCATATGCACATTCACAGCCTTGGGTCAGAGTATAGAGAGCTGTGATTTTGCTAGAGTTGGGTCCCTTGTCTGCAGAGGAGGTATTACTGAGAACCCTCGCACCTCTGTAGAATGAGAAGGCTTTCAGGGAGCAGATTTAACTGACCAGGCACTGGGGAGGGATGGCATGAGACATTTTAGAATCTAGTCCTCACATGTTCTTAGAAGCCTTCTTTGGTAGCCCCAGGTGGCTTTGGGAACCTTTCTCTCTGCAAGCAAAATAGGCAGAGCAACTTGGTGCCCCCCACTCTCCACTCTGAGGTTGACCAGCACCCAGTCCTTTACTGGTGCACCTTCCTGACCATCCCATAAGTGTCTAGCTGCTCCGTCTGCTGCATTTACTTTCCAGAATGAAGTCACTAAAAAAACAACTTGCTGATCTCCACCCTGGAGTCACAGCTTTCTGCATTGTTCCTTGTTTGTTTCTCTGTTTTGAGTGTTAGGATGCTTCTATATTTAAAGAAGAAAGTTGCTTTCTAAGATGGACAATAATGGCTAATTATACCTTGTTGGTCCTGCTTTTTTTTTTTTTTTTTCATCTCCTAAGTCTGGCTTTAATGAAGCAAAGGAAAAAAGCTGCTTTCTAGAATGAAAGCATTATATGCTGTTTTTCATTAACTTCAGAATTACTTGGGAAACAGTTTCCATTTAAAGTACCTCGCTGGCTTTCTGTTGTAGACTTCCTCTTCAGACTTAACACTAAGATACCCCCGAGAACAGAGGAAAACACCAAACTTTGTAATACCTATCAAAATGAAGAGTTCCCACCTTTTGTGATAATCTGGTAGAATTTTGGCCAACTGGGATCTAGCATCCCGGGAAGGAAACACAAGTAAGTGATGGTTTATTTCCTGCTCTCAGCAGTAGAAAAGGTGCAGTGCAGGAAGTGGGTGGGTCCCTATTGAGGAGCCCAAAGCCTGTATCTCTTCAGAACTGGAGGGGGGGGTTTCAAAAGCAGCTATGCTGTGTTCTCTCCTCCAGAATCCAAGAGGTGAAATGGTCAGGGAGCACATGCTCAGACTTGTACCTGGACTCCAAGGAACAGCTCCCAAAGGCTGCCATGCAGTCACAGCTCTCAGGATGAACCAGCCAGAAGTAGCTTCTCAATGGACCCCAGAAGAAAATTGACCCACACACCCTTCCTGGACAAGAAGGACTGAGAGTCCTGCACAGATATACACATACATACATATCCACTGCACACATATACATATAAACCACACACACGTACACCACACATACACTCACCTCCCCAAACAAACCAATCTTTGAAGACAGTCTATTAAGGGACCTTCAAAAAACCAGAGAGATCTGTAACACAGGAGGTGTTGTGAGTTCTCTGCACAGGAGACAGTGAGGGAAGTGACCCAGGTGAGATGAGCGGAAACCAAGGCAACAAAAAATGACAAAGGATAAGACTATGGAGACTTAGGTTTGAAGAATACAATATCAAAGTATATACAGCAAAACTTTTGAACTTTGAGACAAGTTTCCAGAAACTCACTGTGGAGGGAAATGATAAGGTACTTTTGCCAGCTTTTAACAGATGGAGTCAAAATTCCTAAGTAGCAATGTTGAACTAATTGTTTTACAAAATGCTGTGTCTAGTAAAGAATATGCTCCTTTTTTGTAAGCATAAAAATACATGTTAGAACTTTATTTAAAAAATTGTCCAGATACTAGGCCTCATAAAACCACCTAAATTCCAAAGAAATGTTTTTGTCAAGATAATTTTTTTTTTAGCCTCAATGAAATAAGCTAGAAGTGAATAACAACAGGGTGAAAACTGTCCTTAAATAGCTTGGGTTAGTGCCATATATTTGTACCCGTTCTTCTCCATGACGAGACGCAGGATAGTGACACTTAGCAAGAGACAGAAAGGTCAGGGCTTTGCTGCAGTCCAGGAAACCCCAAGGACCCCAGGGCAGGAGTCTCCTCATTGTTGTGCTGTGCTATTCTTGTGATGCATGCAGTCACCCTCAACCATAAGGAATTTAAAATAAATCCTTCTCAATAGTTAAGCTAGTAAAACCATAATCACAGAGTGTTTAGAAAGTAATAAAAATTAAAATACTACTTAAAGTTCTGGGGTATGACAACTGGTCATTTATGAAGTGTTCAACTACCATAGTTAAACTGCATAGTACAAAACAAACATGAAGGGAGAATTGATCATTTTGAAACTAAACACTAAAAAAATGAGAAAAATAACCAAAATTGACCAATACACTCAACTACTGGCCTTTGGGGGAAACATAGTAGTAACAGCAGTCAATCTATGACAAATAGGATCCAAAAATGAAGAAAATTATAATTGTAAGCAAAATTTTAATTACAAATGACAAGTGATTAAAATATTTAAATATAATTTTTCAAAATATAACTTAACAAAAAACTTCAAGAAATATGAGAAAGACTAGGCAAGGAGCTATGGAAGACTTTTAAAAATGTTATCTGGACATTATCTCTAAGTAAAGGTTCATGGGTAATCCTTTCAAACATTTACAGAATGAACCCTTCTCAGACTATATAAATTTTTCTGATAAAGAACACGATATTGCCTAATATATTTCATGAAGTTTGCATAACCCTGGCCAGGAAGTGAAACTGGTTCAAAAAGAAAATTATAGGCCACTAACAAAAATCATAAATGGAATGTTAGCAAAACAAATGCAAAAAGAAATAAAGAGAATAACTTATAATGAGATTTATCCCAGACATGCCAATTGTTTAATTTCAAGCAATTTGTAAACCAAACATTAAAGGAAAAAAAATGCCAAGGAGGGATTTGATAACATTCTAAACCCACCTCTAACATTTCCTAATAACTTCTGCACAGGAATAATTTTTAAAAACATGTTTGATTTGCTGTTGGTTAAACCCACTGATGTAGAACTCATATAGATGGCTCTATGAATATGATTGGTTTCTGTATATTGATCGTGTTAAATTCACTTGTTTCAGTAGGTTTCTGATAGATTCCTTTGTATTTTCTGCAGACAATAATTTGCCAGATAATTGAATCATCTTTGAATAGGGAGAATTTTATTTCTTACTTTCAAATAATTATGCCTCGTATTTCTTTTCCTTTCTTTACGCACTAAGAACTCTGACCTGACGGTGAGTAGGAGTGAGAAGAGTGACTATTCTTGCCTTGTTTTCAGTCTTAGGGTAAAACACTGTCTTCCATTACTGAGATGAATGTGAGCTCTCTTTCTATAGATGCCTTTTGTTAGATGAAAGTTTCCTTTGGCTCCTTTATTGAGAGTTTTTATCATCCATGGATGTTGAATCTTTTTCCACATCTATTGAGTTGATTATATGTATCTTTAGTATGTTGATGTGGTGAATTACATGGATTGCTTTCCAAATGAGGAATTAGCTTTGCAGTCTCAGGATAAATTCCACTTGGTTATAAACTATTACCGTTTTTCCCTCTTTCTGGATTCAGTTTGCTGATACTGAACATTTTCTGTGTCTTCTGTTTTCTTGTAATATCATTGTTTTTGTCCACAGTGTGTAATCGACTATGATAAAGACTTTCTGAGGATGTCTCCCATTAGTCTAGGAGATGGGGACAGATACTTCCTTTACCTAAGGCATGCCCCGGGTGAAGATACAGCCACAAGGCCAGGCACAAGGTCCAGACACAGGTGTTAGGTCACCTGAGCACTGGTTGGGGCTGTTCCAAAGAACAAGAGCAGGCTGGGCCCAGCCTGGAAACCCCAGCCTCTGGTCTGAATTCAGCCTGGCATGACCTAAAGCAACAAATTAATTCTCCATGCTTCACCAAGTGGCCAAGGATCTTTCAGCACTATGCTGTTCATGTGGATGATCCAGTTCCTCTTCCCTTTGGCCAGAATCTCTCATTCCTCACCTCCTCAGCTTCCAGAGTTGAGGGCAGAATTCAGTAGTGGTCTCTTTCCACAGTAAGATGGTCTTCTTTCTCCAGCACTGGCTCAGTCTTGAAGGAGGACTTTCCCAGCTGTCCCAGCAAAACAATGTAGGCACTTTCTATCCACCTGACCCTTAAATGTATGAGGGACAGTGCTGGCTCCTATGAGGTTCATGAAAACTGTCCTTGGAGCTAGACGTGGTGATGTATACTGTAATTCTAATACTCAGAGAGGCTGAGTCAGGAGTGTCACAAATTTGAGTCCAGCCTGGGCAACCTAACAAGATCTGGTTTCTAAAAAAAAATTTTTTTTAATTAAAAAATGGGGCTGGGGAGGTAGTTTAGCGTGAAGGCCCTCAGTTAAATCCCAGCAATGCACACTTGCATACATGGCACGTGAAGCATCCTTAGCATGCCAGATGGAAGTGTTTTTGTATTCCCCTTATCCCTGATCTCTTCCGGGAACACCTCAGCCTCTTCTGGTCCCAAAAACCTGCGACTTGATCCAACTTCTGGCCCTTTGCACTTGTACTTTCTCTGCCTGACCACTTTTCCCTGGGCCAAGGGGCTGGCTTCTTGTCACTGGTCCATCCCATGGGCCCCCAACTCAATCACATCACCCTGCTTTGTTGTCTCTGAAACACGACGGCATGATCGCATTCACCCTTGTTCCCCTTCAGCGCTTCCCACTGAATGTGGGTCATGAGAGCTGGGGCCTGGAGCCCGGGAGTGGCTAGTTTCAAGCAGAGGCTGCAAGAAGGTTTGTAAGGACTGTGACAGAAGCTCGCCTACACATGAATGCTCTGGCATGGTTGCCCTTCACCAGAAAGAAGGTAAAGAAATAAGACATTTTGGTAGCTAAAGGAGAAAGAATCAGGTCCATGTGGTTGGTTCCATTTACTGGTAGTCTGAAATACCACTGCTCCAGAAGTGGCAGGGACTGTCACCCAGGAGCTCCCTTGCTCCAGGCTCTCTGTGTTCCTTCAGCAGTGGGTGGAGGCTGCTCCTTCTCAGCAAGATCTCCCTCAGGCAGTAACAGCCACAGATTCTTTTCTTTTTAGGAAAAGTGTTCACCTCCCCAGGAACATCCTGGGTTGGCTCCAGGAAGATTTCCTGATACATGGGATCATCTTGTTTCTATGGCTTGAAGAAACTGGCTTCAGGCTGCACTTGCCCCCCACCCCACTTTAATGTGGCCCCCACCTCACTGTGATCCCCTAGAAGAAATTGAAGTCAAATACTGCCCAAATCTCAGGGCACCAGAGGCCTTTGGCTGCTGCAGTTTGTCAGTTGGCCTCTTTCTAAGGATTTCTATGGAGCTTTCATTTCCTCTGCCCAGCATTCCAGCGGCCTCCTCCGGGATGTTTTTTAATATCTTGGCCAAATTGAAATGTGAGCCACCTAATTACAATCAGAACACCCTGCCCTTGAAGGAGCAAACATGATCTAGTGAAGGGCTGTCCCCTCTGCATTTTGTCCTCTGTGAACTTTGAAAGAGATGGGAACTAGAAACCCATACCATTCTCTAATCAGAAAGAGATTGGCACTCCAGTGACCATAGTCAGCAGAGCTCAGAGTGCTGGTGAGAGTCCCTTCTAGGTGCAAAATGTCAAGCTCACCCAAGAGTGCAAAGAATGGTCTTTTGTCACATGGACACTTCTACCCCTGAGTGAACTTTAAGAGAAACCAGGGAAGGATATCCTTAAACTGATATGGGTGCTTGAAGGCTGCTTGTACGACTTATAGATCCAGAGCTGTAGTCAGTGTATGGGCCTCAGGGCAAGTGGCCTTTCTCTCTGCTTCTCACAGTGGATCCGAGGCTGGATCTGCTGCCCTTCCATGGGCCTCAGGGATCTGAGAGCCTCAGGCCAGGCCATATTCAGAAAGTACCTAAAAAGTCCCCAGATAGTCCAAACTGTGTGGTCCCTGGTCTCACTTGTACCCTTTTCAGAGCACAGTTCCTCTCAGGCTGGTAGGGCCACACTGATCGCAGTAGGTTTGAGCTCATGGCCAAGCGCTGGGCCCCATCCTGACTTACATTGTACCACTCCAGCCACTGAGCATGCCTGGGCATACCATGATCTCATCGCCTTCTGCCCTCACCTCTATTCCAACACCTCTCAAAAATGCACTTTTCTCAGGAGTCCCCAAGAGCCTAGGAGAAAACAACAGGGGCCACTGGGTGGGCAGGTGGCTTCTCTGGGGGAGCTTTCAGTATACCTGTGGCTCCCCAGCTACTCTGCCACCTACACTCATCAACACAGATGGCGGTAGTTAACCTGGGCATTGAGGAAGCCACATCGTAGGAAAATCAGACCACCAGGACACTTTTAGGACATTTTTGTCGCTCCTAAAGGAACACTGTACTTTACCTTTTAGTCATCCTCTCCAAACCCAAGCAGCATCTAATCTACTACTTGTTTCTGTCGGTGCTCCCTGTTCTGGAAGTTTCATAGGAATATAATTGTATTCTACATGGCTGGATATTAGCTCGGACTTTATTTCTTCCCCACAATGGAGCCTGTTCGGGACATTGGTATCCTTCCTGCACCCTGCTTTGTACTCATTGAGTCTTTGAGCTCCAAAGAATGAGGCTTAAATAAATAAGAAGGACCTCCTCAGAATCTGGAGGTCAGAGTGGAACTGGACCTCCCATTTCATGAGGTGAGGAAAGAGGTATAAAATACCAGCTCCTTCATCCTGTTCCTGTTGATTTCCTTGGGTTATTTCATATCCACAGGGAACGTGTCTTCAAGCTGTCATTCCTTCTGACACAAGGAACACCATGCTCAACTCAGAACGCACAGTCCTTGTTAGTGGGACCCTCCTCCCAAGCCATTTGTTTGGGACCCAAAATGTCCCCCCAAAAGCTATGTTGAAGACTTGGGAAAGTCACTGGGCAAAGAACTTCTAACTCTATCAGTGGATTGTTCCATGAATGGCATTATTGGGCAATGTTGGAAAATGGAGCTGGGGCCAGGATAAAGAGAGGGCATAATGGAGACTTTATCTGGCTCCAGACCCCAACTTCTCTGGCTCTTTCTCTTACTCTCAACTTTCTGGCTGCCATGAAGTGAGTAGCTTTCTTCTGCAACACTTTTGTACCATGATATTCCTGCCTTTCCACAAGCCTACAGTAATGGAGTCAGCTGACCATGGACTAAAACCTCTGAAAACAGGAGCCAAAGTAAACTTTTCCTCCTTTAAGTTGATTTTCTCAGGTATTTTGTCATAGTGATGCAAAGCTGATTAATACATCATTCAAACAGGCTCCCCTCTGCCCCTAGCCCTGCTAAAACTGTAAGAAAAGTGAACTCAGAAGTTCCATTCAAAAACTGCATAAAGTGCTAGACATCCAAATGACAGCTGGAGCACGTTTACTAGTGGTATTATCCACATAGATAGAAAGAAAAACTACATGCAGTGGCATATGCCTGTAATCCCAGGTCTCCTACCTTAGTCTCCTTATGGTAAGAGGTAAGGTAGGAGGATTGTGAGTTCTAGGCCAGCCTGGGCAAAATAATGAGAACTCATAAAGAAAAGAGGGGGGATAGATATTCACAGCAGCGCAGCTCTCCTGTGGAGCTTGTGGAACCCAATTCCAGCCCCTAGGACTGAAATCCTAGCAGCACCCTGGAAGCCTCTGAAGCCTGTTGCCTTCCAGTGGGCAGGATCAATATTTTTATCTTGTAAGATATATCCCTAAATAGAAAAATGTTTTAAGAGACTCAAACCCAAACTTTGTTTAAAAATTAAATGCATATTTGGCATTTTATCACTTTGCAGTGCTTCTGAATTTAAAATAACAGAACACATGGGATTCCAGATTAAATAGAGTGAGTAATTGATTTTGACTTAGTCAGTGGGTATTTTCTCAAACTGATATGCAGTCTTGGACATGTAAGAAATTATAAGGATCCCCACATGTTTAAGTAGTGTTTTAAGTATTTGGCAAAATTTGACAGTCAAACTAATAGCATACCTTAAACAGAAATGGACTTTTAAAACTTTATAATTTCAATTTAAAATGTTTAAAGATTATATAAGTTTTCAAATGGGATAAATGATAAAGCCCACCCACCAAAGGCATTGACATTTTTAAGCTTAAGACTAGAATATCATAGTGTATAAGTTGAGTTTAATAACCTTTAAAAAAGCATTTCCTTTAACCCCTGGTAACCACTATTTCACTTTCTGCTGTTCAGATTTTACTACTCTAGGAATCACATATAAGTGGAACCGCACAGTATTTGTCCTTTAGTAACTGACTAATCTCACTTAGCGTAAGGTGTGTCATAGCATGTGTCAGAATTACCTTTCTGAACCATATTTCACAATATGTTTATGCCACATTGTATCTATTCATCTATTGATGGACATTCAGGTTGCTTCTATTTTTCACATGTTGTCACTAATGCAGCCATTTGCTTTTAAGTCATTTGGGTTTATACCTAGAAATAGAATTTCTGGGTCATATGAAAATTATATAATTATATTTTTAATTTATTAAGGAACCACTATACTGTTTTCTGCAGTGGCTGCACCATTTTATATTCCTGCCAGCAATGCACGACGGTTCCAGTTTCTTGACATTTTAACCAGCCTGATTATTCATTTTTGCTTTGTTTGTTTGTATGTTTGTTTTGCTTTTTAAGAAAATCTTGATATGCAGCCCAGGATGACCCATGATCCCCCTCAGCCTCTCAGGTGCTGAGATCACAGGCCTGAATTGCTATGCCTGGCTGTTGATTTTTATTTTATTTTTTGATAGTAGCCAGTTTAATGGTTATGAGCTGGTGCCTTATTTAGTTTTGATTTGTATTTCTCTCACGATTAGTGTCCCATGAGCATCTAGGACCTACATAATGAAGTCAGGCCACATTTAGCCTAGGATGGACCCAGGATAGAACCAGAATAGACTCAGACTCAGCCTAGGAGAACCCAGCCCCAGCCTACACAACCCAGGCATGATGGACCCAGGCTCAGAACAAACTGGATCCAGGATCCATCCTGGTAGCTATTGAAAGACAAAAGTGCATGACAGCCAATGCACCCCATTTTAGAGGAAGGCCTCTAAGGGCTGTTTTGTGATATTATCATAGGCTTTAATGTTAATGGCATTATATCCTGACTGCCTTAAAATTCCTTTTTAAAAGCATTCTCTCACCTTTACTCAAGTCTGTAAAAATCCCCAGGAATCAATGGATCTGGCTAGAGATCAGTGGGGCAAAAAGCTGATAGAACTCTCCCATTCTGTGACCCCCCCAAATGTCCTGCAGAATTAGCAGAAAGAACTTAAACATCCAGGGAGAACTCTGCTGTACCTCAGGACATGGTGGGTACCATGGTGGGTGCCACTTCTACCCTGAGGCCTTCTCAGTGTTCTCACCAGCCTGCCCTCACTACTTCCATCACAGTGCTTGGGTGGGCCTCTTGTTTGACTGCAGAAAGCATGGCAGAGAATAGATTGTCCCACACCTGGGGTTCTCGCTGGACCCAGCTGCAGATGTTGGTGTAGACCTGCCCATTGACAGATCTCCTTGGTTAAGTCTCCCATTAGTCAAGGGAGATACTAGAAATCAAGAAATATACTAGAATGAGGCTGTAGGTGTCAAGCAGTTTCAAAGCTGAAGTTGTATTGCCAAAGAATGCATGTACACACATAGAAGACACTGGGGCTGGGGGCTGGGTAGGGGTGTTTAGGTCAGGGGATGGGCTCAGGCTCTCAGTGAGGCAGAAGGGGAGTTCAGGAGGTTGGAGAAAGGCATCCCCCATTAACAGATGGATTAGTCAAGGGCTTTTGCTCTTGCACGAGCTGTAATATCTGTACATGTGGCTGTGCCACTCTCTGGTGACCAGGACAGCCTGCTTAGTGCATTCAGCATGACTGTGTTAAAGAAAAGAGCTAGACACCTTGTGCCGTCCAACAATCCCTGCTGACGTTGCTCCAACCCCCATACCATTTAAGTGGTGTAGTTCAGCAACTCGCTTTAAGCCCTGTCCTGGGAGAGCAGACAGGTAGGTCTTGGATAGAGTGTGGATTTGGGGCAGGACAGCTTGGCCTGGAGTTTCATCTGGCTGCTCTTGCAGCTGTCAGGGCTGTGCATGTAAATCCTCTCACATCCACTTGAGAGACATTAACAGGGTGTGACCTCAGGCAGGGTGTGCTCCCAGGTGGCTGTATCTTCAGGGCAAGGGATGGCTTAAGAATCACATCACAATGCCTCTCCATAATGGGGGAGATTGGGCAGTAGCCTTCCCTGTCTGTGTCCTCCTCCCCTCCCGGATGGTATCCCTGAGCCCACCCTGGATTCCTGTGAGTCCAGCCGAAGTTTCTATCAGGGACTCTGTGCTTGAGGTCTTAACATAGCCACTCCCCTGGGTTCCTATGGCACTCTCAGGAAGCTGTGGCTAAATTTAGGCTTAGCTGCCACTCTCCTTTGGTGCAAGCAGAGAGTGTCCTTCAGATGAAACAACCTTTGGTCCTGATTGGCAGTGCTCATTTCATGTATAAAATTCATCGCAAGTTGCTGGTTCTTTTCTATGAAATACTTTCCAGAATTTCTGTGAAGAAGGGTTTAAAATAGGATAGCTAAGAGCCACAGAGAGATATGACCCAATTATTGATCAGAAGTGAGAAGCAGGTGTCCATTGGGAACAATCACCTGTACTGAGTCTTCCCTTCATTGAACAGAGAACTGGTACTGACCCTGGGCCCTTTGTAGGCCAATGCCTGTTTCTCACCAAGTTTTTACAGAATCATACTTCTGACTTACCCCAAAGTTTTTTGTTCAAAACCTTCAGCCTGTGTATGATAAATTTGGCTCTCACTTGGGGCATGTTCTTTTACCTGCTGAGCCCATCTTATCACATAACTGCCCCAAGTATCATCAGCATTTGTATGTTTTGTTCCAGGACCATTTCTGGGGACTTCTCCCCCACCCCTTACTTCTGGACCATCATGTAGCATCAACATGAACTTCAAGCTTCCATTAGTGGCCTGGACTCTGAAAGGTATCTCAGATCTCCACATCCATTCTTTCACTCCCAATTTGAGATTCCTGGGTTTTTCTGTAAGCCGCTGGACCCAAGAAGTGACACTAAGCCCATCCCCTTAACCTAGACTGTGGAAGGCACTGGTCAGAAACAATGAGGGCCACCACAGAACAGAAGAAAATAAGAGCATGACAGACACATGGCTGCCCTGGGGGAGGCAGGGTGCATGGACCTCAGAGGGGAACAAATGTACCAGAATGATTATGGAGTCATGGTAAGGATCAGGGCCAGGTCAAGGGAAGACAATGCATGAAAATGTTACCACTGGGTGATGGGCTTTCTGATAGATTCCTAGGTTCTTGTGCACAATGAAAAAAGAATGGACATAGCATGTGACAGGAAAAAGCAACAAAGTTTTAATCAGGTGACAGTACACTCTGAGTGAGTGGGCTAATGCCAGTGGAAAGGAAAATGTCACAAGTACTAAAGGAATTGGGTTTAAAAATTTGATATATTGTGCCAGGTCTAGGGCATCTCCTATATGGTTTTCCAGAGCATGATTGACACATGATTGACAGGGTGCTGAGTCCTGTCAGCAGTATCTATGGCAGATGTCTTTGTCCATAATTTACTCTGTCATAATTGGATGTATGAGATGCAATTCATATGTATGAACCTTCAGTGAGCTCTAAGTGAAGGAGTTATTGCAGGTCATGATGGCAGGTCTGGCATGCACTCATCCTGGTATGGGATTTCATAACTTTCCAGGGAAGGTTGAGTGGTCTTTGTTTGCCTTATCTCTGCCTCCTGGTAGTGAGTCTTCCAACAAAGTTTGAGAGGTTGACCCTGGGACATCGCCCAGGTTCATGTGAGTGGATGGGAGCTCCCCACAAGCTGTAGTACAACATAACTTAGTTTGGGGTCAATTGATCTTTCTGGAGAAATAGCATTTGAGGAGTGACCCTGGCAGAGAGAAGTGACTCTGCTATCCATAGGAGTACATTTGCTCAGCTTCTTGCTTGAGACCAGTTAGACAGTTGGACACCAGTAAGCCTGAAAGACAAGGGGGAATACAAAGGGGAGGTCAAAATAGCACTTTAAGTTTAAAATAAAAAGACTTCTATGTATAATACATTTTCGGTCTCAGACCTGAAATGATCCTACAGAGTACAATGAGGTTTTGAGATCATGTAATATCTGGCCACCCATCCATCTTTTTCCAAAACAAAGCATACAGCATTCCTGAATATCATCCCCAGTGATATCACAAAGGGGAAGTTCTTTAAGGACCCTCTCCTTAGGCTAAGATTCTTAGATGACTAAGGCCTTAAAAGGAACCCTGATCATCTGAAAGAAACAAGGAAAACATTTTTGAGATATCTACATTCCAAAATAACCCTAAGAGAAATGTAGATAAGCATAATTCCCTAAGCCCCAGGGATAATATTTGTGTCCATGAACATAAACTCACACTTGGTGTCCATGCCATTGTGACACTGTCTGCCTCCTTGTTTGAGGTGACACTACCTGCCACCTCTCTCTTTATCTTCTTTACAATAAACCCTACCTATAGTTCTGAAGGCTGCCCATGTGTCTTGACTAAATTTTCTCAACAAGAGTCTTTGTAACTGAGGACCAAGGATGATGAATCAATTCTTTGCCTTGTCAGGATCTGGCTTCCCAGTAACACAACTGCTATCCTAATCAAGCTGCCATGTAAACCTAACAGCAAGCCTGGCTCAGGAATTTATTAAACATCTGCTACATGCCCAGCACGGGGCATGTGAGCATAGGGGGAGTGATACTTCAGTTATTCAGTTTGGTTCAGTTCTTGTGTGTGTGTGTGTGTGTGTGTGTGTGTGTGTGTGTGCATGTGTATGTGCATGTATGTGTGTGCTTGTGTGTGATTATGTATCTCTGTAACCAGCTGCATTGTGTGAAGACTACACTAGGCAAAATATAACAATGAATTAACACAAAGACAGTATCTTAGGAGAACAGAACATCAAAAAGAGGGGAGAAGAGAAACCCACAAAGGTTGTATTATCCAGCTTTTCATCCCTGTGACTGAATATCTGAGAAAAGTGACTTAAAGAAAGAAAGGTTTACTGTGGCTCATGCTTTCAGAAGTTTCACCTCATGGGTGTCGGTTCTACTGTTTTGGGGCCTATGGCAAGACAGAGACATCATGCAGAGAGTGGTAGAGCAAAGCTGTTCACCTTAGGGCATCCAGGAAGCAGAGAGTGAGAGAAGGGCCTAGGGACAAGATATACCCTGCAAAGTCACACTCCCAGTGAACTGCTTCCTCCAGCCGTCCCCCACCAGCTAGGAACTCATTGATAAGCCACCCAGAGCCTCACGATCCCACCGCTGCTCTAAGCCCCACCTCTGATCAAATCCTTAGTACATGAATCTTTGGGAGATAGTTCATATTTAAATCCTAACAAAGGGGTTAAAGTAATAAGGAAAAACTGACATATTGAAAAGAAGCAAAGAAGACACAATATACGAATAACAGGCCCTTGAAGAGGAACTCCAAGCCAAATGAACAGAATAATATTTACATTCAATATTTATTTTTCCAAAGTAACAAGCTTTGGATTATAATATTGAAAGAGCACACTGTGTACTTAAGAATATTGTTCAGGGTGTTCCAAACTAAGTGTTAGCTTTCATTACTATGACAAAGCACCTGAGAAAATCAGTTTAGGGAAGAAAGTTTTATTTTGGCTCATGGTTTCCTAGGTTTCAGTCTGAGGTCAGCCGGCTCTGTGATGCTGGGCTGGTGAGGAGAACATAATAATGGAGCATGTGGCAGAGCAAGACTGCTCATGGTCAACAGGAGAGAGACAGAGACAGAGAATGAGTTATTTAAAGACACTACACAGTAGCCTGCTTCCTCTAGTAGACCCCAGCTCATGACATTTTCACTGTCTCCCAAAGGCACCATCAGCTGAGGGGCAAGGCACATGATCTTTGGGGGATATTTAAGATCCAAGTCATGACATGAAGACATAGCCTAGTAGAATCACTGTAATGGTTGATTTGTTGTGTCAATTTGAGAAGTTTAGAACGTTAACTAAATTGGCTTAACAATGCTACACCCTAGGATGTAGAAGGCTCCCCCTAGGACAGCTCACCTAGATGATATAAAGGGGAAATAAGGAAGGATGGATCTTCTTCTGTGCTTTGGAGGAGCCCCAGTCTTTACCTTCAGCTTGGATGTCATCTCCTGGCTTCCAGTGCAGACTCTTCAACTTCTGTTGTAGATTCTTCATTCTTCTGTCACAGACCCGTAAGCCTCCAGTATGGCTTGAATAGGTCACTGCAGTGAGCTCCAGGCGTTGGACTGAATTCTTTGGTTTCCGGAGCGCAGACACCCTCTGACTCTTCCTCGTCTGGCTCTGTAGGTGACCATCTTAAGCCAATCTTGCAATTTCTTATACATTTGAATATCTTATGTTATATCTGCTTCTCTAGTAAAACACCGATTGATACAGTCGCCGTGGTCACAAATGGAGAAGCAAGTATATAATCAAATTAGTCATCTTATGAAGATGACAAGAACCACATTATGATCTTGAAAATTGGTATAAAAGAGTGAAGAGGGCAGGCACTGATGCTGTCCTTTTTCCACAACTGGACAATCAGGCAGCCTGATGGCAGACCTGGGGAGCTGCTGTTTCATAAGTTTGCCAACTTGTGACTGAAAGGAAATGACAAGATCTGAATGTCACTATTTTGTACACACATGCTCCTCAAGGAATGAATACACCTGGGTGCTGGGCCTCCAGTTTCTTCCGTCAGAGAAAGGTGGCAGCCAGTCCCAAGAAGCCTCCTGAGGGACAGTCACCACCTACCTGGAGTCCGGCCAGAGGAACTGACCCTACCCTATGGGGCTCCACATCCAGCTATCACATGTCCATGGGACAGCAGTAAATACAGTGGACCTTATATTGCAGAAAAACCATACGAAAAAGGGTGGGGGTCTGGGGAGTAGAAGGGACTTAAGGACATATCATATTTAATACCAAGGAAAGATCTGTGAGGTCTCAGGACATAAACCTGGGTGCTCACATGCAGATGAAGCAGGGGCTTCAGCTCTTGGAGACCCTTTTGGGAAATGTGGTGCTAACACAAGCCATGCATTTCTTTGGTCTTCTTTATTTTACAATAAATAGGCTGAAAGAACATGCCAGGTCCAGCTAGTGTGCCTTTGGAGGAATCTTCCCTTTAAGTAGTTCAGTTATCCTCTCTCTGCTTTCCAGCTTGGTGTAGGGAGGCCCTGGAATAAAACCCTGAACTCAAACCCAAGTCAGTTCCTGTGGAGGGAAAACACCTGGAAGTCCCCAGAACCTCGACACCCACCAGCACAGTGAATGAGGCCCTGACGACTTACAGAGAGAAAGCATCCTGTCAGGACACCAGGTCCTTGTAGAAAAGAGCTCCTCACCTCTCCCAAACCAACCTTGCCCATGAGCAGTGTGTTTGTAAATCATGGGAAAGGATTGGTCTCTACTAAGGCATCCAGCACAAGGTGGATGCTGAGAGATCCTTGGGGTAGAGCAGAGGCCTTCTCAGAAGGAGAAGCTCTGCCAGCCCACCCGGGACACGTGAACTGCCTATCCCGACTGGCACCACAGAAGCTTATAGGATTGTGGACCAATGGTATGAAACAAAGGAAGAGTACTATTTTGAAGGCATAGGAAAAGAACCGCTGCAGGAAACTCCTTGACATTTACCATGAGAGGCAAAGCTCCCTGCATAGGAAGAGTCTTCAAAACATACCAAGAGAGATGAAAAAAATGGGGCATGGAAGAATGAAGATGGATCCCTGCAAAGACTCCAAGGTGCAGCGGAATTCAGGGCAAGGGAGCAGGAAGAATCTATACCCACAGAATCCAGGCAGGCTTCTGGAGAGCAGCTAGAGATCTGGGGGCAGCTGGAGCCCTCTGGGAAAGGAAAGAAGCAGAAACCAGAGCACCAGGCAACAGGATTAATGAGGAAAACATTTCAAGGAACAAGGATTTGGAAAAACACAGAGCACCGCAGTCAGTGGAGGACTAATGACCCTGGAACCGAAACCTGACAGGCTCGATTTCTCTGAAATGGCATCTTTCAGCTGTGTTCATTCAAGAAGCCCAGGCCAGCATGGCTGTACAAGTCTTGACATGCATTTGCCTCAAAATTCTGCAAATATTGCTCCACTGCACATTAAATATATAAATGCATTTATTGTCTTATAAATAATATTTGATATTTAACTTTTAAGTGAACGCAAATGATCAGCACACTTGTTCATATCAGTGTATAAAGAATATTACTGGTGATGATAGTTGTAACAATGTAAACATAATGCTATCTATGTGTCTTCAAAAAATTCCTTGACACTTTGGACAACTGGAAAATGGAATGTACAACGTCAAGAGTGAGTGCTAGTGTAAAATGTGGACTCTAGGCGATGGAGGGTCTGGAGAGGTTCACCACAGTAACAGATGAACCACACCTCAGATGCTGAGACCTGGGGAGGCTGTGGACAGGAAGGGGGCAGGGAGAATATGGGGAATTTCTGCACCTCCCTCTCAATTTGGCTGTGAATCTCAACCCACTTTCAAATAAACACCTTTAAAGATTCAAACTACAAATAAAAAAGCACAGAAATGAACTACTAGAATACTCAGATCAGGACCTTCAGGAAGCCCCCTCTGCACTCTGCACATCTGAGATGCATTTCTCCACACACACGCTCCCCTAGAGTTTAGGTGGCTTCTCTCCTGCTTTGGATGACCACATAACTAGGTGCCAGCAGCTCACGTGGCCCAGCACTGGTGGCACTTTTTGCATGGTTGGGCCACCACAAGGCAGGACAGCAGCAGAGTAGTGTACTGAACCAAAGATTGTGAAGAATGCTTTGTTGCGTAATATGTAGTCATGTGTCAGGTCATGTGGAAGCGTTTTATTTTTATTTGTGTAGAATAACAAACCATGACCACCAAACTACCTGGCACCAAGTTTCTCCTTACTTCATCCTCCGCCAGGAACATGGTATTTTTCTGCTTCCCTCGCTCTAAAAGCAGCACCTGTGGAAGGTGGCAGGCTGGAGCCCCTTAGGAAGAGCCAGGAAAGCCAAGCAGAGGTGTAGTCCTGATGACATTTGCTTCCTTCATATACTTCCTGGGGTATATTACTTCTCTATGCTACTGATCAAGTATTGCCTTTATGATCAGAAGATTAAATTTTAATCCATAACATCAGTGCTGTCTATGTACCACCTGATCTCTGTGTAAAAGCACACCTGAGCACAAAACACTGAGGGTGGGGTCTGTGGTAGATAGATGGCCAGCACCAGGGAGCCTTGTCTTTTCTTCTAGATGATATGCTTGCCAACTTTCCCATGATAAAGTAGTGTTACTTTAAAGCAGAAACCTCCTTAATTTAAAACTGGAAACACAGAGACATAAGAGGAAGTCCTCCACTAAGGCAGTAAGTAGGACATGGTCCCAGCTGCCCATCAAGCAGCCTCCAGGCAGCAGTTCTCCCGACTGAGGTTTGGACTGAGAATAAACTTTTAGGTTTGAGTTAGAAACAGGATGCACAGGGCAGAGGATGGGTGGAGGAAGGGCACTGAGAGGTGCCTGACTGTGCTAGACAGGTGCCCAGGGGACCGAGGGCCTGAGGAAGCCTTTCTGAAATAAAAGCCATCAGGCAGAACCTGGAAGCAAGCACAGATGCTGCACATATTCATGGAAAAGCTCACAGCAACACTAAAGACATTCAGGGAATAAACAGTCAGAGATCAATGGTGCAGGGCTTGGCAGAGGCACCTGTGTAGGCACTGTGACTCACCCCTTGCCAGGTCAGGTCAAGAGGATGGTACTGGGGGCCACCAGGGACCTGGAGGGGTAAGGGAGAAGACAGACGAGAGATGGAAACAGTCCAGGAAGAGAGGATGCCCTTGTGGGTGCTGGTGGAGCTGGTACTTGCATGTTGAGGGCAGAGACAGAGGAAAACAGTGGTCCTAGCCACTCAGCCACCCACATTCTTTAGTTGCTCAGGCTGTGTATCATACTCTATAGACCCCCCCCCCGGAAGCTACATAGGGTTCTGTCCACAGCATTCATGCATCCAGTGGTGGTGTTAAATTGAGGCTGGGGTTCTACCTGCCATGGGAAGGCCAAGGACACAAGGTAACTGCGGCCGTCCTCGCATACACTGTGCTCCCCAGGGCCCCCATACAGAAGCAACTGCCCTCCACCAATAGTCTCATGTGTCCCCAGAAACCCTCATGGTATGTTGATTGAGGAACAGGGAACAGAAGCCAAGGATCAAGGGGAGATGGATCAAGGAAAAGATGAAGAAGAAGCTAAGTAGCTACAGCCCACATTTAGAGAGTGGGAGTCCCTCTGCCTCATCAAGGAGAGAATAGCTGCATAAATCACATGGTCCTCCTCTGCACTAGTCCTGCAGTCATTCATTTCCTTCTGTGTAGGCTGGCAGTAAGAACCAACATCTGGATATCAATGTGTGCATTCATCTTGGGGTGCTGATGCTTCTAGACATTCTTCACCTGTGCTGAGCTGCCATACTCTGGAAATCTGAGGCCAGAAAGTGCCATTCTACACGAAGATCCCCCACCAGGCCACTACTATGTGCCACCCATGCCCATTCATAGATGGCCTCATCTGAGGAGTCCCTAGGACAAGATGTGGCATGCAGGAGATGAAATGGGGTCCTTTAAGGAGTCCAGACCCCAATTCTAATGAGCTCCTGCCCCACCAACCTCTAGATATCCCCTAATGCCCAGGCTATGCTCAGAGGCACTTCCAAGAACTTCCTTTTCTCAAGAGTAGTCTGTGGTTTTCCACCTTAAGGCTCTGTGACTGGCCACCACCTTCAACGGGGAGCAAGTAACCTGATACATGGGGGACACCAGCAGGACCCTATGACAGCCACCCAGAGGAGAGGGCAAAGGAGTCTAGTTTCTGCTGTTCAGGGGCTCTTGACATCTTGCCCTCATCTCTTCACAGAGGAGGATCTCAGAGAGGACCCTCACTCCAGGACAGGGAGGAATCACCTACAGTGTGTCCCTTCTCTATGTCCTGGGTGAACTTTTCTGGAGTGGACACATGCAGTGTGGGTTCAAGCTGAGCCCAGGGGTAGTGTGGAGACCACACTGTTTTAGGAGCAGTGCAAATTCTTCCTTAAGAAGTACATTTTCCCCGATAGTTGGGTTTGTTGTGCTTTCCAGACAGGATGGGCACACAGCGGGGTGACCCCGCCATGACACTCTCAGCCATAACCTTGTTGACTGGGGCTCCAGGCCTCTGATCCAATTCTCTCTGCTAAACATCAGAGCTCTGCTTGTGCTAAATGGGCTTCTTGATTTGATTCTGGGATCATCTGCCAGCCTTGTGCAGAACCCAGAGGCCCCTCCCTGGTCCTGGTAATGAATTTAGCAATTTCTTGTACAAGCTCAGGCTTCGCAAGCCTAAGACTCCATTTTCAGGAGCTCCCACTGCTCCTGGGAGTAACGTGCTATACCTCGTATCTCTGTCATGGAGGAGGATGTCGGACTGAACAAGGCTGAGGCTGAGGCCACCTATTCTCCACCTGGTGGTCCAGGCATTTGCCACATTAGGCCCTTGCCAGACAAGCAGTGTCATGAAACCTCTAAGACAGTCTCTCCTGTCTTGGGGGTCCTGTAGGACTGAAGAAGAGTCAAGCTTGGGCGCAAAAAGGGAGGGTGGGGAGGCAAAGATTGCCCAGGCAGACATGGCTCCTGTCCCGCCTCTGCTCCCACTCTGCACCTGCAAGCCCTCAGCTTGGCCAAGTTTGTCACCATGTTTAAATGCACACCATGGAGTGTTCCCCAATGATTTGTCTGAGATTTTTATAACCTTGCAATATTGGACTATCCTTCCTTGCACAGTACTGATCTGGTTTATTTTAAAAGTTGTAATTGTCTCCAAATAATTTGAGGACCTTTCTCTCTTTATTCTGGGGAACTATTTGTATAAGACCAGAATGTCTTGTGCCTTGAAGGTTTGGTATAACACACCTGGGAAACCTATGTGAAAAAAATAATAATATTCCAAGGTTCTTGCTTGGCAGGTACTCTGTTCTGAAAGATCAACATGAGAAAAACACACAAGAGCCTAGTGACGTGTGTGTAATGTGTACCTGGAGGCACCCAGGGAATGGGTGGTTCTCAGAAGTGGCTCTGAATTCCATCTTCTGTAGCATCTTCAACAAGGAATGAGTTTGAAGTGACAACACACAGCAGAGGGACAGGGCAGGGCAGCAACTAACTGGCCAGAGCAGGCTGTCAGTAAAGCTGGTTGGTGTGGAGTCTCAAGCTGTCTTCTGTGTTAACTTTCTTTCTCCATGAGTGGGGATACAGGATGCTTTTCATCTTTGTAAATCCGTGTCCTGCTTCTAGGCAAAGAGGGAGAGCGGAGCTGTCCTGCACCTGTACTTCTCAATGTCTTTAGCTCACAGTTAGTTGTATTTTGAGGAGTCTTATTCTAGTTCAACCCTGGTGACCTAATCTCCCCTTACAGGTCCCACTTTTCAACACTTACAATTATAATGGTGACTACATTTCAACAAGAACTTTAAAGGACATGCAAACTAAAGCAAGCACTTAGCAATATTTCATATACACCCATGGTCATATAGTTCCATATACTGCATATGTGACATGTAGTACAGTCATTATAGCCAAGTTCAAAGTATTCCCAGCTTCCATTATTTATTATTCTTTAACTCATTTGTCATTTATTAGTGCCCATTTTGTTTTCCAAAAACAATGGTGGTTTGTAAAATTTCTTTTCAGTATCTTAAATTATTATTTATAAAATCTTGTTCTGACTTCTAACTACTGCGTTTTGGTATGAAAACATTTTGGATCTGATTCATTGAATTTTGCTAACCAGTCTTGGCTTGGAATTTGCAGTTACTTTGCAGTAATTTAATGTGCATTTGAGAACAGGAATGTCCCCTCGCAATGCCCAGGCTGCCAGAAACCAGAAGAGATATCTTTTCTCATTTGTCAATGTAGCCACAAAAATCTACCCAAAACTTTAGCAGCTCACAGTGACTGAAGATACAATGACTCCATGTCCCTAATAGAACCTGGAGGGAGGATGGTCTCGGCTTTAGGGGACCTGGATGTGCCCTTTGCCAACCTTCCAGAGTCCCCAGAGGGTGGGTCCTTCTGTGCATGGAGGACCTTATTACTCTCTGCAGGAACCTCTGTCCTCTGTGTCACCAATTGCTGGAGACAGGCTTAAGGGATATCATGATTGATGCAATGGCTTCGGAGTTTACATCTTAGAGACGATGCAAACAGCCTTTTCCTGGAAGCCTCCCCAGGCCCTCTACACCGATGCAGCTCCCTCTTCTCAGGCAGTATGGCAGTCCCTGTGGAACAAGGCCATGGGTGTCAGCTGCTTTGTGGAACAGTAACTTCCTCAGACTGAGTGGCACCTCCTGCCCTCCTTCTCAGTCTGTGCTCCCAGCCTTGGCTAGCGGGGTGGGTCAGGCTGGGAGCATCCAGCTTGGCAGTGCCCATCTATCATTGTGACTTCAGCCCTTGCCAGCAAAGGGAACAGAGGAGAAGGGGACAGATGAGTGGTCAGGCAGCACTAGACTTAAGGAAAGAAATGTTAGTCTCACCTCTGATCTCCTGGGGATAGGTGAGGATCCCAGAGGAACCCAACCCAAAGCTGCGGCTCACACTCACCCCACAAACTATGTTCCAGCCCTCGCTTCAGAGGCCTAGAGGTGTGGGCCAGGCTGTAGCCCTAATGGCTACCTCTTGGGTTCTGTGGTTCCTGCCAGGCCTAAGCTGGTAGGACCCTCTAGCCCTCCTTTTAATGTGGATACTGGCCAGAAGGATCTTTGTTAGGGTCCCAAACTAGACACAGAGTCTGCTGGTTGTAGCCTGGTACTACCAGGCTTCCTAGAAGCTAGGCCTGTCTCTGCCCTACGCCCAACCAGAAGGCAAAGCTATTTGCTGGAAACAAGACCATCTGGAGTAACATTTCCTTGCTGCATCCCAAACTGGGCTTCTGGAACCTTCTAGGCTCACAGATGCACTCTAGGGAAAATACTCTCTTTAGACATGTACCTCACCAAGATGTTCAGTGACTCAGTAACCAGGGGCCCTGCAGGCTTACAGCCACCCAGTGTTTCACAAGGCATTTTGCTCAAGGCATCTATGGGATGAGGTCTGGAATCAAATTCTGGTGAAGAGTCCTTCTCTTTGTCCTTAAACCTCACTGCATGTTCTGCAATATGCTAGGACATAGTTGGATATGTGAAATGGCCCCTCGAGTTGGGAGGCAGAGCCTACCAAACCATCCTAGCCTCATCTGAGCAATCAGCGCTCTGAGTGACCAAGGTTAGCAAATCCCCAGGAAAGATGAAAGTGACAGCCAGAGGTCTGGGCAGGGTGATTTTGGCAGCCACAGGGAATACAGAATAAGCACAGATCTCCTTTATGGGATGGAGTCGTTCCAAGGAGGCTGAACCCATGGGCCCTGAGAGAACAGCATTCAGGGGACTTCTCTGAACCCCAGGACAGCTGCGAAGGTTGACCATTCCGCCTGCCAAAGACCCCTCCCTTTAGAAACACATGCATGCACGCGCGCACACACACGTACACAGGCACTTCCTGAGAACAACTCCTTTCCTGGATAGAGATGCACAGGTAGGGTCAAGTCTGAGTCACATGGACAGAGGGGAACAGCCCGCCCTGGGGACTGTGGGACCAGCAAGGTGAACAGGAAGCAGAGAGGACTTGAGGTCTGAAGGTAGGGATACTGAAGCCACAGGGGTGGGACAAGGAATGGAGGGAACTCCTAGCCACAGGGGCCCGAAGACAGCCTAGTGGGATCTGCTTTCAGAAGCTTGGGATGGCCATGTGGGTAAGTTAGAGACAAAGGCCTCCCTGGCAATGGGAAGCAAAGGGTCAGAAGAAGACTGGCCATGCAGAAACCAAGATGTCATGGAAACTGGAGACCTACTCTAGGGCTGGGGTTCTGCTATCACCTGCTGCCTCTGTCTAAGTAAACGCATGCACGTGTCTGTCTATCTATTCATGACGCATCACTCCTAAGTAATGCAGAGCCAGGAACCTTCTTATACAACCCCTGGTAGATTTCACCACTGATACCTGCTGCTATTCAATGTGTCTTTCATGCGCAAATGTCCTGATTGCCCAATAATGCCCTCCATAACTACTGATCCAAAAACTGATTCAGGATCCTGGGAACATCCAGATGATGCTCTATTATCCAGATGATAGAGCAACAGCCCCTTTCCTAGCAGCTCTTCTCATGGGTGAAAGAAGCTCTGCAAAGAGCCCTCGTGCGCAGCAGCTGACACGGCCCCTCTAGGAAGCCAGCCAGACTCTCTTCAGCATCTCACTCAGCCATGCTCCTCAATCCTATGGCAAGAAGATGACCTTATCCTCAGGCACTGAGGACTAGGATGGCATTCAGGGGCTGTGGGCAAAGGGCAGAGCCCACCACACTGCAGGGAAGCTTTTTCCGTGGGGACCATTTTGGTGACGGCCTTCTGCTGAAAGGTTCCTGTTTCTTCTATAAAGTTAGAGAAACTTTCCCAAGGGGGCCAAGTATGGTAGTAAGAGCCTCCCGACACTGCCAGCTCCTCAAAAGGCTATTGAAGACCCCGAGAGACCCCGAGTCCCCTGGGTGCTCCTATGACCATCACCTCTGTTCTGTGCATGAAGGGTAGGGGCTGGACTTCTCCTGGGGTGACAGGAGGGATTTGACAGTCCCAACCTTTCCAGCCAACAAGGACCTGAGTGGCTGCTCTGACTAATGTCGGGCCAGAGCCCTGGCTTTGGAACACGTTGCAAGCAGGGTGGTTGACAGACGCAAAGGTTGTTGCTGATTAATCCTTCTCCAGTGAAATGCCACAGGGCCGTCAGACACACCGCTCCTCTGTCTGCAGCTGTAAATGGCTTATTGATCACCGGCAGGAGCTTACAGATATCTAAAGAGCATGGTGCGTGCTCAAAGGGCCAGACCATTGCAATAGTGCACATTTGTGACGGGGGGATTCCAGCATCCCAGCCTGCATGCAAGAGACCAAGAAAGGAGCACCGCAGGTCTGTGCTCATTCCGGGACTTGGGAATGTGTGTACCACACATTCACATGCCCATACCTGCACATGTGCCCACACTTTTGTTTATGTATATGCTTACTCATGTGTGTATAAAACCCCTATGTGAACACACCCAAAATAAAAGCCACCTGGGGCCTATAAAAAGATTCTCCATCATAAAAAATAGAGACCATAGCAACAAACATAAAAATGAAACGCATATTTAAAAATATTCTCTAACAGAAATTTTTTAAAATCATTAAAAATCAAGAATAAATGGACTCAGAAAACAAGATAAATTAGGGGTCAAACAAGGTTCTGTAAAAGGAGAGAAACTGTCTACAACCAAAAAAGAATTAAAAAGTTGATGAATAGAAAAAAGGAAAGATATAGACAAACTGAAAGTAAGCTAGAGGAATAAAAATTTGCACTAAAAAGGGGAAAAAAATTGCACTAACATAATAAAAAAAGTTTATTCTATTTCCCAGTACTGGCAACTGAGACATAATAGCAGATAAAAACACAAAGATGATGCTTGTCTTGAAATTAAAAGAATTCACACTGGGTCTTAAAATGAATAAAACATGGAATTGGCATAAATAATTGTGTTTGGTTACAAAATTTTTTACAATTAAATATAAAAAGCAATTCTTGTGGGTTTTTTTTGTTTTTTGGTTTTTTTTTTTGGTACCGGGGATCAAGCTCAGGACTTTGCACTTGTCAGACAGGCGCTTATGCTGCTGAGCCAAACCCCTGGCCCCTAAAAAGCATTTCTTAAAAATAAGGTAGTCATATAAATTATAAGTAAAATAGAGCACAATGCTGTTAAATATGTGCTTCTCAGGGAAAGGGGATAAGGTGTTTTCTAAGACTGTCTCAAAAAAAAAAAAAACCCTTGGAAACTTTAATAGCTAGGTAACTATGGAGTGAATTGAAAGGGCTTCCACACATTAGGCCAAATCAATATTGTTTTATGAGTGGCTCATTTGAAATTTTTATGGAAAAGCTAATTTCCAATGTGTCTCAGTGAATTTTATGAGTCTAGTATAATCCTGCTACTAAACACTGACAAAGATAGCATTACAAGACAAATTCTGATACAGTCTCAATAGTGAATTCATATCTAAGCAAATTCTTAGCAAATTAAATCCCGTCACTATTTTTAATTAACAATACATCAAGGGGACTGAGTGACAGAGTACTTGCCTAGCGTTTACAAGGCCTGGGATTCACTCCCCAGAATCTCCTTCCCCAAAACGCAAGCAACACATCAGGGCACTGGATTTACTCCTTAAAGGTAATGATGAGTTAATATTATAAAATCTAGATAAGTGTAGTGGCACACGTCTGTAATTTCCAGCACCCAGGAGGCTGAGGCAGGAGGACCTAGGCCAGCCTGTGCTACATAGTGAGTTCAAGGTCAGCCTGAACCACATAACAAGGCCCTGCCTCAATAAACAAACAAACAAGCAAACATACAAACCAGGTGTGGTGGCTCTCACTTGGGAGAGTGCAACAGGAGGATTGCCACAAATTCAAGGCCACCTTGGGCTACCGAGGGAGACCCTGTCTAAAAAAGAAAAAAGAAATCTAACAATCATAAAAATAAGAACCTGATAATTTGATTATCAGTAGATATCACAAAAGCCATTTGATAATATTTGATATCCACTTACCTTCATTGTCATAAAAGCCATAGTTAATTTTAAAAGCCCGGATGTTTGGCACGGTTTATAATGAAACGCTGTCATTTTTTGCCTAACTCCTCCTACTTGAAGAAACTTGCCATTCTCCAGAGGCGACCACTCTCAGGTGTCCTTAGCAATGTTTTCGGGGACTTAGCTACACATTTCTGAATAGCACGCTTATCTTGACTTCCTCCCATCTTTCAGTTTTATCTGTTATTGGAAGATGAAAGTTACCCTTTCTAACTTCGCCCCCACCACTCCGCAGATGTACAGACTGCTCCTCTTTCTATCTTTTATGGGATATGTCACAAATTTTTTTTTTTTTTGGCAAGTCAAAATCAGCGTATGTGTTAATTAGATCAAGAAAATTTCATCTGGTTCTGGGTATGGGGTATAGTCTGATTACTTTTCCTTTTTATCTAACTTTTTATTTCCCTGGAGCTCCCAACAGCCTTGTTCTTCATTGGTTTGGTTTTGCACTTGTGATTTGCAGAGCTTGTTGAACTCATGAGTTAATGTCTTTCATCAGCTCTCTTTATACATTCATTCTGTCCTGTTTGCTCCCTCTTATCTTTCTGAATCTTTTTTTTTTGTTGTTTTTTTTGGTACCAGGGATCGAACTCACAACCTTGTGCTTGCCAGAAAGGTGCCTTATGCTGAACTAAACCCCCGGCCCCATCTTTCTGAATCCTTAAATATGAGCCCATTAGCACTTTTGAGCACGCTCCTCTTTCCCCTGCCTGCTTCCCCATTATTCCTCTTGGTGCTTCCGTTTGGGTGGTATCTATTAACCCATTTTCTAGTTCACCAACCTTGTGTTCTGCTATGTTCAACTACAGTTCAAACCACTGAGTGGTTAATTTCAAATACTGAGTATATAGTTATAGAATATTGATTTGATTTTATAAAAATTTAAATCACATAGTTTATTTATTTTTAATGTTTGTTTTTTTGAGACATGTAGCTTTGTACTCTCAACTCTCCTGCATTAGCTTCCCAAGTACTGAAAGCATAGTCATGTCCAACCACACCTGACTTAAATTATATACATAATTTTTAAAGATTTTAGTTCTTTGCTTAAATTTTCCATCTTTTGGTTTAATTTAACCCATTTTTCCTCAATGTTCTACAACGTAGTCACAGTGCTTGTTTTAAACATCCTGTGTGACTAACTGGCTCATTGTTAGGTCTGCTGCTATTGCCCATCTCCGTGATTGGTCATAATCGTTTCTTTTCCTCCTGTGTCTAATTGTTCACTGTATGTTTAATGTGTATGAAAAAAAAACCACTGAGATTCAAATGACACTGACTGCCACGGTTGTCCCTTTCCTCCCTGGTGAGGGCTGTCATACCAATGCCATCGAGGGGGGACCTGGACAGAGGCAACTTGCAGCATCAGTAGGGCCGGTTACCTGTTATCTGCCCACCCCAGGTGTGGCCTGTGCCTGGGACACACAGCTCTCTGGGAAGGGAGGGGTCTTCTATCTGTTCTGTCTTTGCTGCTTCCACAACTCTGGGGTCCCTTCAAAATCAAATCGTTCTACCTTCTCTGGCTTTTCTGAGAAATGGTGACCTGTTATGGCCCACTGCATCCTGCCTGGACGTCGGAAGCTGGTGCCCTTGGTTGCCTTTACCCTCTGACTCACCATCACACACAACTTCAGAGAGAGGGCGCGCATTGTCAGTGCTTCCCGAGCCCGCTGATAACATCCCTGGGCAAAGAATTCTGCTTTAAAATCGCTTCACCTCAGAGCCCCTTCCTATGTGAAAAAGGTCTCCTTACTTCCTATTCTGTCCTTAATTTTGCTTTTTACTTATATTTTGGGCTTCCTCTCTAAAGAGAAACCACATGATATTTAAACTCCTGTGTCTGATTTATTTCACTTAATACAGTGGCCTCGAGGTGCATCCACTTTCCTACAGATGCCTCAAGTTTATTTTTCTTTATGGCAAAGTAGTCCTCCATTGTGTATAAATACCACATTTTATTTATCCATTCATCTGTTGATGGACAATAGGCTGTTTCCCAAATTTAGCTATTATATATCATGCTGTTACAAACATAGCTATGGATGTATCACTGTGATATGATGTTTTTAATTCTTTCAAGGAGATTCCTAAAAGGACACAAATGAGTCAAATGGAATTTCTATTTTTAGTTTTTTGAGGAATCTCCATACTGATATTCACAGTGGCTGTACCCGTTTACATTCCCACCAACGTAGAAGGTTTCCTTTTCTCCCTTCAGCTTTGCCAGAATTTGCTGTTACTCAATGTCTTGATGATAGCCATTCTTTCTGGAGTAAGATGGAATCTCAGTGTTTTAATTTTTTTCTCTCTTTGTGCTGTCAGATCTACTTAAATATGCCTCTATTTTAGTCAGTTTCCCAGTGCTGGAACAAAGCATTCAACACCTCCAGCCTAAAGGAGGAGAAGTTTATTTTGGCTCACAGTTCCAGTTTGTGGTTGAACTGGCTTTGAGGCAGAAACGGGATGCAGAGGGCCATGGTAGAGGAAAAGGCGCTCACATCGTGGTAGCTGGGTAGCAGAGAGTGAAGGAAGGAACCAGGGAGTAAATATACCTTTCCAGGCCGTGTCTCCACCCCGGGACCCACCTCCAGCCGTGACACACCTGCTAACAGCAAGGCAGCCATAACTGTCCCGTGATCCGATCACCTTTCACACACACAATTTAGGATCAGCTTCTATGTCTAAGCCGCAATGCCCTCCACACCAGATCCTGATCCAACCTGCCTGGATACCTGCCTGTTTCATCCTCACAAAGAGTAGTGCTGGTTACTGCTCTAGCCTGTTTACAGCTGTGCTGTTCATTTCCCTGCCAGGGACCAAGCGCTGTGGTGGTAGTGACAGGGACTTTGTCGACCCTGAATACTTCTGTATATGCTGAGTAGATCTGACCTGGCCATGGGAGTTTTAAATGGCAGATATGTCTGGGATAGTACTGAATGCTCAACAGAGCTCTTTTTTGTTTTGTTTGCTTGTTTTGTGGTACTCGGGATTGATCCAAAGGCCTTTGCACTGAGCTACATTTATACGGTCTCACTAAGTCACTGAATTTCCCAGTCTGTGTTCAAGCTTGCAGTCCTTTTCATTCTACTGCCCTGGGTGCCAGGATTACAGGTGTGCACCAGCATTCCATCCTTAGCTTTTTTGTTGTTTGGGTTTGTTTTTTTTTTTTCCTCCAGCACCTGGGATGGAACTCACAACCTCATGTTTACCAGGGTGGGACCTTAACCAACTGAGCTAAAGCCCAAAGCACTTTTTTTTTTTTTTTGACAGGGTGTTACTCTGTATTTCAGGCTGGTTTTGAATTATATAGCCTAGGCTGGCCTCAAACTCACAGCAATCCTCCTGCCTCAGACTCCTCAATGCTGGGATTATAAGCATGCACCATCATGCCCATTTAATCTGGAATTTTACCTGAAGTTGGTTTCTTCTATTTCAAAATTTTTCAACAACAATGAGAAATCAATTTATTATTAAGTAAGTCAGAAAACATTATTGTAAGGGAAAAACTTTAAAAGCACATTCGGTTTTCATCTGAGCAAATGCCTAGCGAAGGAAGGGACCAGAGCTCAATATGATGTAGACTTTGGATCCCTGGACCTGCTAATCCTGGGCAGGGATGAGGCCCAGGGCTGGCCCTGACCTTGGACATGGAACAGGGCCTGGCCTGACAACACCTAGCCAAGAGGTCATAAATAACTCTGGCCCAGGAGTGTCTGATGGCTCGGAGCGAGGGCCCGGCCGTCTGCCACTTCCTGGGGCTGTTGTGGTTTGGAGAGGTCCCCAGCTGCTCCAGTCACAACTTCATCACTGTCCAAGAGTCAGGAGAAGCCCAGGCAGGAACAAGGGATGCGGTGAGGGCCAGCAGGTCCAGACAGGCCTTCGTCACTCAGAGCTCCCTTCTTTCCCTCCCTCCTTTCATGTCAGACATGTGAAGGGACAAAAAGCCTGCTTCACTGGTATGGTGTGGAACCCAGACACCAGTCCTTTGATTGGGCTGGCCAGCTCTCTGTATCACCCCCAAATCCAGCTCTGACCTCCTTGGGTCGTACCCATCCTGCACCTCTCCCCATCTCTCAGGCGTGCCTGTTTAACCTGTCAAATCTCCTTGGCGGTCTGCCCCTCCCAGCCTGCCCTGAGCTGGGAAAATCTTTGCCGTTTAAACAGACCTCCTCTCCCCCTGCTGTTGAGCCCAAGAAATGGGAGTGGGTTTCAACATCAGAGCACCTGCACCCTGGGCTGAGTCCATGCCCAGCCCAGGGGATAATCTCCCTACCTGAAGACATGAGAGGCAGGCAGGCTGCTTTAAGCCACCTTCTGGAGGCAGGAGTAGCAGAGCTCATCCTGTCCTCCTCACCCTTCCAGCCAGGAGGCCCCTTGGCATAGAGAGGCTGCAGACAGGCTGGACTGCAGATGCCTGGCCTTGGCAGGGCCTGGTCTTCCCGGGCCGCTGGAAGAACAGTAATGAGATGTTGTGTAACTGCATCACCTCTCCTCTGTGGGAAGCTCTCTGGGCCTTTTGATTTAATTGTGAGTATATTTCCAGAAGCAAATCTGGGACATGGTGGCACAAGTGGCCTGCAGGGAAGAGGGCTGTAGGAGGGGGAGGGACTGGCCCTGAGGGTCTCTTCATTTGCAGCAAAGCTTCCCAAACCACAGTGCTAGGATGGCTGAGACAGGCCAGACAAAACCCAGCTTTGGCTGGAAGTTCCCAACGTGGGATGAGAGGCGAACCCAGCACTGAGCCCCCACCATCCTCCCCTCACATGCCCAAGCCTGAGGGGCAGCAGCCTGCAGTCCCTCCCATCCACTCCATGCCTCTTCCCCTTTGTGGAATCAGCCCACCATCCTTCCAGATTATTCCTTCCACAGGCAAATGGCTGAATGGTGGGATACTGTCACCTGTTGTGGGCCCCATCCTATCACTACTTGAAGTGAATTCCCAGCTCTGTGGTTGATATGTGACCTTGACAGACTTGGGAGTAGATATGAGGAGCCTAGTACCCCAGAGTCCCACAGCAGCTGTGACTCACAGATGACCTCTCGGTGTCCCCAAGAACCCTGGGAAGGCTGACTAGATGAGGCGAGGAGCTGACCAAAGCCCTGCCCCTACCTGTCTAGGTATGCTCAGAAGGCTGAAGGGCCTTATCCAGCCGCCTGGGACACATGGTAGAGCCTGCTATTCATCTCAGGACTGGTGGGTGTTGGGGTGAGAGGGATACATGGCCTCAACCCAAAGGCCAGCATCTCTGTTGGGGAATCAAGTGTGTCTGCTGCCTGCCATGCACCTGTTTCTTCCCTGCTGGGAAAATGGCTTTTGGTTTATAGGAACTTACTCCAAGGGCTGACACGGGGTGGGGATAAATCCAAACCGGCATTTGGGATAAAACTGTCCCTCCCAGGTCTCAAGTTCCCCAGGGTGGGTATATCTGGGTGTATATCTACTGCCCAGGAGAAGCAGAAACCTGCCAAATGCAGGGCCGGCCCCGGTGCCAGGCCTGGAGCTCCAGAGGTGTCTCCGGAAGAGCAGCCGGCAGAACTGGGGTCTGCAGGCTCTCACTCTGGCCATGTGGACTAGTGGGCTCTACCCACCAGAGTGGGCTGAGGGGCTAGGCATGGTCTTGGGCACTCACAGTGTAAGGCCACCAGACTTTTTTTTAGAATGGACTTGACTGTTATTTCAGAAAAGTCACCCAAGTAAGTACTGTGGGAAAGAGCAGAACTCTGACCTTCTCTCACGTATTTTATGGCTTAGTACTGTTTTTATTTCAACTTATAAGGGGGGAGGCACTCTAATCACTTAGTGCAGGGCCCCAGAGGTCTTGGTTAGATCCTTGAATGGAGTCCAAGAGGGACTTTGAAGCCCAGGTCTGGCAGGGCCAGACAAGGTTAGAATCACTAACCCAGATTAGAAAGTTTGGTAGCTCCAAGTTGGGGACCTTGAGTCCAACCAGGTGGCCCTCGACCCACTCAATGCTGGCTTGGTTCAGGTTTTGGGCAACCTGACAGTGGCAGGCAGAAGTGGGCTTTGAAGGGGCAAGAAACAGACACTTTGGTCCACAGCGTGGTGGCCTGCTGACCCTCTACCCTTCCAAGATTGTTACATGGATAAACGCACCCGTGATGTGCATGGAAGGCCAGCCCTTCCATGTGCTTCCTGTATGATCCAAGTGCCTCAGTGTCCCCATTTGTAAAATGAGGGTGGCCATCCTGACTGTGTATGGACTTTGGAAGTGTCATGGAAAAGGATGTACATGAGGCACCCAGCCTACCCAGACACACTGGGAGGCTTCCAATGTGCTTCTGCCTGGTGGAAGTTTCTGGAGCCATGGGTGGTTGGTATCTTGCTAGGGTCCACCATCTAGATTCTCATTAGGAAGATCCCACTCTGCCAGCCTCCTTCTGACATCACAGAGACAGAGCTCATGTGGGCTCCTGTTCCCACTCACCTGGACAGCAACTGCTAGTGACCTCAACAATTTCCTCTGTGGCCTCCCAAGTTGACAGCTTAATCCTGGCCTAGCTTCTTCTTGCTCTAAGCAAACAAGTAAGGGAGCTGTGAGCTGCAGAGCCTGGCAGCATCTGGGAGGCTGAGTGTTCCCAGAACAGTGTGGCTGCAGGAGGCCACAATGTTCTCGAATGGAGCCGAATAAGCCAGGCAGGAGCTGTGAGTCTCAAGGTGCAGATTGTGCTGACCTGCGCCTGGGGACTGCACGGGCAAAGCCCATGGAGAGGCAGTGAACATCCCCAGTCTGTGCTGGGGAAGGTGTTGGAGGCATAGATAGACCTCCCAGGTATGCAGACTCAGGAAAGAAGGCATTAGGCATCAATATGGAAGGAGATGTTCAAGGTATGTTGACTATGTGATCACAAAAGCCACGGCAGTTCCCTGAGGTGGGGAGGGAAGGGGTGGGTCTGCCTATGCTGCTCATGAGCTGTTTTATTCTGTGTCTGTGGTGGCTGAATCCTGAGTGCCTTCAGGGGTTTTCAGAATCCTTACTGACAGCCTCAAGTGCCCCCTGGACTCTGCAAAAACAGCTTTGCTATCCCCATGGAAGGCTGAGGCCTCTCAGGAGCAGAAGCAGGGACTGCAGAGCCCATGGCGTAGGAGAGAAACACAGAGGGCTTCGGGGACTGGTGCCAGTGGAGAAGCTGTGTGGACCCAGGAGCCAACTGCCTTAGGGAAGGGATGACCAGCACAGCCAAGCCCCATGTGAACCACCTGGGCTAGAACCAACTGTCTAAGATCCTCACAATGCTGTGTCACAGCTCACAGGAACAGAAATAAGGTCCTGCCTGAGAGGTCAGTGTGGGAAGTGGCTGACTCTCAGTGGGCGTGATTCTGAGACCTTGGCTAAGGCTTCCCTGCCTGGGTGGGTGGGTGGGGCCTGCCTTGGCTGCAGAGCACCCTGGAAGCTTCCAGGTTAAGGTAGGTCCAGGCTCCTCAGATTCCCAGCCAGAGAAGAAAACCAGATGGGTTTGCACAGAGCCAGACCCCCGCCACTTCCTTTCCCACCGCTGTGGCCAGCAGTGAGTGCTGCCCTGAGAGAATGACCTCAGCAGTTGTCCTGTTTCCAAGAGGCCTGGTGCCCAGGAGCAAGACCAGGGACACAGTCCCATCCTATCTTGCTCTCTAAAAGAGGCAGCCCCCCACCTCCCCCCTGCCCCCACTCATGTGTTCTCCAAAGTATCAAGGCTCAAAAACAGGAAGCCAGGAGGTCCAGGGTCCAGCTCAACAAATGAAGGCAGATGACTAGAACTTGAGGTCTCAATTTCCCTTTGCATCCTACCTGTTGTCCACTGGCATTCCACTCAGGGGGTTGGTTTCACTCACAAATACAAAGCTCTCCCAAATGAGTGCCCTGGGGCTGCCCATACCCACCTTTGTCTGTCACCCAGGCTGCCTGCTCGTGGCTGGCTGCTTCTGTACTCCCCAGGCAAAGTGAGAAGTGTGTGGATCCTTTGGACACTTGCTGGAGAAGAAAGGACGTTCCCTGGCCAAGTGCAAGACAGCACCGCTCCATCAAGAGGAGCCAGCTTGCTTATTTCAGGAGCTTGGGCTGCTTCCAGGATTGGAAGAACAACTGGTTTTCGCCTCAGCCAGAGAACATGAGGGCCTGGCTGGGCCGGCAGCAGCCCTTCCAAACACGCGGGCAGGGCCAGCAGCCCAACCGCAGCGCCTCTCTCTGCCTTCTAGGAGGTATACAGGGGTGCTAGGGGTGCTGTCGTGGGGTTGCAGGGAGCACTAGGCAAAGAGCAAGGAAGCCACCACTCCAACTTGTATCCCACTGAGCTCCCAGGCTGATTTAAGCCTGGAGAACACCAGGTCCTGGGGCTGCAGGAGGATGTGAGGATCTGGGCCCCAAACGACCTAGTGTTGAATACAGTGCTGCCACCCCAGCTGGTGACCTCAGCTGTGGCTCAGCCTATCAGCTGTGGCTTAACACCATTAAGCTCCTCCTTGATGTAGCTAGAGAGAGCCTGTGAGGGCATTAGCCTGGGACTCAGAGTCCAAAAAGGCTTTCCCTGCTCTCTAGGGACCTGTCAAGCCCAGCCACTGTTCCTCTGTCAGCTGTGCTCCTGGGTCACTCACACACGAAGAAAGGCACCACCTTTCCACTCAAAAGCCTTGTTGGTTACCCTTGGAATTTTAACCCTGTACTGCTCCAGAGCTCCTCTTGGGGTGGGCTGGAGGGGAGTGTGGCCCTTCAGGAAGCACCGTGCTCCTTGGCCATTTACCAAAGATCCCTTTCAGTGTCCCTGGAGCTAGGTCTGTGGAGCCGGGTGTCTCCTTTAGCCCCAGCTTACAAAGCCAGGGCCTTCCAGTGCATGCCTGTTAATGGAAATGGTAAAGATCTTGCCCAGGGGCTACAGAAGGTTCAATTTTAATATCACCCAAACTCCAGGAGACAATTTAGGTCACAGGTGAGGAAATGGAGTCACTGCCAGTTTGTCCTGCACTTAGGCCTATTCCACGGGTCTTGCTATGAAGTGTCACAAGTCACCAGGCACCTGAATGCAATACATCACTTGCCACCCTTAGAGACCCCATTTAAGGGGCACCTTTGCAGGAAACCCACAGAAGATACTCAAACCCCTGGGCCTCCTTCTGCTCCATGGAAAGGAGGGCCTGCTAGCTCCAGCCCAGAGCCCACAGCCTGACTTGGAGGTGGGCAGTGGAAGGACACCCTACAGTAAGAGGGCTCTCTACACGGGTGCCTGGCTTTGCCACCCTCCAAACCTTCTGTGCTACACGTATCACCCCACCTGCTGCAGGAGTTCAGCGAGAGAGAACTGATAAAATCCGCTATGTAGCAATGGGCCAGGAGGGAGGGGCTGAAGTGAGCAGAGGAGACCGCAGCCAGGGCCCATTGGTCCCTGTGGTGGGGATGAGGTGGGTGCGATCCCATCTACCCTCCAGATATCTGCTTGGGCTGGCGTCTGATCCGGCCTGCGGACCAATGCGTGGGTTTTCCCCTAGAGGAAGGAAAACGGGGCGGGGGCAGGGTGAAGAGAGAGAGAGGGAGGCAAGTTGAAGTTTCCCAATCAAACCTCGTTTATTGAACAATGTTCCTGGCTTATAAAGAAGCGGGGGCAGGAAGTTACGGATGGGTCGCTGTCATTTCCTGGGTGGGGCGAGAGGATCCTGGGAAATGTAGGCCGACGCACTGGACACCCACAGGAGGGAGAGATGGAGCGGCAGCCATGAAGCTATCATGCTGCTCCCTACAGGCGTCAGTTGCCAAGGTGAGGGTGTTGGAAGAGCCCTGTCTAGGGCAGCCTGCAGGACCAGGAATAGCTGAAATCAGCCCAAGGCCGTTGGGCTATTGGTGGTCTAGGGTTTATGGACCCTGCTCCACAAAAGTTCCTGGGAATCTTGCTGGCCACTGCCAGAAAAGAGGCTCAACGGCTGGCACAGATGCATCTGTTGCTACTTGAAGGTTCCCTACACACATTTGGAAACCCCACATTTGTCATGGCAAAACTCCAGAGAGACAGGCAAAAGCACTGTCAGGAGTCCCTGGAGCCAGGACACCCTCCCTAGGGAGCTTGGTGGAGAGGCATAGGGTGGTGTTCCTTGAACGAGCTGCCATGGGTTGCTTTGATGGTCTGGCTTTCCACTCTGTCCAGGACCACCTGGGGTCCCTGGCCAGAGACTGGTCACAGTCCTAGCAAGCCCAGCCACAACAGGCTGTTGGCAGAGCACGGTGAGGTACTGACCCTGCTCTGGGGTCTAAACAGAGGGTAAGAACTGTACACATGAACTGTCCTCTGCCCTCAGTCCCATCCAGCAAGAAGAGCCAGAGCACTTTGAGCTGAGGAACAGAGCCCCACCCCACCCGGGGCATTTCTACAGAGCCCTCTCCCAGACATTTCTGCTAACGTCTCTGGAGAGGCCTGGGCGGGGCAAGGGAAGGAGATCTAGGGAAGAGGAGCACCTAGGTGTGGACACTGGATGGTGCCCACAGCACAGGCTCCTTGTCTAACCTTCAGGAGGTGAAAGGTGCTGCCTGACCAGTGAGCAACATTCAGCAGAGCTTCCGGAACCAGCCCATAGCGGAGACTGGGAGAAGACTGGAGAGACAATCTGCTTCCTGTTCCACTAAGATAAGCCATCAGATGAAGGTCTGGACTTTGGCCCCGAGTGCCCATGGCCAGCTGAGGACTCCCATTTCTCTTCTTGGGAAGCTGCAGACTGCCTCCCAGGTTCCCAAGTTACAGCTGGAGAGTGTCCCCTGGGCTAGCACTGAGTAGTCATCATTGAGGGGGAGGGGAAGTTAAGGTTGTATTTACAGTGTAGTGTCATTGTGGCCTGGAGACCTGGACCTCTGCCAGATAAAAGGAAACTTGAGGTGAGGGCTGACCCTCCTGGGGATGAGCCTACCTCAGGCCTGAGGGAGGTACAGATCTGTGCCTGTGTGAACTCCTCGCTTTGGGCAGGGTTCTGGGTGCCAGTGCTGCCTTGGCCCAGCCATCTCCTCCTCCCTGCTCCTCCTCTCCATCCTTCTTGAAGCCGTCCTTCCTCCTTTCCCTTCTTTCCCTTAGCTAAAGCACACCCCTGCCCTCGGTCAGGTCAGTTCTGTTCCCCAGCACACACACACACACACACACACACACACACACAGACACACTGTTACTTCCTTACTCTGGAGCCTCACACCCCAGGGCGCAGCCTTCTGAGAGCTTCAGAGCTCCTCTTCGTGTTGGGGATACTGGGAACGTGACTCACGTGGTTCCTGGGGCTGGTGGAGGCTAATCATCCTCTATCTAATTTAGAAACGACCTAATAGATCTAATTCTCAGCTCTCCCCAGAGAAGTGCTGCCATCTGTCCTGGTTTCAGAGACTGCCTCCCCATCCCTCAAGGAAGAACGGAGTAACCCGATTTCACCTGTGCCTGGAGAAGGCCCGGGATGTAGATGCTCCAGGACCTGGTGGTCTGGCTCAGGGCAGCAGGATGAACTTTGCTTAGACAGCCATACCCCATGCCTGTTTTACATCACCCAGGGTAGGTGACAAAGGGAAGGTTGTGCTCACTGGGATGCCTTGGAGAGGCAAAGAGACACACAAACCCCTTGTAGAGCAAAGGCAAGCAACTCAAAAAGTTCTTGAGGTCTAGAGCAAAAGGGTCCACCTGACCTGGATATGGAGCCCCAAACCACTGTCATAAGGCCCAGTCATGTTTACCTGCCACCAATTTGAAGGTCCCTGCAGGAAATCCTCCTTTCTGGGCTCAAGGACCTGACTGCAAAGGCAGGGTTGGGGTCCGGTGGTCAGGTCAGATCCTGTCCGGGTGTGGAATGCCCCTCATCCATTCCAAATGCATTCATTCATCTCGAGCTGGGGGGCCCAAGGAGCCAGAAGGATGAAGGGAGTGAGGGAATGGGCTGCAGGGAGGAGAGGCTCTGAGGGTCACTGGGGAGGGAGGGCACTGGGAGGGCTGCTCAGAGGAGGAGGCCAGAGAATGAGGAACACCGTGAGCCAGTAAAGAGAGAGACAGAAGATGGCAGAGAGGGGAGCTGAGAGGTGACTGGGTCATGTGCCTGAGCCCTGAAGTGGAACACCAGCCTGTCCTTCCTTGGTGTGCAGGGAAAGGGGAGACAGACAGGGTGCCAAGTGGTCTCAGGGCAGGCAGAACCCGATTGCTGCTGGGGGCCAAGACTCTGGCAACTACTGTCCCTCCTCCCCAGGAGTGGACCCTAGCAGATTGGAAGGATGGGGCAGATCCTGCTGGAACCTAACAGCCTCAGCTGTGGTCAGACACAGCTGAGAAGGTCTCTCATTGGAAAACAGAACTCACAAAAACTGGCTACCCCAACCTGTACCCTGTCAGGTAGGGACAGGGCTTCTGTCTAGAAGTGACAGATGCTCTGTGCACCCCTGCTACTGTTACACTGAGCCAGGACAGGCCAGAATGGATGCTCTCCCATCATAGATCCTGCTTCGGGACCATGCAACCCATCTACTCTGTACCCACATCCTTGAGGGCCACTGGGCCAGCACAAATGGCATCCTGACCCAGCCCCACAATGGGGAAAGCTTAAACAATGATGGCCCGCGGACCCACAAAGTGAGCAAACAAAAGCCAGCCTTCACGGTCCTCAAGAGTAGTCTATGAGAACCACTTGGGGTGAGGCCCAAGTCACTGAGTGAGCATGACCACTGGTGACATGTCATCCTGTCCTTCACCACCATGAATGAACTTTGCAGCCCTCATTCCCACAGGGAGAGGATCCTGAGGACATCTCATCTTAGAGGATGCACCATAGAAGGGACCAGAAGCAGGGAATCAGCTGAAAAGGGGCTGCCTGCTGGGGACTCCCTAATGGCCACGGCCCCTGCTCCATTGGTCACCCTGAGTACCCACAGCTAGACTCCAGGCGTGAGGCCTGGGACATGGCAGGCACTGGTGACTCTTTGAGTGGCTCGGTTAGCAGTGTGGCCTGAGCACCCTTAGTAGCCCCAAGGCTGCCCCCAGACCACCTTCATGTGCGTGATCCGGTGCTCAAGTGCACAGAAACTACTGCAAGCAGCATGTCCACAGGTGGCGCTAGTGTGGCTGCCTTTCACCCTGGGGTCTTGGCCCAGCGTCAGAACCAGTGGATCTGCCACCCTGGAAGTCCTCAAAGAGTGAGTGAGGCAACAGCCCCGCCTACCCGTGGGCCTGTTTGATAGAGGATGTTCCTTGCTGCGCCTGGCTGTGGCCAACCTTTCCTGGTTCAGAACCTCACGTTCCTATCACAGTCCCATGGACAAGGAGTCAGCCCCTCTGAGCTGCCTGAAACAGGGCTGCCAGTCCCAGCGCTTGGTTCAGGGCCATTCTGTCTGGATGCACGGCAGCATTGATGTCAACAGGGACCTTGGCAGCACCTGCAGGGCTATAACACGAGGCCAGCATACAGAATATTTGTGTAGAGAGGACCTGCAGACAATGCTATCGGCAGCTGGGGCCCTGCTAGACCAAGATGCACCTGGGAGTACTCAGGGATATAAGGAAAACAAATGGGAAATGCCTGGGAGGAAACTCCAGAAGGCTGCCCCTGGTTTGTGGGCGTGTTTTTCCCTTAAACTTTCAAGTTCTAATAAAATGCATCTTCTGGCTTACAGCTAAATGGTCTTTATGAACTTGTACCAGGCGCTACAAGGCTCGAAGTGCCTTCTAGGGAGCTGTGGGGTTGTGAGAAGGGAGATGGCCGGCCCACTGCTCACGCCAGTCTGGGGTGCCCTCTGCTGGTAAATGTGGGTGTGGCAGTATGCCTGGCTCACAGATCTCCCCATACCCCCACCACCCCGTTCCCCCCTCCCTGAGCCTGGGAACTGGTCCGATCTGGGCCATAAAATGGATGCTGCCAAGCTCCTGGCCCATTAGCTGCTCTCTGCAACCTACTAAAGCAGCCTGGGGTCAGTGGTCAGGCTATGCTGCTCAGGCTCACCTTGTCCAGCTCTTCCTTAGAGCCACCCCTACTTGCTGACCCTTGAGGACACACTTTGGGGTCTTTGTATTGAAGGCGTGGGAGCTCACCCAGTAGAAAAGCACAGCCTTGGACGCCTTAGCCTTTTCCCTGGGAAGCGAAGGCCCTGATTGGGTAATGGATGACAGTGATCAACATGTTTTTGTCCCACCCCCACCTCACCTGTGCCCGTCACCTTGTCAGCCAGAAAAGCGGACTAGATGGGAGCTCACCTGCCAGTGATGGCTCTCTAGGCTGGCAATCAATGGGCACCTCTGAACTGGCTAAACCACAAGCTAAGGTGGCTGTCGTGCACTGGTAGATGGTTGTGCCACATGAGGTTAAGGAATCTCACCTCTTCTGGTGACAAGTGGGCCATAAAACATATACCTGGGGTTCTGCTCTGAAATCCTGTGTCAGCAGAGTCCAAGCCTGGGTTCCGACGGCAGTTAAAACCTTGGACATCATATTTGTAGCTGACACTTGGTGTCTGTGCACCTCACCCTCGTAGATTTCCTCCGTCTGTGGCAGTCTCCTGTCCCCTCCCACCAGGTAGACACCACCATCCTCATCAAGGCAGACTAAAGCCAGCAGTGTGCTGGACCCATGGGTGACTATTTACTGGGATCATTCCCTGTGGAGGACAAGAGTCATGGTCAGGGTCAGATGACGACAGGGGAGGGTGCTCTGAAGCCACAAATGCCCACACTGCTCACCTTCAGGGACTGAGGAGGGTGCTGGCCCCTCCTCCCATCCTCCAGCAGTGGGCATAGGAGCCGGGACCAGAACCCCAGGGGAAGGCGAGACTGAGATGGGCTCTATTGGGGGCAGCCTGTGGGAGGAGCAGAGGGAGGTCACGGGGGCATCCTAGGATCATCACAAAGGTGAGTCCTTCAGGACGGGTGGGTGTCTTCTTGGGCTGTCACTAGACCATGTACAGCTTTTACCTATAAATACCAAGTTCCCTTTGTGTGCCTGTGTGGCATATCCGTGAGACCAGCACTCAACCTCCTCTCTCCTAGCACTGTGCCACTGTCCAGCATTGTGGACCTGCTGCCAGATGGACATAGAAGAGGCCCATGGGGGCCCCAGGTCTGGCAACGGACAGGCACTTCCTGGCCATCAGGTTCTCTGCTGGCCCCACTTCTGCCAACCATATCTGATTTGGGGTCATCTGAGGACTGAGGAATGGAGGGACTTGTCATGAACACCAGCCAGGCTGCATCAGGGAAGTGTGTCCCAAAAGGGAAACTGGCTTGAGTGAGCTGCTGTGCCTCAGTTTCCCCTTCAATCACAGGGGAACAGCCACCTTGCTACTGTCTACCATTAATTCCAGGTGTAGGTGAAGGGCTCAACCAGCCTACTTGTACTGAGAGAGGCATTGACCCTGCCCAGGAACAGGCTGGGGACCAGGGAGGCTGAGAGGCCCAGCCAAGCCGGGGCCAGAGTGAAACCCACACTTCACACAGGGCTGGGACAGAGGTCCTGACCCAGGGATGCTGCACAGTGGCTCTGGCCTCTGGCAGGGCTCTGTGGGCCACAGTCCCAGGCCAACATGGGCCAACATGGTGGTGGACAGGAAGGCCCCACATCCTGAGGCTGCTCCTTGATGCAGGCTGCGGCCCAGGAACCAGTCACCTCTTGGCTTAGGTCTGAGCAGACCTAGTTCTTTGTGTGGTTTGTCCCTGTGCATCCAGGGTGTCTTGGCATTGCTGTCACCTTGCCAAGCACTGTAGTTACTATGGAAATGAAATCATCTCCCAGAACACCCTTGTGGGTAGACTGCTACCATGCAGCCTCAGAGACAGCCCCCTCCTGCTGCAGAGGCACCAGCTGCATCACCAACGGGCCCTCTGCTTGAAAGCGGGGCTGATGGCAGCCAGCCCTACGACAGACCGGCATCCGTGTGTGACTCAGATCTGATCCTGCCTGGGTTGGCCCTCACTCAGCCTCCCCAGAACCTCGTTGAGCCAGTCTGGGTCCTGGGTTCTGGTCACAGCTCTTCTTGGGAAAGGCAGTGAAGTGCTTGTACTCAGGTGCCTGGACTCAGTCAGGGTTGTTCCTACTTCAATATTTCCTACAGGATACAGAGAGGTCACCAGAGGGACTGGATGTGAGGCAAAGTGGTCCCCAGGGACTGTCTCCCCAGAGGTGTGCTCCTGCCAGTGTGTCTCTGCTATTCCAGAGCCCATCCTGCTGCACACTGGAACCCATCTCCCCCTAGGGGCCACCTGGGAGCAGGGTAGAGGATTCCACCCCCATCTGCTGGGACTCGAGCACCTGCACCCTCACCAACCGTCCACAGGACTCTGATCTCCCTGTTTACATCAGCAGGCCTTCATCTCTGAAGCTCTGGCCACAAATGGCCTGTCTGTTGGGGGAATTCTGTTATCTTGGAGTGGAAAACATCAGCGTTTGGTGTCTGAGATTCTGTGATTCTCTCACCGTGGAATCCTCGCCTGTCTTTCACACACAGGGACTGTGGAATCTAGATCCCCCCTTAGCCCTAGTCACCCCCCTCTCCCCACACCAGGACACCTTTAACCCTGCCCTTGGGACTCTGTGAGCAGCTGACCTCCCTCTGCCAGGCAGGGCTCACTGTGTCACCCACGCTGACATGGAGGTGTTAGGAGTGAGCCCTCAATTCTGGGAGATCCTGGGTTCCCCTCCCTGTTCTGGCAATGGGGACCTTATTCTGGAGGTCTGATGTGGCCAGTTAGTGAACTGGGAGCCCTGAGAGACTTGACACCCCCGGTTGTCCTGCCTCAGCTCTGGCTGTGGACATCCCTTCATAGCTGCCTGTGGCTCTGGCCACCAGGTAGACTGAAGTGCACAGAATAGCTGAACAGTCCTCGGTCACTCAAATGGACTGTCCTTGTGGGGTCCTTGTGCTGTCAGGATACCCACACTTCATCTTTGTGGGAGATAAGTTTCAGACTTTTCTACTTGGGGTCACAGTGGCTGAGAAGGCCCACCCAGGCCAGGTAAGAAGAGCCGAGTGTGGGTTCCAGCACCCAAGCATGAGAGGTCACCTTCTAAGGCCCTGCGCTGCCGGAACTGGGGTCAAATCTGAAAAGTTGGTGAAGAGGGACAGACACGAACAAAACCAATGTGCTCGCTGGAGAACCAGGTTCAGCTGGGAGAATGGTGCTACGTCTTTTCCAGTTTGGAGGTTTTGGAGAAATAATCACCAAATCTCAGACAGCTATTTTAAACTTCTCTCAAGGTCCAATCCCTAGAAGCCACCAGCTGGGAAGAGCCACACGGAGTCACCTATGGGGAAGAGGAACAGGGCTCAGGCACAGAAGCCCAGGGTCCCCAGGCTGGGAGCCAGATAGATGACTTTTTTTTAGGTCTCTGAGGGCGACTGCAGCCCTGGAGCCATGGAAGCTTCATTTTGATGTGTGCGTGTGGACCTTGGGATAAGAAAACAGGATTCCTCTGGGTCTAGGGTCTTAGGACCGTTTGTTTCTCCAGAACTGAAAATAATGTCTGAAGTCCTGTGGCTCACAAGGGTGGAGGTCAGAGATTCCATTGGAGGTCAGGAGCTTCAGAGGGCTCCTGGGATCCCTGCCCACTGAGACGCCTCACAGCTAGGTCCCAGGTTGCTGCTCCTGGTCCCCATGCACCACGGGGAGGCTGCAGGGCTTCTGCTCCCAGTGTCCACATTGGCCAGGCTCCACCTGCCGCAGAGGAGGCATCACCCTACTTAAGATCAATTGAAATTTATTATGAAATGTGTAAGAACGTCACGCCCCGCCATGAGGTTCCGCAGACAGTGAAAATACATCTGCACATTTCGGTTTTTTGATGCGCTGTTGCACATTTGGCCTAAGCAACAGCCTCATCACTTCTGTTTAAACTACGTCACTGAGTGCAGAGCCTCCGACGCATGACGCTACATGGGAAAAGAACTAAGTACAAAGTACCCCAGCACTCAGATTCCAGTTTGTCCCTGCACTGAAAGAGTACTAAACATTAAATAACCAAGCGCTCAGAAACTCACATTCACACTTTCCTTAACAAATATTTATTTATTTATTTTTACTGGTACCATGGGAGCAAACTTACAACCTCGCGCTTACCAGGCAGGCGCTTGTGTCACTGAGCTAGATCTCCAGGCCTCTGTGTTCACACTTTTTATACTTGCAGTTTGTTGAAAACAATTTGTGTTTCAGGGGAAAACTGGGTTGTTTGGAGGACATCCCGCCAGGTGCTGTGTTTCTCTTCCCTTTCTAGTCTCCGAGCCTCCTCCATGGTAGCTGAAAGACAGACTTACAAATCCTGTCCTGTTTCTGGAGTGCTAGATGACACCATGTCCCCACCCCTGGAAAAAAACAGTTTTCCCCTCTGTTGACCTACACATGTGGGGCTATAGCTCAGTGGGGCAGGGCCTGCCTGGCAAACGTAGGGTCCTGGGTCCAACGCCCGGTACCCCACACACACAAAAAGACAAGCAAATGAGTGTTACATATTCTCCTGCGGATTGCTTAGAACACCTGCCTGGCTCCACCTTTGAACAACAGTGAATAGAATTGCTAACCCACATTCACTTTTATATATGCACAAGCCATCATCTTATCTTTTTTTGAAAATAATCTTTTGACAATTTTATTAGATTTGTGAGAATTCTTTTTTTCAGAGTGGATATGCAGGCTTTTATTATGGCAAACATTTTCATAATCATAAAGATCTCTTTAAAACAAATAAATGTCTCAGCATCTTTGTGAGGGACCCACAGAGAAGTCAAAATTAATAAAATTGCTATAATGAACATATATCAGCATATGAACCAACAATTCTTCTTTAGACTTTTAATGCTGAGACATAATTACATTATTTTCCAACTCAGAATGACCCAATAATTTGAAAACCACAATTAACACCGATGAAAAAACGGTACTGTACTTTTCCAAAACAAAGAAATATACTTGATCTAATATTTTTATGAACTCCATCTGATGTTACAAAGTAAACTTTACCAGGAAAAATATCTTTAAATCTCAGAAAAATCAACAGTGAAAAGATAGATGGGGTATGTAACTAATTTTAAAATGCATACTATAAGGCAGGGAAATATGAAATCGTTATGTGAATATATGAAAACGCTATGAGGCAAAGGGCTGTCAAAATACTAAAGATTGGGGCTGGGGATTTAGCTCAGTGGCATAAGCGCCTGCCTTGCAAGCATGACATCGTGAGTTTGATCCCCAGTACCGATAAAAAAAACAAACAAACAAAATACTAAAGATATTGAGGAATGAAAAATCAAGATCATTAAGTAGTAGAAACTATTTCTAATGTATAATTTATATTAAAATACCACCAAAAAATGAACAGAACTATTTCCTGAAGTGGTGGTGACAAATGACAGAGGTAGCTTTAAAGACTGTAAGAAACAAAATAAATTAACTTACCACATTCTTCAAATAAAAATGAGAATAAATTTCTTGGGAGAATTTAAGCACAATAAGTCACTATATCATCTACCATTTAATGAAATGCCTTGTATTTTTGGTACCAGCTATTTCCATGGTGGAAATGATGTAAGAATCAGAAGCATATCCTGCTGAGGCTCTAGGCTGCTGACACTTCCCCCAACAGCCACTAGGACTCTGGGATCCTCCTAAGACTGGTGTCTCCCCGCAGCACGACTGTCAGCACCTTGTCCCCCCAAAGCACATGAACTCAGCTGAGTAATCCATATTCCGTGTGGAAAATACCAACTAGTTGCATGGGGCCTAGATCAACGTGGGCATTAATTGCTCTTTTAAATGCATCACCCCACAGAGCCGGGCCACCAGGTTTCAGCTGAAAAATAGCCAGTTCATGGACTCTTTCTTTTGTAGGACTTTCTATTTTTGCACGATAGGACCAGGTAAGTAATCTCACTCTCTTGTTTATCAATATGAGCCAAATTTGGAATGAGGAACTGTTCTTGCTGTTCTTTATCTTTGGCCAAAGCTTTCTGGATTGCAGTTTGATGAGCAAAATTATCATACTTCCAAATACGAAATGCTTTGTTCATGCTGCCTCCAAATTCTAGACTCCTACATCCAACCAATTCAGAGTGAGCTGTCTGAAGATGAACATTTTTCTTAAAATTTTCCAGGAACTCATTCATTTCTGAGGTTTTAAGATAACAGGTACAATATTAATAGAATGTCCCATCATTTTGCCTGGGGCCTGTAGCAAAAGATGACCCTCACACTGGTCTCCGCCCTAGAGCTCCTGGATTGCACACCTGAAGCAGCCCAAGAAGAGGTTGGGAATTATTTTGTTTTTCTTTTTCTTTTTTGGTACCGGGGATTGAACTCATGACCTTGTGCTGGCCAGGCAGACACTTAGGCCACTGAGCTAAATTCCCAGCCCGGGAATTATTTTCTACTTACCAAAGTTGTATTCATTAATCTTGAAAATGAAATCAGTAAGGAAACTAATGAAATTAAATTAATAGAGCTTAAAATGTTCAGATGCATTTAAGTTTGTAAGAGGGAACAATATTGTTCAAATGTCTTGATGTTTCTTAGATTCATGCATAGAGTAAGATATACAGCATTGACTTCAAGCTTTCGAAAGAACTAGGTTTTGTTACACACAATTTAAAGGAGGTCCTTTTCTCAGGGGAGACTCCTGAGCTAGGCCTCAAAGGTTAATCCAAATTAGAATGGAGTCACTCCTATTGAGTTCCCAGGTATCAAACTGAACTTGGAAAATAGCCAGTTTTTCACAGCAACCAATCAGCATGCTCCCTGCCTAGTAAGGCTGTATGTACTCTCTGTTTTAGCCTTGAAAGGACAGTAACTTGGAAAGGACCAACCTGCTGTTTGTTTGGTTTTTTTCTCCCCCCTGAGACAAGGTCTTGGTATATATTCCGTACTGGCTTTGAATTCACCATGTAGCCCAGGCTGGCCTTGAATTTACTGCAGTCTTCGTGCCTCAGCCTACTGAATGCTGGGAATACAGGTTTACCCCACTATGTCTGGCTCGTCTGCTTTCTGTTCCTTGCTTCTTTCCTAGACAATTCCACCTCCTCTGCTCTGCTAGGAGGAAGGGACTGGGGTTCTGACCTCCAAGTGGTTACATCCCTTGACTCAATCCACCTGGTTTCCAGGGCCCAGGGCCAGCCCCCATCGCTCAGAACTAGCCTAGGTTTTGCTGAGACCCCTGGGGAGGGTTGGTACTTAGGACCCACCGTGCTGCCAGCCTCACCACCCCACCACTGTCCTGGCCCTGGCTCTACAGCATTTGGCTGTCCCTGTCTGGTGCTGGCCTGCAACTTTTCCGCTTGGTGGTCTCCACCTCAGCCTTGGTGCCCAAATCTTCCCTCAAGGCCCAGCAGTGTGCAGAGGACACCGTCCCGTGACTTTGCTCCCTCGCCTTGACTTAAAAGCGTTTGTGTGGGCAGATCTGTGTTATTTAGCTTCCTGGAGCCTTGTCTTAGGAGAAAAAATCTGTGTCACTTTTCCAGGAACGGCTGTGGATTTGTTTCAGAGGTCCCACTCGGGTTAGTTTCCCATTCTTCATTTCTCCCGCAGGGCCGTGCGCGATTCTGGGAAGCGTCGACAGGTGGCGTTGTTGCACCATTTGGGTTCCCTGCTGGCTTCACAGGCAGGAGCTGCCAGGCAGTCACTATTTGCCCTGGCCCTGTAGCCCCACCCCAGGCATCCCTGCTCGCTGAATTGTCCCTGGAGGGGCCCAGCTGAGAGTTGTCCTGGGTTCCACTGTTTACAGAAGCTTTACACACTGGAAATGTTCCACACATCCGGGAGAGGAAAGTGGTACCATGATCCTGAGCTACGGAAGAGGCTCTGAGGCATGAGAAGTTCGTGTTACCTGGCCTAAGAGTGACCAAGCAATACCCAGCAGTGTAGCCTGCCTGCCCTTCATACTGCTGGCCCCAGAGCCCAAGTGGACAGGATGCAAGTGGCACTGTGAGCGCTGGGCAGCTGTTTCTTGGGGACCCAGTCTGGGGGGCTCTTGGACAGTGCTGGGTGTGCTTGCCCAGCTGGAACTTCCAGAGCTGGGGGTGCTAGGAGCATTATAGTTCCCATGTCTCTGGCCACTCAGAGCAGAGACCTGCCAATGCCCAGGGGACAAAGATCAGCCCTGGACCCTGGAGGCTAGGCTTGATTATCTACCTGCCACCACCAGACTGGCCACCTGGATCTGTCAGCTACCAGTCCTTCTGTTCCAGCTTCATGACCCCCAGACTCTCAACCAAGAAGCCAGACTTTCCAGACCTGTGAGGATGAGGTTCAGTTCCTTGGGTATCTGCATCTCTTGGGCAGATTTCTTAGAATATGAGAGCAAATGTATGCCTGGGTGGCACAGGTAACTGGGCCAAAGTGGGTCGTAGGTGCAGTGTTGGCTCTTGGATATAGTGTGGGCATTTGGTGTAGCATAGACTGCAGGTTCAGAATGGGTCCTAGAGTGCTGGATGCGGCATGATTTTGAGTGCAGTAGGGGAACCCAGTGCTTGTGTTTCTGTATAGTAGCCAGCAGAGGGCGCCCACCTCATCATGTTCTGCAGACCACTCAACCCTTGCACCGGGTTGCTGGGTAGCAGCAGGCCTTGTGGTTAGGGCGGCACCCTGTATGCCTTTGGGGCTGGAGCCTTGTGAGCACTTCTCGCTAACTCTTCCTCTGTGTCCAGAGCCCAGGCTGCCCTGGTGGTCACTCTGAGCATGTGGCTCTTATGAGGTACCATTGCGGGAGGAAGAGCTCTCTGCAGGGCTGGCTCCTTCCCTTACTACTATCCACCAGGCTCATGGTTCTCTGAAAACTGCTGTAGCTCACTGTGTCCCTACCACACTCTAGTGGGTGACACAGTGCGTGGTTCCTGACACCCCAGCCCACTCCCAGGGCACCCAGATAAACAATGGTCAGGATCAGACAGCTGGGCCCACACACTCAGGAGGTCTTCCAGGAAGAAGGTCCCAGTTCAGCTCTAGGATGGGCTGCATCTCTCTAGGAGTCTCGATCTGACTTCCTGAGGGCACCTGCTGCAGTCCCAGCATGCTCCTGTTACCTGGAAGGCCAAGCCTGTCACCCACACATGCTAGCTGCAAGTCAAAGTCAGACGTGAATATTTCATGGGCAGCACCATAAATAATGCACTTATGCAGAAAGAGCATGTGAATATTTTATACACTGAAGTGCAGCCAAATTTAAAGAGGGGTCCAGGTTGTGGGGCAGTGGCCTTCTGGGTCCATTTGTCACATGGAAACTATGAGGGTCCTCCAGTAACACAGGCCTACACCAAGGACAAGTAGATGTACCTCCCTCCTTCCTGGTACTGCAATCCCACACCCCCATGTGCTGCCTACCAACCCTGGCTAATCCTACCTGTTTGCACCCCAGTCCATCTAGTTCTCACCCCTAGGTCTTCAGAGCACCTGGGCCATTTTAGGAGCCAGTTCTCCCAGAATACAGACAGGTCCTTATGCCATGCTTTGTAGAGGCCCAGGTGAGCCCGCAACAATCACCTTCTTGGGGGGTCCCTCTTGCTCTAAGGGAGCAAATGAAAGCTGGGCTCCTGGGATGACAAATGGAATATTCCATGACCTTTCACCTCTCCCAACATCTCCTGGCTTCTGTTCTCCATTTCTCCCCCCAAAATGAAATTTTCTTCTATATTTTCAGGTTTTCTACAATGAACTGCTTTTCTAATACTTTATTTCATTAAAATCTATAGTTTATCTAAAAATCAAAAGGCCCAAGACAAAGAAGCCCTAAGTACTAAGAAAAGCTGTGGCCTCCCCCCAGGTAGGGTGGCAATGCAGAGGGGAAATGTAGAAGGAACCTTGTGCTGCTTCTTGGTACCACAGATTGAACTCACGACCTTGAGCTTAACAAGCAAGCACTTGAACCACCGAGCTAAATCCCCAGCCCCTTGTGCAGCTTCTCACAGGGGCGCTTTCCTTCTGTGGCTAACACACCCTGCTTCCCAATGCCGTGCTGATCCAGGGGGAAGAAATGTAATTCCCGGCCCGCTAAAGGTCAGATATGCCAGGTTTGTGTTCCACAAAACTGAAGAATGAATTCTAAGGAAAAAATAGAGGTTAAGAATAGAAAAAAATTATTAAAAGAGATAGTTCCTGGAGCTGGGGATTTAGCTCAGTGGCATAAGCGCCTGCCTGGTACCAAAAACCAAACCAAACAAACAACAACAAAAAGAGACAGCTCCTGAGAGACAGGAGGGGACCCCGAGTGGGCTGGCATGGACCCCACTCTGTAGAGGAAGTTTTATAGAGTGAAATCATGAGGAGGATGCCATGGGGTTCAAAACTATGATCAACCAATATGATTACAAATATAGACGCTTAGGTAATATGGATCCAAGGGGGAAGCGGGTCATGTAGCAAGTGTGCATGGCAAGAACAAGAATCTTTTCAGGAAGGGATGGATCAGGAGATCCTGGTCACCTATCTGGGTGACTGATATCCATCCAGACTTCACTGGATCAGGTGATATCAGTTATAGTATAATCTTCAACTTACTGCTTATCCAGTGGGGCAGGACGCTGGCCTGGCCATTTCGCCTTTGTCTTGAGGCCAGGTCTTGGACAGATGCATCTCCAGCCAGAGCTCTCATGCATTCTCCTCTTCTGTCCCGACTGCCTCAAGGGCCTGGCCCTCGCTGACTGCCTGTGTGTCTCTACGTCTGTAATAATGCTTCGCTCGCACTGCTGTGTGCTCCTTGGTGTACACAAAGGCTTCCTTAGAGGAGCTGCTCCCCTTGCTGCTTCTATGTCCCGGAGACAGCCATTGCTTTCCCTATGCTGTGTTTTAATTAGGAATTTTGACAGGTGATTTATTTCCTGCCTCTCTTGAACTGGGTCGTTAGCCTTTTCCCAGAGTTAAGGGGACTGTACCTCCCAGGGGATGCCCAGGACGCCAGTCTGCCCCTCCCCCAGGGCCTGAGGAGCCTCCAAAGCCATCCTTCCTCCCTTCCCAGCCCCCATCCCTCTGCGGGGGTGGGGTGGGGTGGGGTGGGGTGGGGTGTGGGTGAGCTCACTGGGCCTAGTGTTGCTGCCCTCACTGCCAGGCTCAGCCTACCCATGCTGCATTCCTGAAACCCTGACTAAGGCCACCTGTTCACACAGGCCCCTTGCAGTCAGCTCACGCCCCAAACCGGCTCTGCCAGCCACGGAGGAGCCGCCTTGCCAGGCCCCTGGCACTGCTGTGGAGGCCACTGTGGCAAGAGAAGGCAGCTCTGTGGTCTGGGGCTGGTCTGGGAGAAAAAGAGGAAATGTGTTTCCGGTCTGGAGTTTATGTAAGAAGAAGGGGAACCTAAGAACACAACAGGCAAATTCCTGAGCTATCCAGGGGGAGAGATCGAACTATTGATTGGAGGGGAGGCGGAGAGAAGCAGCAGGAACAAGCGAAGGAGGGAGGAGCGAAGGAGGGGGAGGGGAAGGGACCAGGAACGGGAGGAGGGAGAGGGGTGCGGAGGGAGGGAAGTGAGAGGCTGCTGCCGCCCAGCAGGCCTTGAGACTGGGCTGTCTTACTCCCTCACACCCTCTGCTGGCCCACACCTCCTCCCACTGTGCTGGGAAGGCAGCCAGAGGGTGGCAGCACCCAGTGGCTCACTCGGGTGCCAGCCTGGAGAGCACCTCATCCTAGAAGCTCACAGCCAGAGCAGCCTCTGCACTGTGACAGTAGACGGTGGACAGCCTGCTCCTTCCATGCCCCACAGCGGGCCCTGTCAGCTGTCCACAAGATAAGGGCTTGGATCAAGTTGGGCTTCTCTGCCACCAAAGTGCAGGACAAACCCCTGGTTTCTGGTGAGAGAGCTTCAACCCAGGTCCCAGGTCTCCTGGTGCTGGCCCAGCAGGCAGACCCTGAAGTTTGCCATAGACAGTTCCTTCAGGAGTCACCCAGAGGGACCCCACAGCAGGTCCCTCCACTAGGCTGGTCCTCCAGGTTGGGCTGTGCAGTAAGGGCCACATGGGACTGTTCCTAGAGACCCCTGTGGTCCATTGGTCCATTTGCTGACTCCCGATGACCAGAGGACCTCAAGAGCCGTCTTAGAGGGCCCTGCTCAGCAAGGACCCTGCTCAGCAAGGACCTTGACTCCCAACCTCCTTCACATGGCCAGTGGCCTTGCTGCCCCCAGTGCCTGTGCTCATTCTGGCTGCCCCTGACATGTCCTCCTCCTCCCCCAGACTGCACTTCCTCTGTGTCACTCCTTGAGTGAGTCAGCAGGAAGATGACAGCCTCACCCTTGGCCAGTCTAGGGCCCTGAGGTCCTCTTGCTTCCAGAATGCTCTGCTCCTTCAAGCTTCCTCAACATTTGGCCAGCACAGAGTCCTGCTGTGCTGTGGGGAAAAGGGAAAGGCCAGGCTCCTTTCCATCTTGGCTACTTTATGCCCAGGGCTGGGCTCTGGGGTCTGACCCAGCCCTCACCCACACCCCTGAGAGCACCTTCTAGTGCCCCTGTTCTCATGATGCATCAAAACAGGGGGCATGGGCTTGGTCTAGTGTCTGGAGGGTAGAAGGGGGCCAGACTATGCCCCCAACCAAGCCCCAGTCTTACTGTGGGCCACAGAAGCCCACAAGCAAATAGCCTCTACCCTGGGCCTCTCTAGGAAGCTGCTGAGCCTTCCCAAACCCTTCTGGGGGTCAGCGGTGCCCAAGATCCACCCCCAAGGCCTCATGCTCTCACCTTGGGCCTGAGCCACCACCACACGCAAACTCTCCAGCCAGTGGGTCCCCCTCCCAGGGAGGTTCCAGCCTCAGGTATCAGCAGGTCAGGTCCTGGCCCAGCCTCCTTGCTGCTCACCTGGGCTGCAGAAGTGAGGAATCTCCACACAACCCCCAGGTTGCTGAGACCCACAAGCCTGCTACCTCTCCCTCAGCATTCTATTCTTTGTCAGCCATCCAGGCTCTGGAAAATGGACAGGTCCTGGGGACAGCTGTGCCCACTCCACTAGCGTGGAGAGTCTAGGGAGCATTGATGGGTGGCCCCTATGCACCCAAAGTCTCAGCCCCTAGGTGCTCCAGGGAGAGAAAAGATGAGATAGCCTTCCCTGGGAGGAGACCGAGGCCAGGCCAAAGGTGAAGAACAAGCGTCTTTCAGACTGGTGCTGGGGTGCTGGCAGTGGGGGAGGTGCATGATGGGTCCAGACGCACCAAATGGGCAGCCCAGAGAGTTAGGGGCGGTGAGGGGCAGGGAGGAAGGGGAGCAGAGGGAGGAAGTGGGCATGGGGGAGTGCCAGCAGACATAGAGACAAGACCTCCTGGATGGAGCCTGGCTCCCTCAACTGCTGGGGTGATAACCTGGCATCACCATTCCGCTCAGCTGAGAGATGTCCAGGTTCCAGGGCTCTACACTGGCTCAGCTGAGCTCTCAGCAGCTCATAAATATTCATTTAAATAATTAAAGCCCCATTAAAGAGCTAACTCATTTCTGATACTTGCAAATTATTTTTGTACAAAAAAAAAAAAAAAAAAGGTTTAGCTGCAGGCGAATGAGGTCCAAGAAGCCATATACAAGGTGGAGCGGAGGTGTGAGGAGCCGACTGTCTTCTGAGGAGGCATCTAGGTGAGAGTCCCCGAGCAAGTCCTGCCTACGGTACCACCCAGGTGGCTGGCCTGGCTTGCCTGTCAGGTCTGTGGTCTGCTCCAGTGACCTCAGGGATGAACATGGCAGAAAAAAGCTCTTAGGAAAAAACCAGCTAGAAGTGAGCACCCAGCCCTGCGGGGAGGTGGCTGTGGAAAACTGTCACCTCTGAAAGCTCTGAAAGCACTTGCTCTGGTTTTCCAGGGTCATTCTGTTCTCCCCACCCCCACCCCGCTTTCTTTTCAAATGTTTTGACTGTGACATATGTAGCCCCACACAAAGAAGAGACAGAGGCTCTCACCACCCAGCACAGCCTCTTTCTTCTGGCGCCATATCCCGCAATCTGTAAGTATTTCCATTTGTTTCTGAAAAATTGTGCACTGTTCTTTGCCTTTGCTTTGACTCCTCCTCCTCACCTGCTCCTAGCTATGGTTAAGGGCTGCTCAGGGCTATTGGTGAGCGCTATCAGTGGAAAAAGCCTTAATTCTCCACCTCTGGAAACTGGCTAAATATCCGGTTCTAACGCAATGTCTGCTGTGACTCACTTAGATAAAGTGTGCATGTGTATGCACACACATATGCACACACACACACGAGCAAACACACAGGTACCTGCCCATGGCAATGAGCCTTTCTGAGACCGAGGTTGACAGGAATTGTCTCAAAGTGTACTCAGGATTACAAGTGGCTTAGGGAATATTTTAAGATGTCTATATTTTGTGATTGTTCTGTAAAAAGTGTAAATCACTGCTATAATAGGAAAACAGACTTTATTAAAAAAAAAAAGAAATCTGGGATCAGAAAGATGAAGGGTTTTATTCATTTTCATTTAAGATTCTGTTTCTGGCCTCTGTAATTGTTTTTCCATGAATGTTTCCAGTTCACATTTTCTAGAATTCACTGTTCTGCGTGTGCTATTTGTGACCCACCGTAACTTATTTATCCGATTCTTTATTGCTAGACATCCGCCTGCTTCGGCATCACTCTGGGACTCTAAACTGCAAGAACAGGACCATGTCAAACCCGCGAGGATGGGGAGGGGTCAGAATGAGCTTGGTCCCATCTTTAAAGCAAGGTGCACGGACAGCACCAAGGCCAGAGGACGGAGCCACAAGAGGAACACCTGGCTGCCACAGCTGCTCTGCCAACCAAGTGTCCAGTGATCAGGAAATGATGTGCTGGGCTGAGGACTGACAGTGGCGTTCAACAGAAGTATTCCTTTAACTTTCTCCTCCTATTTGAGCTCTTATTTTATCAGTATTGGTCTAATTTTGGCCTTGATGTCTCCCAGAGGCCCATGTGTTAATGGCTTGGACCTCAGTCTAATGCTCTTGGGAAGCGGTGGAATCTTTAGGAGTGGGGCATAGGGGGAGGATTTAGGCTATTGAGAGTGGACCCTTAAGCCCCTTCAGGGACTCTGGCCTTTTCTCTGTGTTTGCTTTCTCACTGCCATGAGCTCAGCAGCCTCCTCTGCTCCCACATGCCCTGGCCATCATGACCCATGGCACCACAAGTCCAATGCAATATGGCCAAGTGACCATGGACTGAAGCCCCTGAAAACAGAAGCCTAAACGGGCCTTTTCTCCTTTAAATTCTTCATCTCAGGTTTCTTGTGTCAGTGACAGAAAGCTGACTAATACAAGGTATTCTGTGGCAGAAACTGAAATTGCAATCTAAAACCTCCCTTTCCTTCTGTTGTGTCTCACCCATCCCAAGAGCCAGCTTGGTAACTTCCAGGCCCACCTGCACACGGCTGGCCTTTAGCCTGATGTATCTTCTGTTTTAGTTACTTTTCTTGTTGCTGAGACAAAATACCAACACCCACAGGTTAAAGGAGGGAAGGTGCATTTGGCTCACAGTTTGCAGATATTTCTGTCTGCCACTGTCCCTCTGGCATGGCAGAGGGGAATCTCAGGGGAGACTTAGTCCGTGACCAGCAGGCAGATGAGAATGCACTGGCCTTTGTTCTGTCCCTTATATTTTGCATAAGCTACCTGTTCTAGGACAGGTGTAGCACTGACACCCTCAATCCTAGCCAGAACTATGCAAAACTAATCAGTGGGGCGATTTGGTGATCACACATCTTTGATCCCAGCGTCGCACACTCTAGATCCAGCCACCTCTGAAAAGCGCTGCCCCCCCCCATGACTGCAGGAGGCTTTGAGAAGACATCTGGACACAACCCATAGCATCTTCCAGGGAAGGAAACCCCGGAGCTCACAAAGATGCCTGGTACAGATGCTTACTTGGGGACACAACCAGAGTTGGGTGTCACTTAAAAGCCAATGTGGGGGTGACATGGAAAGAGGTTAAGGGGGGCTCTGACAGCAAGGGTCAGGGCCTTAATGGAGCCCAGGGACAAAGAGAAGACAGCTTGGGAACACTGACAGAGGAGCCAGTGGGCCTGGATCCTGTGAGGGCAGCCTTCAAGCCACTCTGCGAGCTATGGGTCTGGGGCGAGGTCAGGCAGAGTGGCTCCCACTTCCAGGAAGACTTCTGCTCCCTTCCCTGACACAGCCAAGCCCCAGGCAGTAGTGGCCACCTGCTGTGCCTTGGAGCAGCATTGCAGGCCTCAGCAGCACCCTCTTTACTCCGACTGCTCGGCTCCTCAAGGCTGCAGCACAGATGCAGGTGGAGGGAGTGCAGCGACATCCACACAAAGGGTCATTTCTTGGTCCGGGGTGGGGAAGCTGCAGGCATGCTACATACCACTGCCCTGGACAGGCTCCTTCACCAGCACCGCTGCCTTTCCCTGGCTTGCAGACCTCAAACTGACAGAGGGCTAAGGGAAAGGCCTCTGTTTTAAAGCTTTTGGGTGCAACTGCTTAGCGAAACTGTAAAGCAGCCCAGATCCTGTCTGCTTTGCAGGTATGGAAGAGCAGAGACCCTGGACTTTCTCTGTATGAACCTGACAACTGCGCTCTAATGGGAGATTGCACCTTCTTCACAGGAGGCGCTGCACAGACCAGCTGGGGAGAGCAGAGCCGGGCCAGCCCCAGCCTCTCTGCCCTGGGACTCAGACAGCATCTAGAGAGACCTGGAGGAAAAAGGTGAGCAGGGGACCCTGGGGGAAATTTTGTGAAGGATGAAGGACCAGGTGGCCATGGATTCCACGGATCGGCAAATCTGTGCGTACAGGGCTCCATTCTTTTCCTCCCTTCTGGGTCTCCTCGTCCAAATCCTCCAGAGCCCTCCTACCATCAGCCTCCCTCCCCTTCCACCTCCTCTTCCCGCCAGTGCTCCACCCCCAGCTCTCTGCTTAGCTATGACTTTGCACCTTTTGGCCTTGTGCTGCTCTCTGATCTCAAGGCATTGTGGGGTGGGAGGGAGCAGGATGCCACATGCTTGGTCCTAGAACAGGGTCCAGTCTATGGCTATGCAGACTGTGATCCCCTCACCTCCTCCCCGAAGTCCCCTGCCTGTCTTTCCCTACTGTCCTCCATGGGCCAGGTCTGCCAACAGCTACTGCACAGAGTGAGTGCTTATCCGACCCTCCCACACCACGGATTCTAAGACGCAGGACTCCACACGCGGTCTTCCTCTGTCACCAATTGTGTTTGGCCCCGGGCGAACACAGTACATTTAATGAAAATGAATGAATGGATGAACAAGCGCCCAAGAGAGTTCTCCACCCAGCCCTGGCAGAAGGGTTGCAGCTTTGCTGGCTACAGGGCCCATGACATGGTGCCCCTGACCTCACCCAATGCCCAAGCCACATGCCTGATCCAAGCCAGGGCTCCCCTTGCTCCCCAAGCTGCTCCTGCTGTCTTTCCTGCTTCCTTGGCTCTCTGGTTCCTTTTAGGGGATCCTCACCTGAAAGGCTACTGCAGATGCAGGGGACACGTGGGAACTAGGACAGTCACACTTACACATACTTGCGAAGCGACTACTCCAGGGAGCTGCCCTAGCCCTTCCCCATGCGCAAGCGTTTGGGACATAGCAGGAAGCAGCCCGCGAGGGCTGCTATGTGCCCCCCTGGCTTTGGGAGATCTCAAAAGGAATGGGGAGCAGAGAGGGGTTCCCAGTGCTTTGAACACTTAGGAAATGTCCTCAGTAAAGCCAAGGAAGGGGCTGGGGGAGGGACACTTGCCCCAGGTGAGCACAGGACCCTAGGACCAGGAGCAGGGAAGAGGTTTCAGCAGCAAGGTGACTCTAGGTCTCAGAGTAGAGAGCAGCCATAGGCCACACTGGGCTCAAGGTGACTTAGCTGGGAAGGTGCACACATCTGGGGTTCTGCAGTGCCCTACCTCACCACCCGTAGGAGAGACCCGGCCTCCAAGAAGTGGCCACAGGCCATCCGCTATGGCACCGCACAGCCTGCCCTCTCAAGCCTCTCTGGTACCCACGCTGGGCCGCTGTAGCAGGCAGAAGGGGCTGCTGAGTGTGGCTGCCCTGTCCTTCCCTGCCACTGCCTACAGCCTGGGTCCACTGAAGCTTGGGGTGAAAGAGGAGGAGCGTGTGACCCCGTGGGAACAGCCACTCAGGAGACAGCAGGGGACGAGGGGGGCAGGGCAGGAAGAGTCACTAATCTGGTTCATTCCAAGAAGGCAGGGCCAAGCTCAGTCTCCAGCTTCCCCCTTCCCCTGGCCTCGGTAGATCTGAGTTGAGCCCCCTGGGTAGAGTGCAAAGGGGTCCCCTGGATTCTCATAGGCGGAGAAAGGAGAAAGGGATGGAAGGGAAGGGGCATCTTTGCCACTAAACTGATGGCAGGGAAGGTGATCTCAGTGCTCCTTTAGGACTCTGCCAGTGTTGAAATACGCTGCCCTGACTCATGGCACTGTGAGCGCTCTGGGACAATGAGGGGAGGAAAAATCTCATCTTACAATGCTGCCTAAAGTCCTGGGGATAGATGGAGACCCATCAGGGTGCCACAGAGGGAGTCCAGGAAGCAAAAGCTGCTGGGAGCCAGCCCTGCTCATCTCCTTTCACCCACAGTGCGGAATCTGACTACTGTTGAGGGTCCAGCTGAAAACTTCCTCAGCTTCCCCCACAGACAGGGGCAGTCACCTGAGACAGTAAAGGTCTTGTTGGCAGGATTGTAGACTGGGACTCTAGAAAAGCACTTTGCAAAAAGGGCAGACAAATGGCAGGGACTTTGCCCTGGGTCATCCTTTATTTTGCTTAGAATACAGGTAGGCTGCTGGATGTAGGCAGCCATCCTATGATCATGAGGCAGCAGCCCACTGGGGACAGATTTTCAGGAAACAGAAACACCATGGGTCCTGAGGGTGTCCTAGATCTACTCCATTGCTTACTGGTACCACATGATGTCATCAAGCCCCCCCACCCACCCAGTGAGAGATGAGGGCTGTCACTGCCTGGCAGCTGCGACTCTCAGTTGGATGCTATTCCTAGTTGGCAAGGGAAGGGATGAGATTGACACTTGAACTCACAGTTCCTAGAACAGCTTCACTTCAGAGGGGCTCGAACTGGGGTCATAAGGAGTGGCTGTGGTCCTGCAGGGCTCTCAACCTGAAATTGACCTCGTACCAATCTTCCCATTGTCCCCACCCACAATGTGACTCATTGCACCCCAGACCTCTGCCTGGGACCCTGATCCCTCTGCCAGATCCTTTATTTTTTCCTCTAGGCTCAGATGTTGTCTTTTGGGGACTTGTTCAGGATGAAGGGCTCATTCCTGGGTGTTGGGCTCACATGTCTCCTCCTGGAGGTAGCTGGGAGGATCCCTGCTTGAATGTTGCTCCTTTGGGCACAGAAGGGACCTTTGGTCACCACAGCTCCCTGGAGTCTAGTTTCATGTCTGACACAGGCTGGTACTCTAAGTATGTGCTAGGAATGAATGAATGCATGAAGAAATAAATGTGGGCCGATCTGGACATTGGAGAAAGCTCTGGGGGCAGCTGAGGAGACCCTGAGGAGCTCCTGGGATGAGGTGGAAGACAGATGCCATGGAGGATCCAGGGAGGCCTCTGGGCACCTTGCTGCACCCTCCAGCTCAGGCAGTGGGACCTAAGAACTCAGTGCTGTTGGGAGTGTGGGCTTCTGCCCAAAGTTGCCCTCATCAAGCAAGACATGCCTACCCTGCTCTCCCCAAGGCTGCTCTGGCCTGGGCGTCATGGGTCAGGAACACCAAAGAGGACCAACTAGAGGAGCTGGGAGGAGACCTCAGCTGAGGTGCAGTGTTCCATTTAGAGGAGGTCTGGGGCTCAGAGCTGGCCCATCCAGCCTTGACCTCAGGGTGCTTTCAGAATGGGCTGCATCTTCCCAAAGCTCTGGCTGTGTTCTCTCCTGAAACATCTAAGTGCCCCACAGGCATCCCAAGACTGGGTCCCCATGCTGAGGGCTCCCTGGGAAAGAGCTCCTGGCAGACAGTGAGTTTAACAGTGTTGGAGGAGGCTCCAGGCTGAACTGAGATATAGGCATCCAGGGTGCCCAGCCCACACACGGCCAGGACAGGGCTCCAGAGTTTCAAAGGAAAGATCAAGGCGGCCATACTAGATGACGAGGATAGATCCAAGAATATCTTGGACCCAGGGATGTTGTTGAACCACTTCCCAATCCAGAGTGGTACTGGGTTTTTCCCCGATAGCCAGAACCACATGCCCATTGCTCTGGGTCTTCAACAGGCCTCTGTCTGACACCTGGCCCAAACCTACCCTCCTTAAGCCAACTACAGCTACTTGCTCCAAAAAGCCTTCCTTGGTTTCCCAGTCTTACTGGATCTGTCCTCCCTTCTTGTTTCAGGGTACCCTGCTATATTCCAGGACCAGACATCTGAAACAGAGAAGTTTCACCAAGAGCCACTCAAAGTCCTGTCATGAGCTATAGTAGCTCCTCCCACATACTGCCCAAATGGGACTTCCTAATGGAACTGACAGGCTCAGTGGCTCTGGTTTGCAGGCATTACTTTTAGGTGTAAGATCAACAGAACCATGCAGCCCCTCTCAGTGACCATGACCGTTGCTCTCCACTGAACGAGGTTCAGCCTCAGGTCTCAGGCCTAAAGCCAGAGCAGCCTCTGGAGCAGCCTCTTCTTGCATAAGGCTCTTTGGTAGTCTTCAGCAATGACAACTTCTGCCTGGTGTCCTCAGTGATGGACCAGAACACACACAAAGCCAGAGCAGACATTTATTGGGCAGGGGGTGGACTGCCTTGAGGACCAAGACAGCCACCATTTGGCTTGAGAAAAGGGTTTTTAAGGGTTGTTTTTTTTTTGGGGGGGGGGCTCTGCAGATGAGCCAGGTGCCAGCAGCAGAGTGTGACACGGTTGTCATCAGGTACCCTCCTGGACAGGGTTGACTTTTGTAGCTGGAACAGTTCTGGGAAGTTTCTTTTCTTGCATCCCGAGCATGAACAGGCTCCGGGAGCAGAATGACCCCTTACTCAGGACCTGTCCAGTTGTGTCTGACTTTGGCCACAACTCCAGCATCTGATGCTCAGAGACCAAGTACAGCAGCCCCTAGCCTTTCTACAGCTGGTCCCTCGCACTGGCCTGCTGAGCCCTGGCATGCAGGAACCAGAGCTGGAGGAGGGGCACCTTCAAGAGTGGCTTCCAGGCATCCATGGGATGCACCACCACTAGAAACTACCAGCCCATTTCTGTATTGAATAATCGACATCTAAATCCCTGTCCTTTCTGTGTGACTCAGCTCCAGAGCCTCAGACCGAGTCACACAGATCAGATCACAGTCACTCAGACCCTTCCATGCCTGGAGCCCTCATCTCACTGGCTACTAACTGAATGTAATCCATTCAAATTCCAGAAGGGTCTCTGCTACACAGCACCTGGCCTCTGGGACTATATTGTCATTTGCTGCCAGAATAAAATGTCTTTCTGACTAAAAAAGCAAACAACAAAATAAAACACAAATGAAAGCCATGTTAAGACTTCCCAGCCAGCACCTTATGGAAGAACAACTGAACACTCACCAGTGCTGGAACCTGGACCAACTCAGGGCTATAAGGACCTACCTGATTCTGCAGCCTTGTTGGCAGGAGCAGGGATGCCCTCCCAGGGATTGTTTTGCTGCCCTGAGACCACAGCTACTAGGTGTGGTGGCACCGGGGCTGGTGAGAAACATGCCATATACTCAGCTGTTTCTCCAGCACAGGTCCGACCAGGTCAAAAGGGCTCCTGTCTTGGGCATGATGGCCAGTCCCTGACAAGACCCTTGCATGGTGCAAGGATACCTCTCCACTGGGAGCATGAATTTCACTGGGCTTTGGTAACTTCGAATCTCAAAGGGCAGCAGTATGTGTACCACTCCTCCTTCATGTACATAACCTTAGGGTGCATTTAGGTGCCTGGGAAGAGGGGACTCCAGCTTACCACAGCTCCTGCTGCACCCCAGACCCTTGCTTGACCTACAATGATGATGGTGATGATGATGTAATCATCATGGAAACCAAAGCATAGGACATAGGTGTGTGCTCTCAGTAAGGCTGCCTGCCTGGGGACTCGCAGAGGACCTGGGGGTAGAGGAAAGGATGGTGCCCTTAGTAGGTTAGGATCTGTGTTCTGGACCCACTTCCTTCTTGGGTCCAAATTTCTCTAAGGGACCTCCAACCCAAAGATCCCTACCCTGCCCCCCAAATACTAGGAGTCTCTGGAGAGTTTGCAAACAACCTTTGAAGGAGCCCACGACCTCCTCAGATGAAGGCCATGACTGGGGTCTCTCTTGAGGTTAACATTTGCTCTGATTATAGGGCTGAATATTAAGGACCAATACTGGAGACCATGAGAGAGCTTCTCTCTCATAGACAGAAAGGCCCAGAGAGACATAGGGGCCTCACCTGAGGCAGAGTAGGATCACAGAGCCAAACTGCCTCATCCACAGAGCCCGCAAGCTGGGCCTGAAGGGGTCTCTGGCCAGTGAAAGTGTTCACAGGAGTCTCTGTGCCATTGGGTTCTGCCAGCTAAGTCCAGCTGCCTAAGGGCCCAATCAGCACATCCATGAGTTTTGTGGGTTTCTGACCTCAGTGCCCAAACACATGAGAAAGGTGCCACAGCCGTGCTCAATGCAGTATTGAAAAGTTATTCACAGCTTTGACCCATAAACAAGGTCCTGTGTGTTGAGGTCTCCCATACACTCCTATATTCCCAGCGTGCCTGAAGACCATGGAGGCATCATGGTCCGGTGGGCACCCGTGCAGCCCTGGATCATACACTGTGTCCTCTCCTGCCACAGGTACGCAGCTCCCTGAGTGCTAGGCCACCAAAGAGGTTCGGGCTGTCTCTCGGGACAGGAGCGTGTCAGAACCTGATTGTGCTCTGCTGCTGCTAACCCACATCCATCCAGAAGGCACCTGGCAGAAGGACTGAGTCAGGGATGGGAACAAATAAAGCAGTGCAGCCCAATCCACTGCAGAGGGTCCCTCCAGGCCTACTGCCCTCGACCCCAGCCACAGAGTAGAGTAGGGCCTCCCCAGCGTGCAGGCGGAGGCCATGGGCTGGCTGGCTGGAGCTCTGGACCTACAGCAGCACAGAGACAAACCTACAGCCCAGCAACTGGACTGAAGGAAGACAGGAAGCCTTGACCCTCACTGATATCAGAGCCAAATGATAAGAAGCTTTATAGTAACAGTGGTTCTGATCCTGTCACATGATAAGCACTGAAAAGAGAGACCAGCAAGCTCTGCCTTGGCCCCTAGAAGCTCTAGAATATGGACTTCCCGAGACCTCTTGGCCCAGCTCCCCGACAGGCCCAGGTTCAATGCTGTGGACTCCAGCACTGTCCACCCTCACTGCTCCCCATTCTGTTGTGTACAGGGCCTTGACTGCCCTTGAAGCCCACACCTGTAACTACAGTGGGCTGCAGCCTCATACAGGGGCTTCTGGGACAAAACTACGGCAATATTCTGCAGAAAAATTAACTAGCTGGTAAATAACTTAAGGCACGATTATATATCTGAACAACAGTAAAAATGCAACACAATGCAAAAATGCAATATAAGCCCAATTTCCATACATCATAAAGGTAAATAATTTTATTTTGATGAAATATGTATACAATTCACCACCTTAATTATTCTTACGTGTGAAGTTCAGTGAAGCAAATACATTCATAATGCTGTATGACAGTCATCACCACCCATCTCTAGAACTCTTTTCTCTTACAAAATTAATTTTACAAAAATAAAACTCTGGCTTTCATTTTCTCCCCTAGCAATCTCTCTCTCTCTCTCTCTCTCTCTCTCTCTCGCTCTCTCTCTCTCTCTCTCATTGATACCTCACAAAGGGAGTATCACACAGAATTTGGTTATTTGCATCTGTCTTATTTCACTTAGTACACTGTCTTTAAGATTCATCCATGTGATCAAGCATGTGCAGGAATTTCCTTTGTTTTGAGGCTGAATAATATTCTATTGTATAGACGCCCACATTTTGTTTATTAATTCATCCACCTCTTGTTTGTTGTGCATAGTGCTGCTATAATCATAGTTGGAAAAATACCTCTGAGACTGACTTCAATTCTGGGATCTGTACTTGAAAGTGGAGTTGTTAGACCATGTGGTCATGCTATGTTGAACTTTTTGTTTGATTGTTTTGTTTCGTAGTTCTAGAGATTGGACCCATGGACCTCTACTAGGTCATATACTAGCCCTTTTATGTTTTGGACAGGATTTTACTAAGTTCCCCAGGCTGAGCTCAAACTTGGAATTCTCTCGCTTCAGCTTGCAAAAGCACTGGGATTATATGCACGCACCATTATTCTCAGCTTTATGTCTAACTCTGTGAGGAGCCAACAAATCACTTTCCACAGTGGCTACACCACTGCACTTTCCCATCAACAGAGCACAAGTTTCAGTTTCTTTACATCCTTCTCAACACTTGTGATTTTTCTTGCTGCTGCTGTTTTAAATAACCATCTTAACAGGTGTGACTGCTAAACGAAACAGATTTGATTTTCATTTCTCTAATGATTAGTGAGCTGAGCTCTTCTTGTGCTTATTGGTCTATTCATGTCCTTTGCCCATTTTTGACTTGTCCTGAGTTTTAGGAGTTCTCTGTATCATCTGGATGATTTACCCGAAATTTTAAGACAGAGCATGAAACTTTCAAAAACTTGTTCAGAGCTAATCTCTGTAGACCACATCTGCAGAACTCACCATCAGCCAAAATCTAGGCATTGGGCCTGCACCACCTCACCTGGTGCCCAGCTGAGCCATGGCACAGCTGTGCACCCGGTAGGAAGTGCATGTCGTGCTGAAAGGCCAGGCTCCAGCACCCCAGCATGGGTGCTGCCCAGGAAAAGCCCATGGGCAGAGGCAGAAGCTAAGGCTCTGGGAGTCTAAGTGGCTCAAAAGTCACTTTAAACTGTGTCAAGTCCAACACCAGGGTTACTCAAACCACCTCATCCCACCTCAACTTCTAGGCTTTCTGGGAAAATGAGGATGCACAATAGTTTTACCAGAAAGTAGAAGAATTATACAAAGGTACCTTATAAACAAATGAGAGAGTACAAGCGTTAGTTTTCCAATGGATAAAATGTGCACAGAAGAAAATCAAACACCTTAATAAACATGGGCACTGTTTAGTCTTACCAGTAGTCAGAGGTAGGCAAACTAAAATCGCACAGTCATTCTTGTTAACCATCAAATCAACCCCATCTTAAATACATTGTGGCAGCTTCTTCAAACAGGACCATGTGGTCTGTAGTCCCAGCTACTCTAGAGGCTGAGGCGGGAGATGACTCAAGCCCAGAAGTTCAAGAGAGCCTGAGCAATGTAGTGAAACTGCTACACAACAAGAAACAGGAACTGGTCTTCTCGGTGTCTGAGTGCAGTCCACCACCGGCTCGTAGAGCATCCGGAGTCGGGAGCTTCCCTGGGCTGAGGCCACCCTCCTCCACTGAGGGTGCCACAGCCTGGCTCACAGATGCTCCCTGTCCTGCAGCATGCCTTTTGGCTGGCAGAGCCTCTGCCTGACTTGCACATGCCCCTCCCCAGCTGCCGCTGAGTGCTGGCTTCTTAGAGGACCTAACACACCCATACACACATGCACATGGTGCCAGGGCAGGAGCAGGACCGGCAGAGGGTAAAGCGCTGTAGGTGATTGGGATGAAACTGGCAACTTGCATAAATGACCAGGATGCATCTCCATCCTGCTCCCCCGGCCAGTCCCACTTAGGGAAGCTGTTCTAGGAAAATCATTGCAGATTTTCATAAAGTTTATCCAAAAGAGACTTATCACAGCATTGTTTATAGTAGCTTGGACTTGAAAGCCTCCTAAATGTCCAACTGTGGAGGATCCGGCTCCATCCACACAGTGGAATGTCACACGGTCATTCAAAAAGACCTTGAGGTGGCGTATTTTTCCATGGGAAAGGGCCTTCACATGTCAGTAGGGGAAAGAGCAGGTCATACAGCAAACCCCCATGGCAGACCACACTGGGGCTGCTGTCAACTGCACACAGCTCCTTCAACCTCCTCAGGCCTCTGCAGGGAGGTACAGGGTTAAGAGAAGTGAAATCAAATGTCAAGGCCCTGTGGCCAGTAAGGAAGGAAGTATGAGGCATGATTTCACTGCACCCCCACAAGAGAAAGAGAAACAGGGCAAGGACAGCCACTCTCTCTGGGGAAGAGGATCAGGTCAATAAGTACTCTTCTGACTGGACTGATATCTTCTGTAATTTCTGCATGAGGTTTATACCACTCTTCATGTTACAAAAAGAAATAAAATGGCTTTTATCCCCAAACCACAATTGGCATTTATTTTATGTCAAATATCCCCTTGCAAACATTTCTATGCTTTGTATCTGGCCACTTACTCCTTTATATCAGAGCCTTCAAAGTGCCCTCATCTGGACCCCCCAGAAAGCATCAGCTCTTTAGGCAGGGCTGATGGGTCTACCAAGTGACTCAACACAAAATAACAGGAACAGGGAATGGCCAGGATGCAGGAGCCAGAAATGTATTCCATGAGCCCTATGCAGGAGGTATCAGACAGCTATTAAATCCTATTGTTTTACAGAAATTTCAACCCATGAAAAAAATGTGCATGAAATGATGTTGCATATGGATTTATTTTAACCTCTTTCTCTCTCAGTCTCCATAAATATACACCAATATATGTCTGTCTGTCTGTCTGTCTGTCCCTCCAAAATATATATACACCAAAGCGGTGACTGTGAGGGTGGATAATTTTAATTTTCTTTTTAGCTTTTTTTTTTCCTCTTACATTTTCTTAATAATACACAGTGAGAAGCTGCTATTTTTACAATGGAACCAGAACAGAGCAAGGAAGATGAGACAGGGCTAGCTGACCAGGAGTACTAGTGTGGGCTTGGGGCCTGCATGTCTGGGAGCTGTGTGTTTATGGCCTGCACTTGGAGACAGGTGCTCCAGGCTTCCAGGAAGAGGCACCAACAGTTCCTGTAAGGTCACACACATGATCTGAGTGGGACCAGTACTGAACCTGAGCAACTGGATTGGACACACACTGGGCCTCAGCCCTGAACACTGAGGCCTGTCACACACCAGAGGACAATTGTCCCTTTTAGGGGTGTGCCAAGGGGGTCCTTTGAGGTGAGAGGACCATGCCACGTCCCAGTGGGTTCAGTCTGATTTCTCCACTCTCAGAAGAGAAGGGCGACCCTTCGCCCCTCCATCCTCCTCTCGCCCTCTTGCAGGCACACTGGGAAGACCCACTGGGAGATGGGAGACATGGGCTGTCTAGGTGATTGCAGCCTTTTCCAGTGGGACTCAGCAGGGAGCAGCTCAGACAGCCCCAGTCTGTCTCTGTACAAGGCTGTGCCTTGGATGTGGCACCATGTATAGCAGAGATAACAGAGCAGAGTAAGGGACTCAGGGTGAGCTTCCATCCCTCCTCAAAAGGATTCCCTGGTTCCAACCACCCCAGGGTTTGGACTGGGAATAACATTCCTGCTATCTTTTTTGCCTATCTTTTCTGCACACAGTGGGCTCTGGGACTGAGGTGAGTGGGGAGCGCCAGAGGTCCTGGAAGCCTTTGTCTCAGGAGTGTCCAGAAGGACCCCAAACCCAGAGGCTCCTTGCAACCTCTTCATAGTTTGGCTAAGTGTGGATGACTGTCCTTGAATCTTGGCTTTCCCCCTTTTTGAATCTTGGCTTTCACAGTGAGTGTCATGGATTCTCTTGGCTAGGGCTGGTGTGAGTAACTGGAGGTTGCCTGCTGGCTGAGTACATGTCTAAGAGCACAGGGGACCTTGATAGGAAACAGGTAAATCATTGAACCATCTGTTCTTCTCAAACTCTGTTAAAAACAAGGCCATGGGTCACTCGATGGCTGGAAATGCAGGGATCCTAGAGGTCTGGCTGGCTCTGGGGCAATGCAGCAGTGGGCACTGTGTCTTCCTTCATCTATCCCACCAATGGACCTAGGACAGCAGTCAGGAAAAGCCCCAGCAGTGCCCAGTGGTCTAGACCCTGAGTGCTGAGCTGGCCCTAGGTGGGAACCTTGCTTTTTTCCCTCTACAGAGGAACTTTGGTGCCAAGACACCATGGCTGGTAAGGGGCAGGATGGAGCAGATAGGGATGGGCCAGGCTGCACCCTCTCCTGGCACAGGGGCTGTCTTTGTGCCTGCCAGGCTGATACATTGTGTCAACTTGAGAAGTTTAGCAGTTTAACTGCCCCAAGGCTGTGTAAGAGGAGGGCTGAAGGTGGGTGTGAGTGCCACACCAACCCTAGGGGTGGGCAGCCTGCTTACAGTATAAGGGAGGAGAAGAGGCTTGTGCTCCCACTTTCGTTCTTGGTGATTTTGCTGTCTTCTGCCACTTTGAATTGTGCCCTTGTGCCATGCCACTCTGCCTTGGAGCCAGCTGATTATAGACTGAAACCTCCACAAACAGTGAGCTAAATCAACCTTCCTTTCTTTAATTTTGGGTGTTGGGTATTTTGTTCCAGCAATGAGAGAAAAGTGACCAAGACATAGGCTAAAGGACTCTTTAGGATGGTCTGTAGGCAAAGCTGAAAATTCCAAGTTAAATTCAAATACAACTTGAATTTCAAATCAACAACACGTAATTTTCTTAGTAAAAGTATGTTCCATACAATATTTGAGACACATTTATATCATCATTGACCAGAACTTCAAACCTAACTGGGGAATCCAAGATTCTAGTAGGCAGACATCCTTCCTGCCTTCAACTACCCCTAATCTCTGAGCCTTGAGGCCTCTTGACCCCAAAGTGCTGCCTCAATGACCTGTATCCAGCATGGAGAGAGGCCTCAAGAGACCCAAGGGAAAGGAAGCAGCAGAGGGGTGGGGGTGGTGCTCCCAGCCTGGAAATGCCACCCTCCCTCCCCCTCTCAACCTCCTTACTGGGCCTTTAGAGGAATCAGGATCCTCTAGGGAAGTAGAATCATTGTGTGCATATAGTGTATGCATGTATGTATAGTGTATATATTGTGTGTATACGTAGTGTGCCAATATAAAATATATATATAAGGTTGCTATGTATGAAAAGAGATTTAGTTTAAGGAATTGGCTTACATGCCCAAGGACCTGGCAAGTCTGAAATTTGTAGAGCAGGCCAGCAGGCTGGAGACCTGGGGAGCACTGATGCTGTGCCCCACATCTAAAGGCCGTCCAGGGCTGGGATGTGGCTCAGTGGAACAGCGCCTGCCTGACAAGTGCGAGGTCCTGAGTTCGATGTCCAGTACCAAAACAAAACAAAAAAAAATAATGATAATAACAATAAAGATAAAGGCCATCCAGAAGGAGGGGCTTTTCAATCTTTTCCTCTGAAGGCCTCCTACTGACCAGAGGAAGCCCACCACATGATAGAGAGGGATCTGCTTTATTCAGTGTCTACTGATGAGAATATCACTGTCATCTTTTTTTTATTTCTTTTTTTTGTTTTGTTTTTTTGGGTACCAGGAATCAAACTCGTGACCTCATGCTTGCCAGGCAGGTGTTGTGCCACTGAGCTGTAGACCTGGCCCTCATCGTCATCTTTGAAAAATGCCTTCAGTCACAACTAGCCTGAGCAGGATGACCCAGCAAACCATCACAGCTCAGCTGTGGTCTGACTACCCGTGTCCTTTCAAATACATACGATGGAACTTAGTCCCTAAGATGATGGTCTTTTGGGAGGTGATAAAACTGTGGGTACTCTGCCCTCACAGAAGGTCTCCAGGGAAGCCGTTCATTCTTCCTTGCCCTGAGAGGATGTAGTGAGACAGCACCATCCTGAAATCAGACAGCAGCCTCGTCAGACATAATCTGTGGATGCCCTGATCTCAGATTCTCAACCTCCCAAATTGGAAGCAATAAATTTCATCATTTATAAACTCTTCAATTTAAAGTGCTTTTGCTATAGCAGTAGAGATTACAAGGACAACCACCAAAGCTCTTCTCAGGCTCTGGTGGACCCTGGGAGCGGGGGGCAATCGGCTGTGATGCCCACTTTGTCTGCCCATGATTGGGGACCTGCCTCTAGTTCACTCACAGAAGTCTTTCTTAGACACGGGCCAGACACCCTGACCCACTCCATCCTACCTGGATTTTGCTGGGCACCCATCTTGGGAGAAGTGCGCCCCTTCCAGCTGCTATAAGGATGCTAGGCCTGGGGTCCAAGGTGCCTACATCATCTTGAACAGTAACCCAGAGCCACAGAGCTGGTAAAATTGGTGCTCAACTAGGCTCCAGCAGCACACAGCAAAGGGTCCCCTTCCCAGATTATGTGTGTGTGGAAGCGGGACAGTCACTTTATTGCAGGGAGTTTCTGCAAGAGAATCATTCCTCAGCTGCCTCTGCCCTTTCAGTTCTTGCTCTGTGAGGCACACAGGGGCGGGGCAGCAAGCAGCCAACTGACAAATGCCACGGAGTTTATGAAATGTGCCCGGCAGCTCACGTGGTCAGCAGAGGGCCCAGAGCCCCTGATGGGATGGTGGGTCTGTAAAGTGGTATTGGCTGCACGAGCTATTCATTCTTGTCAGCTTCAAGTTGATCTCTTGTATGCATTTAGCCCAAAAGGGGAAAATGTTCCTGTTTAAATTGTAACCATGTATATTCTGCATGTTTTCACTCTTTTTTCATTTGCCTTCAAGGCAGACATATTCCAGTTGTCAAAGAGGGAAATCTATATGTTGGATCAAGCTTACAAATCTGCATCTCTCTCAGGGAACTGCCCACCTCAGGTCTATTCCCAGGAGCTTGAGAGCAGGTTGGGGGGGAGGGGAGAGTGGCAGGAAGGCCCGGTGGGATGAGGGGCTGCCTCATGGATCCCCAACACTGTCTGCTCTTCTCTCTGCTTGTCACTCCCTTCCAGCCAGGGCCCAGCCCCCCTTTGCCTCTGATGGATGCATGGCCATGTCCGCAGTCTAGACAAAGGGTTGCATGTGAGCCCACCGGGGATACCACGGGCCTTCAGAGCAGTCCTGAAGGTAGACAGCTGCTGGTGCTAGGTAGCTGCTGCCCTGTCCTTGTGTGGGGGTGTCCAGACCCTTTGATGGCACTGCAGAGTGATGTCCAGATCTGACCAAGGCTGAGCCTCTCCTGATCTTTCCCTTGCTGTGTCCCCTCCTCACTGCTGCCTTCACTTGGGCCAGCCCTGAGGGCAGGTGTACCAACAGAGCACCTGCTCACCGGTTCTCTGGTCACCTGGTGACACCTACACCTGTCTTCAGCTCCTGCCCCTGCATCTCCTGGAAGTGGCCCCAAAACCTGCCCCAGCCTGCTCTCCTGAGAAGACTCTGCTGTGGTTTATACTCTAGCTCTGCCTGGGGACAGCCCCACTATCCTCCCACCCCACAATCCTCCCACCCCACAATCCGTCCCACAACCAACCCACTTCCTTGGGCCAGCAGGCACTGCTGACAATCTGCTGGGAACTGGCTCTGGGCTCACCTCCACTGCAGAGCCCTCCCCCAGCCTGTCACACTTCCGGGATTTGGATGAGTCTGGGCAGGACCAGGAGGAGGAGCCATTGCCTAGCTGCAGCAATCTTACTACGCAAACTCTGCCCCTCTTTCCAAAGCCTCTCCCTCTCAGCACAGACTTAGCCTCCCAGACAGATTCCAGGTTCTGCTCAGCAGTGCCTGGCAGGAGTCTCCTCCTCCAGAAAGTCTTCCCTGAAACCCCTAGAGTGTACACAGTTCCTCCTTCACTCCCACCCTTCCCCTCAGAGCTGGTTATCTGAATGCAGAATCAGGTGTCTGATGATACAGGGGCCTGAGAGCACCACAGAGGTAGCCACTGTCCTTGGCTCATCTTGGTTCCCTGAAGCCTGAGTCTGATCACATATGCCGTGCCGCTGCCTGGACAGATGAATGGGATGTATGCAGCATGAGGGGCCTTGGGTCTTTCAGGTTTCCAGGTACCGTGTGCCTGGAAGGTCACTTACCCTCTGTAGACAGCCTCATGGGCTGGAAAGGGGCATTAAAGACAGATGTTCTGACATGGCTTGCTCCGAGACAGTTCTGTTCTGTCCTTGGTTCCTCATAGGTGCTAGTGTCCCAGGTTTCAGAGAACCCCAACTGTTTCCCTGCTGGATACAGCCTCAGGGCCTAGTTCCCCCACCCCATATCTGGCCTGAGACTATACTCTTCCTAGAAATAGGGAAGGGATCTCATAAGGCCAACAGAGGGGTCGCCCAGCTGTGCTTCCCACACGCACAGCCTCAATCAAGTAGGAGCCCCATGGTCTGAGCAGGCCCATGGGCCCCGTATTCTGGAATATAGGGCCTCATCCTGTCTTTTTACTCTTGCCCCAAGCTCCATGGCACAGCAAGAGCCACCCTCGTGCAGTCTCTGAAATTGACAAGTGACCCAGCATCCTCAAGGGCTCTGTGCCAGATCTGGTTCCACCCCTGCGATGGTGGCTAGGTGGTGTTTGCTAATGGCAGTTCACCTGAAGACTCAGGGCTTTGTGGAGGTTGGGGACATTGCTGCTGACACGCAAGCTTGGAGGTGGGTAGGTGGGACTACAGTCAGAACCCCTGCAGCCTGCAGAGACGCTTGGAACACCCACATCAAACGGAAGTCCCACCATACACACAATAAGATACATATACTCACACAGACGCGGACCCAGGACACTCAGACCTATCTCTCAGGAAGACCCGCAAACACAGGCTCGCTGGGTATTCCCGCCTATAGCCCCTCGTGAACATACACGCACGCACATGTGTGTGCCTGCACATCCCCCACCACAGCACACACATCTTCCCACCTGGGTGTCCCCCGCCCACATCCTCTGCAGCCTTGAGGAGAACAGGCACACAGGCCTGGCAGCTGGCTGCAGTTTCCTAGGAAACGCTGTCACCACTGTGGCATCACAGAGCCTAGGGAGGCCTCCGGTATGTGTCTGACAAGCCCCCAGTACCCAGCCTGGCCCTCAGGCAGCCAGCGGGAGTGGGATGGATTAAGAAGAGATGCCCAGTTCAAAGACCCAGGCAGCAGGAGCAAGTGAGGCAGTACAGCTCGCACCTTCCAAAGTCCCTGTAGACCAAAGCTCTGCCTCCACTAGCACCCTGGCCCAGTTCTGCCTTGGGAAAAGCTCCTGACCTGCGGCCCTTTTCCAGGATTCAGTGACTACAGGGTGGAATTCCTTTGTGCGCTATCTGTCCTTCTGGAGAGAAAAGCAGCTGGTGAAAGAAGGAAGGAGCTGAAAAAGAGCCTGCTGCTCCAGGAGCCCAACTCCCCCCGAAAGAAAGCAGGACAAGGACTGGGAGCTCAAGTCCCAGCATACAGAGGAAGAGGCCAACAGCTTTGGCAAGTCCAGATGAGAGCCTCATTTCCGGGAAAGTGCTTGTCTTGGCTCTCTACTGGAGACAGACGAGGCCACTTGCCAAGACCCCCTACTGTCCTATGGCAGCTTTGAGAGTGGACCTAGGTACCCATATGCTAATGGGGCTCAGGCAGTACTGAGAGGATGCAAAGGCCCTGCTTATGTCCTGGATATGTGGCGGGGGAGGTTCCTGCTTGCCCATGGCCATCGGGCTGCAGGGGTCAGAGCTTGCAAAGCATGCCAGGACCTTCCGCGGGGGCTGTGAGGTGTAGCAATAGTGCCTGGGGGTAGGGACACCAGTGGGGAGTGCATGAGATCAAAGCCATAACCATGGAAGGCTGGCACAGAGAGAGTTGTGGACCCCTGTCCTCCTCACTGGAGGCATCTCTAGTGTATCCTGTTCCAATGGCTTCTTTGGTTCAGAGCCAGTGCCCACTGTAGAGAGACTGGGAGCCACTGTAGAAAGGATGGTGACACTTAGCACGTAAACCCCAGCTCCACCTCCCTTTTGCACTAAGTGCCCAGTTCCAGAGAGGCAAGGATTCCGGGGAAGGCAGGCCAGTTGCCTGACCTTCATGAACTCAAGCTTGGCTGCTCAAGCTGGCCCCAAGTTCTTGGGTCTGGTGGGAGCACAGAGGACATCTGTGGTCCTTAGAGGAGATCAAAACAAATAGGGAAGAAAATAGTATGAGCGGGCAAGGACAGGAGAGTGAAAACAGAGGAGGGCTTGAGGCGAGGGTAGGGATGGAGAACCTGGGTAGCTGCCAGGACTGAGCCCAAGCTGAGGGCAATACCCCTGGGTGCTGGTGGAGTCATCAGGGCCCCACAGCCAAGGCTCCTGTCTCTTGAGGCCCACTCCCTCTCCAAGATGACATTCCCCCTCTGAACCTGTGTGTCCACTCACAAGCACACATTTCCCAAGGGGCAGGGCTGCTGACCAAGAGCCACGCCCAGCCCCAGCCCATGGCTGTTCTGCCTGGCTTGTCTACAGCATGGCAGAGGTGGGTCTTCCCACAGGGAGCCTCACACACGGGCGTGAGGAGCCTGTAGGACTGTGATGGTGTCGGTGCACCGGCAATGGCGATGATGATGACAGAGGATGGCAGTGAGGACAATGAGGGAGATAAGGGTGCTGGTGATGCTAGCGATGAAGGTGGTGGTGGCGGTGTCCCTGCAGCTGTTTAGACCTCCAGTGTGCAGCCAGCAGTGCTCTCTGACACACCGCATGCACAGGGCACTTGCCCACTGGCTCTTTCTTCACTAATTCCAGCCCAGTACAGTGAACCCTGTGGGGATAGGAGCATGGGAGGAATGAGCACGTCACAAAGGGACCTCGGCATAGATACATCCCGCGTGCACACACACTTAGACAGGTACACACGCGCCAGGAGGACACACGCACACATACAGGCATACATACATAGGAACGCACAGGCAAACACACATAGCAACACACGTGCACACACAGATCCATGTGCCCAATATTAGCCAGTGGCCCCACTCTTTGACACATCTGGCATATTCCATCCTCAGCTTTGAGGATCTGAAACTTTCACCTAAATATTTTCCATTCTGTACACACATCTGATTTAATCTCAGCCATTACATTCAAAGTAACTAAATCAAAAACTCATTTTTTGTTTCTTTGAGGTATGCTGGGAATCGAACCCAGGGCTTTTTGCATGCCAAGCAGGTGTTGTACCACAGAGTTATATCCTCAGATTCCTCCTCATATTTATTTTGAGACAAGATCTTACTAACTTGCTAAGTTGCTCCTTTAGGCTTCTAACTTGTGATCCTCCTGTCTCAGCCTCTTTAGGAGCTGAGATTACTACATTCGTTCACTGCCACACCAGATAAAAAGCTCATTTCTGGAAAATGATAAGGTATTTTGAGTTTCTGCATCAGTATTTAACATCTGCCTAACATTCTGGATACTGCCCTCGTAGGTAAAACAATTTCTGCTCCCAGTAAACATTAATCCACAAAGCCTAAAGGAGGAATAGTTCACATGAAAGAAAGATCAGCTAGGCTGCCTGTCTGGGATGCATGGTTTGATGGGACTGTTTTCTTCCTCACTTTAAAATTTCAGCACTAAATTCAGTTTGATAATCAGACTAAATGATTAGTATGCTTTAGAGCAAATGTGTATGAATCTAGGCCTTAACAATTAAACATGTCAAGGGGAAAGGTACCATCTGACAGCCAGGACTCCACCAAACCAAGCAGCATGTGCTGTTGGTGGGCAGGTGCTTCAGTGAGCAGGAGTCACCTACAATCATGTCACTGCATGCCAAGCAGGCCGGGCTCCCCTCTTTGCAGAAAGCAAGCCAAAGTGTAATGAAATTACAGACCTTGGGGCCACCGAGAGCAGTGCTCAGCAGGGCAAATGCCATGTGCGGGGGCCTACCTGTCCTGTGCCCACCTGAACAGACTGCATGCACATGAACAGGCTCTCAAGGACAGAGGCAGGTAAAGAAGCCCAGTCCAAGGAAGATGGCACCTCTGGGATGAACCTGCTCTGTTCTGCAGGATCACCCTGCCTGGGTCCCACAAGGAAACAGAGCTAGGGACAAACTGCAAGAGTGGGCTTCACATCTCCCATCTCGATGGGATAAGCTCTGATGGAGTTCTGCTCTCCACACGGGCAGCTGCAGTTCGGGACCATCCCAAGGGGCTGGAGCAGCCACAGGGAGATAGATAATGTAAGTGTGGTTCTAAAGGAGAGAACCTGAGTACCATGCTGGAGCCCTGCAAGAAGCGCCACTCCAACTGCCCTCTAAGCACTTGCTCTGGTGGGGCAGGGTAGGTACCCTGGAATCTAGCCATGATGGAGAAGGCCATTCAAGACACTGGGACCACAGCCTGGATGGAGCCAGCTTCTCTGGACATTCATCCGCTAGGCTACATTTGGTGGGTGGATACAGTGGTTTGTGTGGGACTGTAAGTCATTATGATGACACCTGCAGGAAGATGACCCAAATCATGGTCATCAGTGGGATCCCACCATTCCTCAGCCAGGCGTAATCCCAAGGAAAACACAAACCTGTGTAGCTGTTTATTCACAGTGGTTCAGAGCTGTAAAGAACCCTGGGCTGGAGATTTAGCTCAGTGGCTTAAGCGCCTGCCTGGCAAGCATAAGGTCGTGGGTTCAATCCCCGGTACCAAAAAAAAAAAAAGAGCAGAGGTGTAAAGAACCCAAATGCTATCAGCGGATGAGCACTATTTGGCCACAGAAACGAACAAGGCCTTGATATGCATGACAGCATGGACGAACCTTGAAGACATGTTCTGTGTAAGAAGGCAGAGAAAAACCACATACTGGGTGGTTCCTTTGATATTAAATATCCAGGATCCACAAACCCTTCGTGCCAGGAAGCAGAGTAGTCATCAGCAGGGCTTTGATGGGAGGGAATAGTTAAAGGCTCTAGGTTTCTTTCTGAGGGGATGAAATCTCTCCAAAATGGACCATGGCGATGCTGCACATTGTCATGCTGTGAATATACTAAAAACCACCACACAACTGTACACTTTAGACAGTGAGTTATGGCTTTTTTTTTAAAGACTTGTTTCCTGTCTCCCCAAAGAGGGAGACCAGATGGCTCCAGGGTGTCTCAGGTTCCCATTGCTGGTCTCTGACATGGTCATCACCCTGAAACCACAGAGTGAATGCCTCAGTAAGCTATTATGACTGTTCTTGGTGGCAAATGGCTATTAGGAAAAATTCATGCTTGAAACTGTTCACACAGAGCAGGGATCCAAAGCCAGGTGATCTCATCTGTAGTGGGCCCCCAAAACTGTCCCCTTTCTACTCAGTCAGGAGTTCCTGTCTGCCTATGCCGAGCAGCTGGGGGAAGGGAGCGTGTCCCACAGGACCTTCCCAGTGACATCCTTGAGGACTTCCTGGGTGAGTTCTTGGGGAGCCAGGGTTAAAGTAGTGCCTCGGTGGCTTGCAGTTTCACCCCAAAGCGGGCTTCCACTGTGTCTACACCCCGCACTCCTCAAAGTCCTCTGTGTTCTCCCGTGGGGCTGCTTAGTGATGTGGAGAGCCTGTCCACCGCCTGTCCAGGACTCAGGCAGCCTGACCAGCTCAGGAGTGATCTGCAGCCTGAAGAGCCCTCCCCATGGTGCCCCCGGTACCCCAGCCTGTCTCTACCATGCCAGTCACACTAATCCTGCCTCTTTCACGGTCATCGCCCGTGACTCTTGCCCCTCAGCCCTCCCCAGGCCCAACTGCTACCCATCACACCTTGACCTTGTCACACGTCCAGCAGGTTGGGCCCTGGCACTGCTTTTGGTCTTCCCAGCACCTTCAGGACTATCACTCCAGCACCCCCCAGACTCTATAGCACCCCTCCAGCTATGAGCACTCACCCACCCCACTGCCAGTTTCTAGGCTCTAGCTGCTGGGCCCAGGAAGGAGGGGGCCCCCACTGCCCTGCCCCCCTCTGTATAATCACAGTGGGTACCCACTCTGTCTCCCACAGTGGTCAGGGACTGGCTGGCCTGGGAGGAGCTGGAGAGCCTCACCCGCCTCTCTATGGATCCTGGTGAAAAACCCGTGGTGTAAGGCAAGCGGGAGCTAAAAATAAATCAGCTTGGGCAGAGGCTGGCTGGCAGTGGTGTCTCTGTGGGGAAAGCGCTGGGGGTGGATGGGTGGAGGGAGACAGGCGGTGGGACAGTAGAAAGCCATAAACCCAGGTCCCACAGGCTGAGCTGACCATACCTCTAACCCAGAGAGGCTGAACAAAGAGGAAAAGGAAGTTGGTCTTAGATCAGACTGGCAGGCAGCTGCCCCAGCCCAGCCCCTCCTTCCGTCTGAGCACTGGTCAGCTCCCAAAGCGCGCTTGGGTTTTCTGGGGGTACAAAGCAGCTTAACCCTGCTGAGCAGGGACAGGGCCCCAACCTGGCCATCTGTGTCTGGGCTCTTCCGTTTGTTCCTTACCATAGAGGGTGTCAGGGACAGGAGCTACTCCAATACAGGCTGTCATCAACCCCAGCTAGCCTGGCTGGTTCTTTCCCTGATATCCAGAGGGCTGAGTAGCCCCTCATACCGGGTAGCTGCCAGCATCCAGGGCCGGGGAGGAAAGGGTAGGAGAGCCCCCAGGACACAGGAAGCCACAGGAAGCCGTGAAAGGGTGAGCTGGGCACAGAGCTTCCTGGGTGGCATGATGCCAGGTCTGCAGAGCACACATCTGTTAATGTCTGGGAAACTCACTAAGGGGAAGAAATAGGCAACAGTCCCACAGGGGATGGGAGACTACAGGAGACTTTTATCTTCTTTTTCTTATTTTACTGATTTTCTACCACTACCTTACAGTCAGAGAAATTGCAGAAAGGGGAGGGGGGACCTGCAGGGCTCTGTCACACAGGGTGGCTGTGATGCCAGCAATATCTGGAAGTGTCCAAGGTTTTGGTGCCCTTAAGGCCAGGAACTAGCTGGAGTGCTCCAAGCTTCAGTCTCTTTGGTTATAAGACTCAGGCAGTTGGGCCTGGCGCTTTACAATACAGGCCCACTGTGGCCAAGAGCCCAGCCCACAGTGATGACTCTGCCTCTGCTCCTCCATCTCCTCTCCCCAGCCATCCCTACCACACCATTCTGCACAGAGGCCCCGGAGAGCTAAGCAGTGTGTACAGGGTTAGGACCGGGGAGGCCTAGTGGACCCAAGGCCATGGCAAGGACAGGCAGAGCCTGCAGTCCTAGGGCCTGAAGCTCTGGCAGAGGCCCCTGTCAGGCCTCACACACCCTACTCTGCCTGGCCACAGACCTAGAGTCCATGGAGACCACCTCAGCGGCAGCCTAGTGGTGGGGAGATCTGGAGATGGGGTCTTTCAGAGGGAGTGAGTGGGGTTGGGCTGGGGTGCAGGTGACAGGAACACAACAGAGTCCTGGCATACCCTTGACCTGTCCCCTACCATGCTCTCCCCTATCCAGCCTGCTCCATATCAAAGCAATGACAGCTGGCCTCAAATACATGGCTGATGGCCAGCCTGGTGACTGAGCAAGAACAGTTAGCAAGAGCAGCCTGGTGACTGCTTATGGAGCAGTTAGGTCACAGTGGCTCAGCTGAAAGATCCTGCTATTGAGTGTGCCCAGGAAAGGTGCTATGTGGGGCTCCCACACTGGTTGGCCATGGGGCCCTACTCACCCCCACCCCCAACTGATGCTGAAGGGACTCTGGATTGGTTGGTTGCTGGGGGCCAAGCCAGGCTCTGTCCTGAGTGGGTAAACTCTTGCTGGATGGGATGCCTGGGAGGCTAGGACAAAGTAGAGTGGGTCCTAAGCTAGCTTCCTCTACCCAGTTCATACCACCAACTTTGCATTCTGCTGCCTCACTGAACTGAGACCTAAGGCCTGGCTCCCTCAGGTATTCGCTCTCCCGAGCTCCACAGGGTCTCCCTCCTCCACACACTCCCTCCCCTGGATTATGAGTACAGAGAAGATCAGGAGCCATGGAAGTCACCTCATCCAGCCTGTCTGCATGTGCCTCTCAAACGGGAGTGCAGGCGACACATCCTGCTTCAGAGATGTGACGGAGACCAACTGGGTTCACCTGTGTGAAGTCAGGGACTGGCATGCAGGGTAGCCAGGCTACAAGGCTGCAAAGACAGAGGCCTGACGACCGCTGACAGGATAGGCTTGCTGGGCTCTGGGCGCTCCAGGCCCGCACACCAGGCCTGACTGAGGTCATTCCCTTTTTTCCCTTTTGAGACAGGGTTTCACTTTGGCCTTGAACTCACAGTGGGAATTCAGGCATGTGCCACTACACCTCGCTCTCACTCACTTCCTGTAGCCATTCTGCCAGGGCCCCTAGAGTGGGGTGGGGCTGCTTAGCTCCACCCAGAAGGGCTGAGCAGTATGCTGGACACCACCAGGGAACTGCAATGTTGCCCCGGACTGGCCCACGGCTTTAGTCCTCATTCTAGGTGTCACTGAGAGAGAGTGCCTCCCCCTTCCTGCCATGGTATGACAGGCCAACCATAAAATCAAACAGGCCAGCATCGTTAATCTTCTACTTAAAAAATAAAGATTCAAAACAAAACAAAAACCTGCCTTCACTTTCAATTAGATCTGCAGAAATGTCATCTACCTCTCCATGCTGGGAGGCAGTGCCCTCTCAGGGTGGGGAGACAGTTCAGGCCAGCCCAGGATCCCAAGTTTCTCTATCCTGCTCTTCCTCTGAGCTTCAGCAGAGGATAACTCTGAGACACCTCATTCACCAGGTGTGGGCACCGAGAGGCCCCAGCTACAATGGAAGAGAATCCACTAGCAGGAACTTCCGGTATGAGGGTCATGAGGGACCAGACAATTGGGAGGGCCAGGTCTGGACCCAGAAGGCATCCATGTGTGTGCTAGGGAAACACCAGGTATGCAGGAGTTCATTGTTCTAATGACAGGGTTCCCCTGAACTTTGATGACTAAGGCATGTGTGAGTCTCCAAGAGTGATAATGCTTCCAAACTGGGACCATCTCACAGGTCTTGGGCTCACAGGACAACTTTCATAGCAGCCTCTGGGCTTGTTTGGGTGAGGTTCACAGGGCTGACCAGCTCTCAGACCCAGCAGACAAATACTGCTGGCTCGCAGCACTGCTTGCCATTTGGAGGGACTATGTCCTGCCATCCTCCAAGGCCCAGATGAAGCTGAGATTCTGGACTCAGCGAGCAGACTGATTTCATGTGAGGACTCACATGTCCACAGGGAGCAGGCAGCACCACTGCCACTGGTCTAGGGGCCTAGGACTTTTGGCCTGGTGTCAAGTGTAGCCTGGTGACCAGCAGAAGGGCTAGACCCAGGGTCCACAGAGCAGTGCTCTCCTGGCAGGTAGGTGTAAGGGTGGACACCTGGAGCCAGTGGTTCATAAGGAACCCTCCCTCCATTCTGTTAAAGGAAGCTGGCCCCTTCCCACTCATTCCTACTGGTCACAGCCAGGGCCTGTACTTAAGGAACGTGGGTGCTACTAACAACCACTGGCAGGGCAGGGCCAGCCCTGTCTTGGCTGTTGCTGGGGACCCCAGGGTAGAGTGCTAACATAGACACACCCAGCCCTTTTATCCTTCACCCCCACCCCAAGGGCTGGGACAGGTGCCAGAGGCCTGCTCTGGCCTGACATTCTGGAAGATGCATAATTCATCCCACAAACAAGTGTGTGTAAGTGTGCAGACTGCTGGGTTGTGTTCGCTTCCAAGGAAGACCAGGTTCCTTTGACCCAAATTAACAGGGACAGGAATTCTTTCCCAGCTTTGGTCTTCTTAGGCACCCCCTGACTAGAAGTGATTCAGAACCTGGTAAGTGTGACCACAGTGTGACAGTGGTGTGGCCTGGTCTCCGAGTCCCTGCTCCTCCTGAGACGGGGCCTGGGAGAGACCACAGAGGCTGGCAGTTCTCATTCTGTCAAAGTCCCATCTCTCATACAAGACCCTCTTCCTACTTCAAAGCTCCTTAAGACCTTTGGGCCTTGTGGGGGTGGTTCTCAGGGTTGAGTGGCCAGGGACAGCACTTCCTGGGTAGCCTTTATTCCACTGAAATTTTGTTGGAGAAAAGGGCCCTGCTGCTCCAAACATATTTGAAAGCTACACCCTCCTCCACTTTCAAGAGCAGGTCCAGAACCATGTCCTCAAGAACCATGAAGATAGTCACCTGGTGGTGACAGTTCTGAGTCAAGTTCCCTTAACAAGCCCTGGAGAAGACCCTGGTGGTGTCCACTGCCCACCCACCCGGACATTCCCAGAGTCCTTCATGAGGACGGTCGAGCCTTTAGATTGCAGAACACTCCAAGTAAAACCAGGAACAAGCACAGTTGCCATCACCATCTCTGGGATGTCACTTGGCTCTAAATGAGAAAACTAAAAAACCATGAGATTAAAGTTTTACCAGTAGGAACAAAGAGCAAAACTACCCCTGCCCCGCAGGGAGCTGCCTCTGTCCAGGAAATTCCAGCGTCAACCAGGAAACAGGAGGAAGGCCCAGGCAGGGAGAGACTGCAACTGCCCATCTGCCTGCCATGGTGCCACCTTGATACATGTGGTCATAGGTCCCCTTCTTACACTGTGAGAGGCCTCCAGGGTCCCCCACACGACAGCTCTAACACATATGCAACCTCAGGGCTGCTCAAGTAACATCAACCTAGATTTTTCTTTCTTACATTTAAACAAAGAGAGCAGAAGACTGTTTTTTTTTTTTTTTCTTTTTGTTCCTTTTTTGTTTTTGGTCTATAAAGTGACAGAAAGGGGAAGGAATGCACTCTTACAAACAGCAGAGCCAGTTTCACCTCTTAACATTGTGCTGTTTTCAAGGTCTACCCTTCACCTCCTTCTCACAGTACTGGCGATTCGTAGCAGCATCTCCTGGACAAGGTGGCCTTGCAGGCCGGGGCTGGTCACCCAGGGGGACCCATGCTCTGGGAGGAATGGGGTGAGATGCAGATAGGTCCCCGAATCTCAAGTGTACAGAGACCCCATGCCCGAGGGCTTGGGAAGGAGAACCCCACACGTGCAATTTGGTTTTTGTCAAGCCTGCAGACAGCTGGAGCTAAACAGCTGAGACAGCCAAGCCCAGAGGGAGGATTCATGGCTGGGCACAGCTACCCACACTGGCAACCAGGTGGGCTAGGGCAGAAAGCCCTGCTCTTGCAAGAGAAGTTCGAGCCTGGAGGCTACCCACGCCCAGCATGTGAAGCAGCAAGCGCATTGCTGGGTTCCCGGCTCCTTCTTAGCCAGGAACACTGCAGCCCGAATCACGGCAATAAATACATTCAGCCAAGAGACGCCACTGTGCACGGGTCTTGTCTTCTCTGGACACACCTGCTCCTTGGGGGCCTTGCACCAGGCTGACCACTGTACCTAGTGCATGTCTGCACAAAGCTGGCCAGAAGGCATGTGGGGTCCCGTGGATGGAAGTCAGAAGCTCCAGGACAACAGCTGCATCCTCATGGTCGGTGACCTTGGAAAAAGCAGAAAGGGGCACACTTACTGTGGAGTCAAGAGCTGGGGGAAAAGACCAACTGGAGTCCTAGTACCAGGCCCCAGCACCTGCTTGAGTGCCATTCTCTTGGGCTCTGCCTCCTCCAGGGACCCCTAAAGGTCCCCAGCTCCCATAGGCCCTCACCATGAGTCCCATTTTGGTTGGTGTCCACTTCTGATGCCCATGGCTGGCCACACATGGGCAAAATGGAGGATCTCAGATGGGAGGGACCAGATCACAGGATCAGTCCCGAGTCTGGCACTAGGGTCAGACATAGGAACCCTGAAGAGAGGCCTGCTGTTCTGGATCCTTCCAGCTGTTGACTCACCATGCAGGGAACTCCAAGTTATGACTGTTTGGGGGTCCTTAAGTGCACTAATACCCCCCTGGAATGACATAATCCCTCATTACTAGACCCTGAGGAAGAGTCCAAAGACTTGTATCCACAAGGACGCACCCCCCTAGCTCCCAAAGTAAGGACAGGTGGACCCTGAACAGAGAGAGCATGTGTGTGTGGCAGAGGTGGGAGCAGCTCTAGGTGTCCCATCATGAGTAGAATCACCCCAAGCTCCACCAACACTATTACCCATGAGTATAGAAAATCCTCAGAAATAGCAAACTAGCACCGTGTCAAGCTCTCATATTCATAGAAGTTCGTGGAAATGGCAGTGTATTAAACTGCAACAAATACCTGTGTCTGGAGACACTGAGTTCCTCTCTCTGTGAGAGCAGGGGATGAACAAGTGACAAGACTATGAAACTAATCCAATAAAAAGTGAGATAAAGATCAACTGGAAAGAACAAAGAATGAACAAAAATAAAAAATTCATTATTATCTGCGTGGATGGGAGGCAATTATTAATATAAACAGTGAATCTTGATTCAGCTAAAAATTAAGTTCATAAGTGTTGCTAAAGGATGGGGGTTTTAACCATCCAAAAACTTCATCTTCCATAGAAAAAAAACTCATAAATAATGTCTCAACTGGAAAAATCAAGAATCAAAAAAATCTCAGTAATATAAAGATAGTCTTTACATAGTATACTGCATATGGCTGGTGGGTTTTAAAAACAGGATGATTATAACACTGATACAAATAAAAATTAAGTGAAAAGAAAGGGTGTCCAGGGACATCCTTCTGTATTGTGAAGTGAGAATCAAGGGCTTTTCCCACCTACATTCAGTGAAATATGGAAAGCAGGTAGGTGACATGTACCTTCAGGGCCACTTCTCCCTGGCTTCCAGCATAGAACCCCCCCCACCCCAGGCAGCACTTTCCACACACAGCTGCTGAAGGGAATGAGCTGGTCAGATGCCCAGGACCCCCCAACTCCCACCCACACTATGGCCTCGCTGCAGGGAAATAGGTTGTTTTTTTGGGGGAAAGTTATCCCAAGTGAAATTTCTGTTGAGAAGCCTGGACACTTGGCCTCTTAGACCTTCTAATGTTGGTTTCAGTGGCCACCTGACGGCCAGGCAGGGGTGGACAGTGGCTGTGGAGCTCTTGGGGGCCTAGAGCAGATCCAGGCAGAGGGTGAAGACAGCCTTGGGAACGTTTCAAGGCTGTCATAGCAGCGTTCACATTTGAGATCACCAGGAAGTGGGGCATGAGGAAATGCTGGGCCCACCTGGTTGGCACAGGTTAGGACTCCAACCCAGAAGAGGGCCACCAAGCAGGACTGAAGCAAAATGGATGGTTAACTGGGGACTAGACCTTGCTTGGTGACCACTCAGGTGTCCTTGGTAGAAGATGACCCAGTCACACACAGCAGCCTGATTTTGGGACCTGCAGAGTTGGCCCCATTTCCTGGCCCCTGCGCCTGCTGCTTGGGAGCTCATTTATGACCACACTTACTCAGAGCAGCTGGGCTCCCAGGCCCATCCAGGGGAGCACCCATGGCCTCAGCTAAACCAGGCTGAGTATGCAAGAGAGCGGCACAGATGTCACATTCTTCTCAAGAAAGACCCATGTATCAAATATGGTTGCTGCAGGGGCAGACCCTTGCAAACACAACACAGGAAAGATCTTACTAAGGTCCCAGTGAGAAAGCCACCAACTCTAGAGAGCTGGCTGCACTGTCACAGACTGTACACTCTTCAAGGCCCAGCTCCCCCACATGAGAAATGGTCAGAACCACCCACTAGCAACTTTCAGGAAACAGCAAGTCACACATACATACATTGAAGGGCCTAGAACGGCAGCCTGTGCCCACCTGTGCTCTTGCAGGAAAGGTTGAGATACCCTTTGCTGTTTGCAAAGAAAAAAAGCCCAAGCCATAAAAACCCTGGACTCTGTCTCAATAACTCACCCAACACTGCCCTAACTGACCCCCACCAACTTGCAACCCGAGCCCTGATAGCAGGCCATTCTAGAAACCTCGGATTGTGTTCCCTCTGCAGGTGCCCCCAGGACAGGAAGGACACTTGACCCTATTAGACAGCCTGTGATGACTGCTGAGACCCCACTCTACCCCTCCATGCTGAGACAAGCCAGGGGGCACATGAAAATCTGACTGTGGAAAAAGGAAAAGTTTGCCCTGAATGCGCCTGGTAAGTGAAGGAGGGGGCACTAGCCCAGGCATCCAGTTCCACAGAGAGGGTGAAGATGGCACAAGGGCAGCCATGAGGCAGCAGGAAGATTGGGGCGGGACAGGGGGTACCTCAAGGAAAGCTGGGTGGTCCAGGTAATGACAACTTGGTCTTAAAACCGTGCACTGTGCACAGGAAAGCCCTCTCTGGAGCATGGCCTGTATCTGAGAAGAGACTCACAAGGCCCATGGCCTGGCTGGTTGGGGGCTCCACCCATAGAAGCTACCTGGACAGCAGGGAGATGTACCCAGACATGTATAGTCCCCCACCACTGGAGACATATGGTCGTGTGGCACCACCCCTAAGCCCACTCCCAAAAGGGAGAAGCTGTGTCCAAACCGGTGCTGCAGACACTGGCCAGGAGGGGACAAAGGCTGAGTATACTCTGCCCCCCACTGACCCAAAGCTGACCCTCCCTCACCAGCTGAAGCCCAAATTGAGACCCTAAAAACATTTCTATAGCAGAACACAGTCCAGTGTCTCTGTGCTGTGGGGATTTCAGGGATCTTATTAGCATTTCACACACAGGGATCTTAGCATTTCACACACAGTCACACACAGTATGACTTTTCTCACAGTCATACTAACACAATCTAGATTAAATTTCTTTTTTTTTTTTTTTTATCAGTACCGGGGATCAAACTCACGACCACGCGCTTGTAAGTCAGGCGTTTATGTCGCTGAGCTAAATCCCCAGCCCTCTAGATTAAATTTCAAGCCACAACTAGCACAGCCCAGCCCAAGGGTATTCCTGAGCAGCAGTGCCCTGCACCAAACTCACCTGCTCTGTGGTGCTGACGGGACTCTTGGGCAGAGAAGCTACCACTGGGGCTCTCTTGATATCCTGAGTCCATTTGTCATTAGCAGAACAAAATACCCCAAACCTATACTTAAAGGAGAGGTTTATTTTGGCCCAGTTTCAGCCCATGTTCCAAGGTAGAAACAAGATGGCAGAGGGGCATGGTGGAGGAAAAGGTGCTCTTCCCACTGTAGCCAGGAAGCCGAGTAAGAGAGGAGGAGCTGAGACCAAGAAAATACACTTCCAGGTGACTCTTCAGAGACCCACCTCCAACCAGGACTCACCTCTCAACAGTATATTTAGCTACTGAACTATTGAATGAATATCGTGCTCCATTAGGTAATCATCTTCCACACATTAGACTTTTGGGGCCATTTCAATCTAAACCATAACACCTGAACTTAGCCTTGGTCCCCCCCACTGTACAGCCTGCAGTCTGCCAGTTCAGGCTCAGCACAGAGAAGCCTTGTGCTTGGATTCAGGCAGCTACATCCTTTCCTCCCCAGCCATCAACAAGAGGCGAGGCCTGAAGGTCTGCAGACTTATGCTGCATCATTCAAGATGCTAATCTGTGGGCCGGGGTGCCAGCACAGGTCTGGCCCTTATAGTATTCTCAGGTGGCCACAACAAAAATAGCTGGGCATGGTGGCACATGCCTGTGATCCCAGTACTCACAAGTGTGAGGCAGGAAGACTGACAGAAGTTTGAGACTGGCCTGGGCTACAGAGTTCAAGACCAGCTTAAACTACACAGTGAGATTCAGTTTCAAAATAACCAAACCAAACAAAGGACCACAGGCCCAAGTTGTGAGCATCACACATCGGTTCCCTCACTGCTCTGACAGATATCTGCAGTCAAGGTGCCAAAAGGCCACTTTCTCCTCAGGACTAGGGAGGCCCCTGTATTCTGTGGTCCTATCCCTCCGGCCTCTGCCTCCATCCCCATGTGGCCTCTATCTGTGTCTGAGTCTAAGCCTCCTCCTTCTTACAGGATGCCAGGCACTGGATGAGGCCCACCCTGCATCACAGAACCCCCCCCTTTCTCTCTCTCTCTCTCACACACACACTCTCTCTCTCTCTGAAAGAGCTGGGTGCAGCAGCACAGCCCTGTGATTCCAACTCTCAGAGGCTGAGGCAAGAGATTTGCCAATTCAAGTCCAGTCTGGGCATTTTACTGAAATTGTGCAGAGACCTCATCATAGACCATGTTCATGAATACCAGAGTGAGAATTTGAACATATCTTCCTGGGGGCCATAATGTGGCCCAGATTCCTAGATGGAGCAGTAGGGGCCCAGCAGAAATCTTGTCTCCAGGGTCCAGTCCAAGTCCGTAGCATGAATATCTGTTCAAATCACATGCAGACTACATACTTATTTGCATAGTGAAAACATAGATGTGTTCTTCTCTGTGCATGTGTGTACATATATGTGTGCCTATTGGTATGTGTGTGCAGCCATGTACACACTGGGCAACAGTAAGAGGTTAGGAGTACTCAGCATCAGGAGACCTTGGCTCTCCAGACTCCCAAAGGTGAGTGTGAGTCCCTAATTCACACAGATGTGTGTCTTGGCAAGGTCATGTGAAAACAAGTCCCACAGGTGAGGAGCCTTTGTGCCTTGAGATCCTTGGATTCCCCAAAATCAGCATATGGAAATTGGTGAGTAACTACATTTAGGCCATTTCCCCAGGACCCTGTGGACACTGCCCCTGGGCCATTCCTGGTCCACCCCTGCCCTACGGGCTGACAAAGGCTGGAACACATTTGAGGATGGACAGTCACCTCGGCCAGGGGACTGTACCCAAAGTCCTAGGCAGCCTTCAGGAGCATCCTTTTTAAACTGCAAATGGCCAGGGACTGTGACAGAGTCTGACCAGTGAGGCCATTGGCAGGTTCTCTGCCGGCAAAGCATGGAGGACAGTCACACCTGGAAACTATTCTTGCTTTCCCCTAATTGAGGACTTTAGGGTCTGAAAGGGGCTCAAATCAAAGCAACCATGCTTTGCTGCAAAGAAACACAGCCCCAGGAGATAATTAAAACTGCCAGAGAGTCCCTCTCCATCAACAGCAGCATGACCTTTGGAAATGTCGTCAAACATCCATCAGCCGTGATCCTCATTAGAAAAATGCACAGCGGACCTTGAGAGGAGATGGCCCCCAGCCCAGGCCAGGCCCTCCTCAGCAGCAGCAGCCTTTGAAGTCGCTTTCCAGTCTCCCAGCAAAAGAAACAATTCAGCGGTGGGTGGAGCTGCTGACTGCACTCCCAAAAGCCTACTCCTCACCTGCTCGGCAGGCACTTACAGAGGTGAGCTCAGCTACTCAGTGGCTGAGGCTTGCAGGACCCCAAGGCTTTCCCCAAGGTTTCCCAGAAACCTGGACTCAGGTAGTACTCAGAACCATTTGGTTTCCACCTTGTCACCAAGGGACAGGCAGGGGCACCTCTCTGGCCACACAGCTCCACAACTGAGAGCTGGCGGCTCAGATCACCCATGGTAGCTTGCCACAGAAAAGGCTGGGACCACTCAGCCTGCAGAGAGCTCGGCACGGCAAGGAGGAAGCCGTTTTCTCTGGGTGGAGGGTCAGAGGGAAAGTGAAGCATGGTAGCTGGCATGGGGTGCTGCTCAGGCCTCAGGGGCTTTTGCCTGTGTGAACCTGCCGTACTGAAGACACAGACACACCACCTGGCCCAGGCTGCAGACTCCTGGGAGGTGGGGGGGGGGTGCTGAGGGAGGTCAGGCTGGGAGGCAGTGGGCATGCTCGTGGAATGACAAAACACAAGTGGATTTTCAAAATGGAAAGGAACATGAAGCAAAGGAACCTGGGTCACGAGGTCACGACTTAGCCACAGAGAAAAACTGTCTCAATAACTTTGAATCCCAGGAATGTGACATATACCCCAAAGGGCCATATCCTAGGACAAAAGGATCTCTTAAGAAATTCCTAGACCATTCTCAGCAATGGCACCCTGGGAGTCATAATGGTTGCCCCTCCTGGTGAGTAGCATCAGTAATCTTGTTACTCTGAAGCTATTATAAAACAGTAAAACAATACTATATATAAACAAGCATTATTAAAAACAATGCATGTTACGTACATGTTAGCTTTTGCATAAGTAAAACAATTGTGTTCATACCATTAACAGTCAAGCCTTTTGGCACAAGAAAAGTGATTCTTAGCTGTGTGGATATCCAAGGCCAAGAAACAACTCAGACACAACAGGAAACCCAAATGCCTTGACTCTCAGGGAGGAACCAGGACTTCCTGGGAAGAGACTGATCCCAGGAGAGGCCCGAAAGATGTACAAAGTGCATCCAGAAAGACATGGTGTGGCAGGAAGCAAGGCCAGTACCAGATGACTAGGGTCACTGTGGAACCTGGGCTGAGATAAATGACAGACGATGACCAAACAGAATAGCGGATTAACATCTGCAGGGGATGAAGGTAAGGGGACGCACCGACTGGACATCGGTGCTATGAGACAGAGCCTGTGGGGTGCTCGGACATTTGCTCTGCCACTGGACCTATCTCTCCCTTCAAGAAAGAGGCACCCGTGCCTGGCTGAGGACCCTCAAGGCGAGTGAGGCGAGGTTCTGCAGGGAAGAGTGCTAGCCAGGGAGAGGCAGCGGCGGTCAGCACATGAAATCCAGCGAGGGAGTGAGATGGAAAAGGATTATAGATGGCAGGTAGGCACAGGTTGGAAATGTCCCTGACAGCCCCAAACCTTGAACCCCAGCATCACCAGGAGACAGCAGATTCCTGATGACACCCTACGGAGATATGTGGGGTCAGGGACAGATTTTTGCAGCTGGTGGTAGGAATTAAGGAAGCAAACAAGATCCCCAGCAAAGCACTCTTTCCGGCATTAGGGCATCCCGCTGGAGGGAAGGAGGGATAGCACTGGCCCCAAGGCACAGCTGGGCAGGGGGTATCCAGAGGCTCTGCCCACCAGGCCCCAGACACCTGATTACCTTAAGAACAACTAGAACACGTGACCCCACCCAGCACTGTCCCCCTAACACCCAGAAAAGATGGCAGGGACAGGCTGCTGGGAGCCAGGGGTAGAATGAGGCCCTGACCCCCACAGCAGGCCTGGAATTACAGGCCTTAACTTCCTTCTGGAACAAAATAATTACAACTCTTGCAGAGGACCTGAATTCCCTGAAAGCAACACAGAAGTCAGCTGCCAACCTGTCTTCAGGCACAGAAATACATTTTTACTTAGAGCTGGAAGAAAGAAAAGCTGGTCTGGAGCACTGGGCTCAAGGCTGCCATTGCAAAATAAGAGAAGTTGAAACTCAGAGCAGATGAGAGGCATATTTTAGGCTTAAGGTCACAGCTCTCTTCTGGACCCGGCAGGTATAGCACACGGGCACCAGCAATTATCAAACAGCTCCTGATCGATACCTTTATTTTCCCGAGAGAAATCAACATGGTGAAGCCAGGAGGCAGTGGGGAGGGGAGTGTTGTAATGTTCCCATGACCTCCTGTCAAGCACAGCCTTCCCAGCATTCCCCAGAGAGCACGGATCCTTCTGGAACAATGGTTCCTTCCATCGCCTCACAAATCCTGTCACCCCACCCACAGCACAAGACAGGCACTAAGGAAAATAAACCAGGGACAGGCTCACCTTTGCCACCAACCCATCTGGTACAACCTGGGCCCAACTCTTGGTTGACCCTTCTGTCATACAGTAAGGTGGGTAAGGTGGGTACAGACCTCCAGTGTACAGGTGCTCAAATATGTGGGTAATGTTGGAGGAGGAAGGGGAGAATGGTGCCCCACAGATTCAAGTTTTAATCCCTGGAGTAGGACTGTCACCATCAATGTTTATATTTTTGCAGATGTGATTAAATTAAGGATTTGAGATGGTAGGATTATCCTGGATTATGCAGATGGCTCCTAAATACCATTAGAAGGTCCTTATAAAAGAGACTGAGGGATAATGGATGCTGAGGAAAAGTCGGAGACCACATGACCACACAGAGACAGGCTCCAGTGGCCATGACCAGAAATGCCTGGAACGGCCCCAGAGCAGGAGAGGGAGGAAGGTCACTTCCTCAGGGCCTTCAGTGGAGCACAGTCCTGCCTACACTTTGAATTCAGACTTTTGACTCCAGAAATATGAGAATAAATGTTTGAAACCCCCAGCTTGTGGCAGCTTGTTTCTGTGGTTATAGAAAACTCACACAAAGGGTAAGGCTGAATCCAAGGATAAGGATATAGCTCAGCGAGGCCCTGGAATACCCAGCCTGTGGGAAGGCTCCCAAACTGCCCACAGCCTCGCCCCTTGGCAGAAAGAGGGAGAGGACAGGGCCTGAGTTTTATAGGAAGCTGGGGGCCTGCTACACCGGAAACTGAAATCTCACCAGCCTGACAGGCTGAGATCCTGGGTGGCACTCCATCCCTCCTGTAGGGAGTTGCCATGACTCCCAGCCCACACTGGCCACCTTCCTGCTCTGGCCTCTGTCTCAGGAAAGGGTTGGCTTCTGTAGCAGCAGAAAATGTGCTCTTGTCAGCCCTCATGACTTCCATGATACTTAGACATATCCTCTGTGCCTCTTGTCAACCCTCAGTCAGAACTCAGGCCCTCAAATTTACCAGGTGCCTGCCTGGCAAGTATGAGGTCATGAGTTCAATCCCCAGTACAAAAAAAAAATTTACCTGGTGACATCTACTCAGCAACTCCCCCTTAGGGTGAGAGATAGGCAAGATCTTATCCTATCCCAGGGCTGGCAGTACTATCTACTCTCCACCAGGCCTTCTTCCTGCCACCACACTGCCACCCATCACCCTATCACACCTCTGCCTCTCTACCATTCCAAAGCAACTTCTCCTTGAGTAGCCATTGCTGGGTTCCATACTCCATCCCCATGGCTCCATCCTCCTTCAGGTCACCCTGAATGCTGGACCCTCACACCTCCCCAGCCTGAGCTCTGAGCTGTTGATGCTAAAATCTTCCAGCTGGGTCTCAGGCAACTCCTTCCCCAGCCTATTGCAGCCAAGCCCAAAGTTGGGTCATCACTGTGGGTCATCAGTTCTGGCACCTCACAGCACATCCATCTGACCTCCCCAGCCCCTAGTACCAGCCCCATTATACCATCCTCACAGCACGGTCACCTAACACAAAGCAGACCTGCTCACTGCTCCAAAGACAATCCTCCCACCATCCTTGACCCCAGGTAAGGCCCAAGTCTATGTCTCGGCCACCTTGGAACATGCCTCGCTCACTCACTCAGAGACCACCAGCTCCTGATTAGCTTACTATTTGGGAATCTCGACTCATGTCACCTCTCCAGGAAGCTTCCTGGACCCCAGTCCAGGTCAGGATTCCTGCTGGATGCTCTGCTTTCAAGGCCCTCATCTCTTCCTTCTTGGCAAGTACCTGTGTGTAACTATGCACTGATTGGTGGATTCTAATTCACAGTCTTCTCTCTCTCTCCTTTCAGTGCAAAGACTTCTATGATTCTTCTGCCTACTTTTGTAGCCCACATCCAGGCGCATGTTTGGCCCTTAGGGAGAGGAGACTAAGCACAGCAGGTAGACAAGACCACAAGCTAGAGAGGGCAATCTGTAGCCAAATCAACTGCTCTCGGGCACAGCTGATTGGGAGGTGAGGGTGTGGGCAGTGCCAGCCCTCTCAGGGAGTCCCTGTTCCCATCTGTAGGCTAAAGCTCTTTCCCCATCCCAGGGATGTGTGCACCACTCCCAGACACAGAAGCCCAGAAGCATGGCCTCTGACATCACACTGAGCACCTGGGAAAACAGACCCTTGTGCAGAGCTGGAAAGGGTGTGTTGCACACCTTCACACATAGCTACTACTAGGTCATTCACAAGCCCCTGGCACTGGCCATGACTGTCCACAGCCCTGCTGGGCACCACATGCATATGCTACTCATCCAGCCCCAGGCAGATGCCATTGCTGCCCTGTGGCAGGTAAGGAAAGCGGAGCCCCCGTGCCTGTACCAGGACGTGGCTTAGCCTATAGGCCTGGATCAGGACTCACTGCAGAAGCACCAAGTCCACCCCAAGTCTCTCAGCTGAGTCTCCATCCACCTATCAGAGTGTGTGTGGTGGTGTGTGTGTGTGGGGACTCTCAGGAGTGGGATACTGACCTACACACCCTTGAAAGGCACTAGATCTTACTGGGACTGCTGCGGTCACTGCCAATGTTTGCCAAGGGTTGCACAGACACCGCCAAACATTAAGAGAGTTGCTGCTCCTATCATAAGCTTTCCCAGGCAGCTGCAGGGCGAGCCTGGGTCAGGCCAGGACCATCAGTAGTGAGATCTAAGATACCCAGCTCCCACCCAGCAGCCTCTTCCTCCCATAAGGCACCAAGGTGCCAGTGACTGTGCCCCTCACTGGCCCCCAGGACCTCAGTCCTTTGCAAAGAGCAGTCTGGAGGAGTGGCCCTAACAGTACTGCTGACACTTCAAGGTAAACTTGCCCACTAGAAGACCATGAACCCACATCAAACAGGGAGCTCCAAGAGGCAGACACCAACTCTGATCATACCCAGCACATGAATCCCCAGGCTAGCAAGGACCTCACTCTGTCTTTAGTCCTCCAAAAACAAAACCAAAATGCCTGTTAGGCAACAGCAACAAGCACTGCAAGCTGAAGGAATCTAGCACCTCACTTCCCAGAGCCCAAGGGTTGCTGGTCACCAGGGCTGGTCCAGGCACAGCCTCAGGAAAAGGCTGGCTGTTAGGGTTCTGCAGCAGGCAAACCAGTTGGGTGAGATTTTTTCCTCTGCTTCCGGATAAACTTGGCCAGCAATGAACCTACAAGGCTGCATTCTCCAAGGTATATATAGTCAACGCCACCCTGGGCCTCTCCTGGGCCCACTAGTTCTCTTTCTCTCTTTCTTTCCTTTTTTTTTGGTCTTTTTGAGACAGGGTCTCACTATGCAGTTTGAGCTGGTCTTGAACTCACTTTGTAGCCCAGGCTGGTCTTGAACTCCGAACAATCAAGCCTCCCAAGTGCTGGGATTACAGGTGTGCGCCCACTAGTTCTTTTGGCCGGAACTGCATGAAGTTTTGTCCCCTGTAACTGTCTTGGCCTTCTGCAGCCACCATGACTGGGAACTGAAGGTTGAGTTGTGAGGACTGAGCTGGTCTCCACCCCTTGCTGGAAGCTGGACTCATGGTACAAGAAAGACACCGGTGTGGGACCCACAGCCTCCATGCCATTGCCAAAGCAAGGACCAGCTGTGGAGCAGAGAAGTGGGTCAGGCAGGAAGGCCAGGGGTCTGGGCAAGCAGAACCAGGGGGAAGATGCTCCCGGACACCAGGTCCTGAGAAGCCTGAGGCCCCAGGGAAGTGAGTTATCCGAGCTCTTCCTTAACCCCTTCTCCACCTCAGAGCTTGCTGCCCCTTCCATGGTGCCTTGGCTAGAAACAGTCACCCACAGACATTCACATATATGCAGAGGCTCTGTCCATATCCACACCCCAACATGCCTGTGAGCACCTGCTCCATCCCTACACAAAGCCCCAGAACTGATGGGAGATGGGCCTGATTTGGGAAAGAAAAGGAAAGGCCTTCAGGGAGCAAGGTAGAGGCTCCCCAGTGTCAAGGTAGGAAGGGATGAGGCCAGGACAGAGCCTGGGCAGCAGGGGAGCCTTGGCACCAACCCTATTGGTAGCTACTCATCATTATTTCCTTTCCAGGACGCCTATGCATGTGGCAGAGTAGCACTGCTAGGGCCTAAAGGATTGCGACCCAGGATACTGACACCAGGAAGGCGTGGTGAGCAGATGGCTCAGAAGATGAGGTCACTGAAGACTTCTAAGTCCAAGGCAGAGACACAGTTTCACTGGGGAGGTGGGCTTCTTTTGTTCTCTGTGTAGAGACCCCTACCTCTCGAGTCTTAGTGCCCATGGAGATAAGGGTTAGGCTACCAAGCTAAGAAGAAAAGCAGAGGGCCACAGACTGCCCATCCCCCAAAGAGGAGCCCCCATGGCTTCTCTGAGTTCATCCAGGAAGAAAGGGGTGAGGGGTCCAGCACTAGGAGGTCAGCCCTCCCCAAGAATTACCACTAGAAAAGATGATCCTGCTTGCTGGACATATCCGGTGCCCAGAGCTGGGTGGCAGCTATCAGTGAAAAGTTCAGAGCAGGCTGCAACCCCTCAGCACCTTCTCAGGTACCCCACCTATTGACCACAGATGGACATGCTATGATCATGTCCCCAACTCCATGAAGGCAGTATTTCTCGGCCCACACGATGACACCCACACGCCCTACAGAATGGAACCCACGCACCCTACAGAATAGGACCCACGCACTGGGTGCAATGCTCCCAGCTCCGGAGATTCCTTTTGAGGACTGGCTGCTGACTCTACCAAGTTCTCTGGAGAGGAGGAAGGGAGTATGAGACACTGGTCCCAGGAAGCCAGAGCACCTGGCCACCACAAGGAGCCCATCCAGAACCCACTGCAGCTGCTGAGAAAGGAGGAAGAACTGGGAGCCAAAGGGGCACACAGGTGCCCGCCAGTCTGGGAGCTGGGACAGAGGCCCCCAGGTGGAGGGATGCTCACTGCTCTCTTCCTCTGCCAGCCCAGAGGGCGGATAGCATGCCTGCAAGCAGGAGGTGTCTTGGACCATTGGGCAGACAGTGCAGATGTTTTCCTCAGAGTAAGAAACAGAAGATGAAGTCTCACCCCGGGCTCTCCTCTGTTCCATATCCATCAAACTGTACCCTTTTTCCAAAACCCTAACAAAAAGCAAGAAAATTATGTAAGGGGTTTCCTTTAAAAATGTCTGCAAAACCCAAACTAGCTTTAAACAAGTATCTGAAGAACATCCTCTTTAAAGCACCTTTTCTGTAAGTCAAAGAGCTAAGGTGACAATACCAGAGAACACCCATTTTCAAGGCCTCCTTTGGAACAATAAATCAGATGGCAGCAGCTCTGTACACACGAGCCAGGACACAGCTGGTTCCCCTGGCTGCCTTTGGCCCCTGATGATACACCACAAATGCCGGGTCAGGATGGCTCAGAGAAAGGAGCACCCAGGGGACACACACTCACCTGGTCAGGGAACCAAAGTTAGGTTTCAAACTGGGTCAAGAGGTCCCTTATTTCTGGGGCCACATGTCTCGCGGCATTGGCAGCCTCAGTTATAGCTTTCCGATACATCCCCTTCTTCTTACGGTTAAATCTCAGTTTGAAAAATTCAGAGAAAGGGGAGAGTTTTGAAATAGACAAGAATGATGTAGTCGGAGACCCAAACCACGAGACTTTTGCTTCTTGCCAAGAGGGTTCTCCATCCTCCTTCTGGCCAAGGCTGATGTCAAGGACACGCGCTGGCCACCAAGGAAAACCATGAATCTTACCCCACACGACGTCCCCTACAGCCACGGTCCTTCCATCTTCGGTAACGCACTTAGAGACGCTCTGGGTATGCAGCCTGACTGTCAGGGGTGGGACTGTCTGGCGAGCATCCCTGGATGAGGAAGGCACAGTTGCACCATCACTGGAGGAGAGGTCCCCTGTGTCTGGAGATGTCACTTCCGAGCTGGATGATTTGGATTCATCTAGGCTGTCGCTGCTACACACAGACTCACTGGCGCAATCTGCTCTCCTCCCAGGGCAATTTACAAGGAAAGCTAAGCCATCACGTCCCTGTTTACTTTGGGGACACCTCTTGAAGTCATCATCCTCGCCAGAACTTCCAGAAGACAAATCCTCTAGTCTGTGGGCAGAGCTGTCTGCAAAGAGGGCAGGGGAGCTGGCCCGGGGGCCTCGTGGGCAGCCATTCAGTTCCTCCACCAGCTCGGCCTTGTATAGGGGTTCACACTCACCATCCCCCAGGCGGTGGGGCTTCAGGCGGATCTTGGGAGGTGGCAGGTCTGAGCCGGGAGGCAGGGGACGTGTCAGCTTCAGCTTGGGGATGGAGGTGGAAGGTCCACTGGGTGGTCGGTCTCCACTGCCCCTGGACTCTGCATCTCTTGGCACCTCGGGGTCCTGGCTGCCATTGTGAAGAGCCTGCTGGGGGCAGAAGGGCTCCAGGGAGCCGTGTACGCGGGACGGGATCTTGACCACCTCACCCTTACCCTGGGGGGTACTGTAGGAGATCTTGATGACGGGGCTCCGTGGGACCTGTTCGATGGAAGCCCTGTCCTCTTCCCGCCTCTCCTTCTTGCTCTTCCTCACAGTGGCTGTGGCTGTGGGATCGCCGTCCTCTGGCTCCTCTGGCTTGCGATGTTCCCTGTCTGAGCTGCTGCCCAGCCTTCGGCGGGGCCTGGAAGCAGCTGGGGGACTGGGGCTGGCCTCCTGAGGATTCACAGTGCTCTTGCACTTCTCACAGAGCACCTGGCGGGGACGCAGGCGGATGGTGCTCAGGATCAGGCGGCCTGGGTCTCGGTTGCGTGACAGACGCCGTCGGGTCCGCTTGATGGTCCTGGGTGGTGGCTGTGGCACCCACTGCTGATAGGTGTTCCGCAGCCAGAGTGGGTGAGGGAAGGGGGCCCCTTCAAAGTATGGCGGGTAGGGGGGCAGGCTCCGGGCAGGCAGTGGTGGCACAAGGGGTGGAGGTGGCTCTGGGCCGGCTGTCTTGGGAGGCTGGTCCTCTGGGGGCTGGTCACTGTGGGGAGGAGGCAGGAAGCCCATCTCTGGCTGCATCACTTCTCCATCACTCTCCTTAGGGGCTGGGCCACAGGAATTGATGGCAGGGGGGTCATCAGCCAGTGGTAGCCCAAAGAGGCCAGACCTAATAGAAGGGAAACAGGAACAGGAGTGAGGAGGACAATATCCCCAGGTGTGCCCAGCCCTTGCTGCCAAGCTGCATTCTCCTCCAAGCTGGGGCAGCTGCGTGAGTCCTAAGTCCAGGGCAGCATTCCTAGGCTACAAAGACATGAGTAAACCCTTGTATGTCCTGTGCCCACCATCCCAGTGGATGTACATGGGTAGGTCCCGTGACATGTGGCCTGCAGGCTATTTCTCTGGCCACAGTATCTGAATCTCAGCCTATTGCCACAACACAGAAAGCTGCCAGGAAGCCTGAGAACAGAGTCTGAGTTCAGAGATGAGGACTGGCCAAGTGTGGGAGCAGGGACAGCTATTCTGTGGCCAGTGGCCATAAAACCCAAGACCCCTGCTCATAGGTCTCACCTGTTCCCTACCCTCCTCTCTAAGGGAAGTATCCCCAGAAGGGTTGGTGACCCAAGAAAGACCCCCAGGTAAGCCTTTCAATCTGGCCCAAGCATGTCCCTGAAGCAACTGAGTCCCAGATGCCTGATGCATGTCATTGTATACAGAATAGGAGCCACATGTGGCCAGGCCCTGAGCCACAGCCACTGCCCCTGTAGTCCAGAGAAGACTGAGGTAGCCAACAAACCAGAGCCCTCACGAGCACCATAAACTCCCAAAGCCCAGAGTCATGCAGTTGGCTCTAACTGCTTCAGCAACCCTCAGGGGAGGGTCATCCAGCCACCCTGCCCACCAAGATCTGGAAGGATATCACTGCTAGCCTGCCAACCTTGGTCTCTGTTCATCATGGGGCACCAAAGGAAGAGGATATCATCAGGAGGAAGGGGAGGCCAGGAGCTCTCAGACCCAGGGAGCTGAAATGCCAGAAAGTGACATCCAAGAACCAATTCTAGGGGGTATGGGGGCTTGGGGTCAGCCTCCAAGGGCTGCAGCAAGTACAAAGAAACCTGGTTGCCTCTCTGGGATGCTACTGGGCAGTTCCCTTGCTGGGAGTGGGGACAAGCGCCCTGACTACACAGGGTTGAGGGCGGGGGTAAAGCCCTAAGACGCAGAAAGGCCTATGGGAGCTGGGCTTCAGAGGCAGGCTACAGATCAGGATCTGGGACAGGAAGGGTATCCTTCAAAGACCTCCCCAGAGCCCACTTCCTGTTAGCTTTCATAGCCACTTAAGCCACGAAGAGGGGGTTCCCTTTGGCACCTTCCTCATCTACAGCCTTTCTATATAAGTATCAACTGCACCACTGGAGCTCTGCTCTCCTGGACAACCCCCACACCCCAGTCTCAGGCTTCCCCTCCCTACGTGGCAGCCTATGTCCCAAGGCCAGCCTGATTATACCAGCACAGAGCCCTTCTCAACAGCCAGGCCACAATCCCTTGGTAGACCTTCGCCAGTCCTCCTCCCAACCCCAACCCATCCCTAGAGTACAGCTCCCCCTTCTCTCCCCAGATGCTCCTGCCTTCACAATGGGCTAGGAATGCTCCACCAATAGCCCCTGCAGCTTCAGAAGTTCCAGGGGGTCACCTGCTCATGGCACAAGCCCCTCAGACAGCCTCTGCAAATTTAGGATAGATGCACAGCTCTCAGCCTGAGACACAGGTCTTAACTGGGCCAGCTCCAAACAAGGGCCAGTCCCTTCCCAGGAAAACCAAACCAGGAAGTAGCCCAGGGTGCATCCTCTTGATGGCCACCAGCACCAGGGCACTAGAGAACTGGCCCTGCAGAAACAACCAGCAGTGACCCTGGCATAGCAGGCAGCCATAGCTCCTGGAGCCACCACTCTGCCTGGACACACCCAAGACCTGCCTAGTGGGTAAACAGTAGAAATGGCTTACCCCCAGCAGGGACAGCCCTCAGTTCTGGCAAAGTTCACAACCAGGAGCTCCGTAGGGACCTGGGCCCCTTCTGTCTTTCAGCAGCCTCATGGGATGTCCAGCATCGCTATTCTCATTTCACAGATAGGACGGCAGGGATGCTGGAACCAGGGAACCTGCTCCACCCAAGTGGTTCTATGACCTCTGGCCTGCAGTCTCCAGGCATGGAGACAGCCCCAGCACAGGCTGCTGTCTCCCGAATGAACTTGAAACACAGCCTGGCCTCCTTCTACAAGCACTGCAATCTGTGGCTCCCCCAGGGTTGGCACCCTCAGTACGGTCAGGCCATAGCTTGAATTTGCCCAGCTCCAGGGACAGAGACCCCCTGGCCTGGATGTGCCTACAGATAACATGCCAGCCTTGACAGGTGAGAGAACTAGGTAGCCCTGCAGCCACAAAGAGGCTGTTGGGTTCTACTCTGGACTCAAACAGCCCATGGTGTATAAGCCTTAGAGGTGCTAACCTTGGGTGGAAAGTAAGCACACGGGAAGAGCTGTGGGGACAGGAAGGATCCACTGGGATGAGAGCTGTGGCCAGGCTTGCAAATGACTCCATACAGAAAACAGCAGACCGAGCAGCAAACTTCAACATAGCATTTTGGGAAGCTTGGGGATGGGACAAAGAATCTCTGTCTTGAGAAAAAGCTAAAGAAACTGAGGCAGAGATGATAAACCCTAGAGGCTTTAATGGGGTCCTGACCTAAAAGCAAAATGCAGCAGTGCCCCTAGAAGCACAGAAAATCAGAGCTCCCCAGGAACACCAAGAACATGGGGCCTGGGAGTGGGGGCATGCAACCCGGCCCAAGGTCCTCAGCAGGATAGTAGTGGCCAAGCTACATCCCTGGAGACTTACCTTGGGGTCTGACCCAGCCACCTATCCAGAGTAGCTCAGGCTGAGGTTAGCTCATGGGCAGGAGGAAAGCAGCCCTGGCTGCCTGCCAGACCTCTGGGCTGCCCCTGCCTGCAGCCGCCTCCATCCGGCTTCCCTGATCCAAAGCGTCAGGACCTGCAGCTGCTGGTGCCCCAGTGGCAGCCTCTGGCCACCCCCCATGTCTGCCCTAGACCTTCCTTCCTCAGCTGGCGGGGAGGGTATCCTGCCACTGCCCATGGGGATAAGTAAACACTGCTCCTGAGTCAGAAACACGGGGACAAGCAGAGCCAGGCAAGAGCCCTGGAAGCTTCTGCATGCAGCCATGCTGCCAGGAGCTTGCAGCCCCCAGGATGGCCTGAATCCAAACCCCCAAGGCCCCCCCTCAGGCTGTCCACCCGGAGCTAATTTTGAAAGGATCTGCAGTCTTTCAGCAGTCATGCAGCCAGCCAGTTGCAAGGCTGGAGCCTCACAGGAGCCAGGAACAGGCAGGCCCTGTAGGAAACAGAGTGTCCTGTAAGGGCCCACTGAGGGCCTGGAGGCTTCCCAGGGCCACCTCAGCTCTAGGACGAGGGAGATTAGCAGGACAGAAATGACAGACTGGACACCAGAGGGTCTCCTTCCCAGGGCACACACTGGAACCTGGCCCACACCACGGGCACTGACCCCAGGATGCCAGATGAGGGAAAAAGAATCCCAGAATCTTGGAATCAAAGAGTTATTAGTATTAGCATCATCCCACCCTAGACCTTCCAGGCTCTTCCAGCAGCACAGGTTAGGAGCTTCATCCCCCACATCCCTGATCCTCCCTCACCCACTCACTCAGATGGCATTTCTCATGAAGAATCTCCCAAGACCAGGATGCCAGCCTGGGATATGTGGGCACTGATTCTTTCCAGCTCTTACTGGGGAGGACATTTTAGCACCACTGCAGTCCCCATACCCAGCTTTTCCTCAGTCATCAAGGAAGTATCCCAGGAACATCCACTGGCAGCTGAGCTTCTGTCCTGAGCAAAGGTATTTATTCCAGGGCAATCCTTACACTGTTACCTAGGACTGGCAGCAGCTAAGGTCCTGGTCATAAAGGGTGGCACCCTGACCTTCCTATCTGTGTGGTAATGCACCATGGGTGATTCTCAACTTGGCAAGTTTGAGTACGACTAGCATAGAGGTAGGTCAAAGCTGGAGGCCCAGGACTGGCCAGGCCTGGTTGGCACTGGCCCTTGTATCCACTGTGAGGCCAGCTTTTCACCATCCTGAGCCAATTCTGTCCTCAGGCCACTCCTCAGCCAGTGCCACCCCACCTTGTCCTCGTCCACAAGTGCACTTCAAAATCACCCACAGAACACTCCCCACCTCATCCTGTCAGGCACAGTTTGGGTATCAAAGCTTTGGAAAAAATCTTCACTCTTTGCCAGAACTGAGAGTGGTCGGAGGCAATGTGCCTTAGACACAGCCCATCCCTTAACACACAGTAGGTGCTCAGTTACCATACATGAATGCATGAACAGAAAAGCACTCAACAAGCAAGAGCTTGCTTCAGACGATACCACAGCCTGGCAGCAGGTTCAAGATACAGATGGGAAGTGCCAAGATGTGGGCCCAACCCCCTCCAAGCTCCACTCTGCTCTGAAAACAGGGAAAGGAACCAAGGAAGAGAATGCCATCCCCTAAACTGTTCCTGTAATAAACAGTGGTGGCTGAGCCCCACCTCAGCCTCCCACTCAGGAGCCTGTGTGAATGGTCCCTTCCTGTTAACCATTCCAACCCAGCAAAAAGGACTCACAGTGCTAAGTTACTGCAAGTCTGTACTGGGACTATCCCAGTGATACCCCAGGAACAGTGACCTGCTCTCAACAGACCCTGCATGATATCTGCTGCTCTGGGACCCTCAAGCTCCCTTGAGGTATGAGGATGTGGGTCACTGGAGCTCCCAGCACCTCTTCCCCGCCAGTCAGGACCCACACCCAAGGACTGAACCTTTATAGGGTGACAAAGGCAGGCACTGAGGAGAAACTGATACCCAGAGAGGGTAGACTGGCGTCTGGACCCTGAGGCCCAAGGGTAGACCTGTGCTGCCTGTAATACTCGGGCCAGTTTGTAAGCTGGATTCTGAATACTTCCTGACAAGCAGAGCTATAAATATTAGCTTTGCAACTCATAATATTGTGAGTAGAGAACTGGAAACAGAAACCAGGAGTGCCAGGCACAGGAAAGACTAGGGTGAGCAGAAGCAGGACAGTTTCTGGAACAGGCCTTGGAGGGCTGGAAAGGGGGAAGCCACATTTATTTTCAGATTATCTACAAGGACACTGGGTCAACCGAAGTCAGAGCCTCAGCAAAGCAAACCTGCACCCACTGAGGCCCAGCTTCTTGCTTGAGAGCAACTCTGGTTACTTACAGCTGAATGTCGCTGTGCAGCAGACACTCACATCCTACAGCTGCCAGCTCCATGCCTGGGATGCCAGCAGGCCTGTGGAGTTCTTTGCTCGAAGGGGTGTGGATCTGCAAGCCACAGACTTGAGGGAGCCTCCAGTCATGCAGGCAACCCCAAGATAAGGTTCTCTTATTCTGAGCCAGAAAGCCCAGGAAAGGGGGGGGGGGGGCACCTCTGCTGCGTTTTTCCACCCAAGTGGAATAGGTGGAGGGGTGTAACCCTGCAGACTCAGGACCAAGCCCAGCCTGCCTAGGGAATACACAGTGGCCACTGATTAGTGGGCAATTTCAGCCACCCCAGTCTCTGGCTGGCTAGCTGGCAGTTCCCAGGTGGCTATTCAACAGTCCCTGAGTGTCATTCCTCCCCATCAGGAGGCTCCTAGTTGTAGCCAACACAGAGAAGGGGCAAGAGTCACACTGGAGGCCATATGTTAAGTCACATGACTTGTGCATAAATGGCTTCTGGCACATTTAATGAAGAGATAATGTCAGCAAGATAACTCAAAGGAGGATGGTCTCTGCTCCTGTTCACACCACCCAGGGAAAAATTAACCTTCAGGGAGGAAAAAAAAAATCAGGTCTTTGAAAGGGGAGCCATTCACTGCATCAGGTTCCAAGATAAAGCCCAGCAGGAGCAGAGACGTCACAACCTGATTAATGCCTAATCATTTATCTGGTAGTGACAGCTCACTACCATGTGACACGTATCCAGGAGCCTTCTCCCTGCCGCAGGAGTCCCTGCAGTGGGTGCACAGGTGCGACTCAGGCAGGGTTTGCTCAGCCCAGCCCGTGCCCCTCCGGCAGGAACACCAGCTTGTAACTTGGCTCTCCCACTCCTCCGCGCGACTTCTGCACCCGCAGCAGTATTTTACGCCCCACAACGAGCACAGCTGCTCCCCACCAGCCACTCCTACAAGCCTCGAGTGCGTGGGGGCCCACGACAGAGACAGGGCTCCCCAGCTTGCAAGTGACAGGGCAAAGCCATTGCACATCTGACCCCCGCTGAACGGACCACGATTCTACAAACAGCCGAATTCAACAGTGCCTCTGAACAAAGAAAAGTGCGTTAATTACGGCAGAGGTGCGGAGTTGGGGGCTCGGCTCCCCGCGCTCCTCGGCCTGGCCCCGGCGCCCGAAATCCCCTCTGCTGAGCAGCGCGATCTCCCGCCCTGAAAGTCGCGGCGACTTTGGGAGAGACCCACTTTCGCCCCCCAGCAGCGGCCGCGCTCCGGCGCCCAGAAACCCGGGCGGGAGGAAACCGAAAGCGGGCGCCGGGCCGCGCCGCCCCGCCCCGGGCCGGGTGCCGGGCCAGCAGGGGAGCGTCCCGGGGGACTCCAGGGTGTCCCGGGCCTGCGCCCCCGCCCCGCTCACTTTTTCGTGCAGTCCAGCAGGATCCCGGCGAAGCTGCGCTCGCCGCAGCTCACGGTGACCACCAGCGCGCCGTTGACGACCTGCTCCACCCGCACCGGCAGCCGGCAGCCGGCCCGCGGCTCCATGCTCCGGCCGCGTCCCAGGGCCGCCGCCGCCGCCGCCGCCGCCGGGTCAGCCCCGCGTGACGCCGCCTGACGTCACAAAGCTCGCTCGGCCGCAGCCACCGCCGAGCCGGGCCGGGGCGAGGACCAGCAGCCACAGCGTGTGCCCGGCGGCCCGCGCCTGCTCGCTGGACGGGACCGAGAGCGCATTGCGGAGCCCACCGGGCGGGGAGGGAGCCTCGTTACTGGCCCCCCACTCTGGCCAGGACCGTCCCTGAGCCGGGAGCGTCTCGGGAGGCCTTGAGAGGCAGGAGCTGCCGGGCAGGGGGGTCGGGGAGGGGGGCACTGCGCTGGCCCAGGTCCAAGGGTCCGCTCCCCTCCCCCACGGCTCTGCTGGGGCCCCTCCTTCTTCCTGATCCTGTCGGGGCCCCTCCCCCTCCCCTGTCGGCCCCGCCTGGGGCCCCTCCCTCTCCCTGTACCCCTGGGTCCCTTTCCGTCGAGGTCTGCGCCCAGGTACAACAACAGCGCCCTGGCGCGGGTTCTGGTGGCCACGGGGCACTAAGGAAAGAAAGTCCCTCGCGATGCGGGCAGGAAGCCAGTCAGGCCGGGTGGAGAAAACGCGGGGAGCAGAAGCGCACCCACAGCTGCCCGAAGTCTCCCGCTCGGCATGGGAGGGGCGGGGCTGAGTCACCCCGGCTGTGCTCTGCGACTTCTTGGGCTCCCGGAGGACTCGCGCGCTTAGGCCCGCCCTGCGCACCGGGAACTGGGAGTGCCTGGCGTCGGGGTTCAGAAGGGGTTCAGGAGAGTAACTTCGCCCAGAGGTCTTGGAAGTGTGACTCAGGGACCGAAGGGCCTGCGGCGCCCAAACCACAAGTCCTGCTGACTCCCCGCCCAGAGGCGGAAAGAGCACCTTCCCAAAGCGTGGGGCTCCCGGCGCGCACAGCTCGGCCAGCCCAGGCAGGCGGGATAGGGTGGGAGGTGGTAGCGCCGAAGGGACGCCTTACGGCCACCCTAGACTCCATAACCGACCACCGCCAGGGACCGGGTCTGTGCAGCGACCTTGGCCCCAGCGGCCCAGGCCCCTAAACCCGGCTTGCAGCGCCTGACCCAGCACTAGAGGCGCGGGAATGGGGCAGCAGAGCTGTCCTGATCGGCCGCCTGCTGGGCCCGGCTCCTCTGAGCCCGGGAATGAGGACCCCGCCCGGTTCGGAACTGCTCAGTGACCGCCACCCCTGGCGCCACCGAGGACAGTCGGGCCGCCGTGGCGCCGCTCAACCTCACGCTCGAGCAGCCGAGCTCTGAGAGGAAGCCTGACATCGGGCAGGCCGCGGGGCCTCGGGCACCACCCAAGCGCTGTCCCCAGCAGGGCCTGGAGTTCTCAGGGAGAGGGAGGATGGGGAGGCTGGCTGCTACCTCCACCGAAGCTGAAGTGGCTGACTTTGGAGCAAAAATGACAGGTCCCAGGTGCTGCTAGGGGACCGGCTGGAGGCTGGCTACTACTCAGCACAGCACAGGTGCCAACTGAGTGCCTCTGTAGGTGCTTGAGATGCCTGTTGGGCACGGCCCTTTCTAGGCGCTGGGGATGGCACCACAGATTCCAACCTCTCAGGTTGGTGGGGACAGCGTGCGATTGGGGTTGTCAAGGCAGAGGCCCATGTGTGGAGAGTCCAGCTCAGGAAGAGTGTGGGGAGATGCTTGAATAAACAAGTGACCAAGCAGAAGGTACCCAGGTAGCAGAGGGGGGCCTGACACTTCGGGTGTGCCAGCATTAGAGGGTGGGATGCACAGAATGGATGCCTCTGAATGCTATTGGCCCGTAGTGAGGAATGTGCTTCCTGGTAACTTCCCAGGTGGCAATGGAAGAGCAATTTTGGGTGTGGTAGAGGACACGCCTAAGGACTAGCTGGGCTGGGGAGGGGCCGGGGTGTGTGCAGGCTGTGGAAGTCGTTGGGATTCCTGAGGGCCTGAGGGAGGCAGCTGGAAGTTCCCAGGCTGGTGGTCAAGACAGCGGAAGGGAAGAGATAAGGAACAAGCCAACGCTGGCTGGTTTGTGCTATGTGTTATGTATTTTTAAATGAATTTAAAAGTCCTTTTTAAAAACTTCGCTAGTTAGAATATTTTAGAAAGACAGCAGATCGGGAGATAGATGGTTTGCAATTTAAATTGTGGCCTTTCAGCATCAGTCCTGCCCACGGCCCCCTACTGGCTCCCTCACTTCTTGTTTCTAGAAGGCCAGGGAAGTTTCCATAGTACCTAATTCAAACTCAGGGCCACCTGAGTCAGCCCGGGTGTCCTGGGTTCTTCTCTCCACCTGCCTTCTCATGTTAGGCAGGCCAGGCCTCTATGCTCACTGCTGGGAGCATCCTCCAAAGTACCCTGCTCCTGCTGGCCCATCCTGGGAAGAAGGCCCAGGGTACACGGGCTACCTGAGCTGAAGAGAAGCTTGCAGAATGCCCCTTCCACAGTAATTCCCCCCCATTGGTCTCCGGGCTTTGACTTCAGCACACTTGAGTCCCTGAAGCCTTTGGCCCCCTGGCTGCAGGTACCACCATGGTCTGCCTGGGTAGCACAGGGGCATTGCCTCTCCAGGGCTGGCCCTAGAGGGAGCAAAGTGGGAGTGCCCAGGAGACCATGTGGAGCTCTTATTGGGATCTGAGCAAGGTGACCATTTATGAGTTGGCCGAATGGGCAGTAGAGGTATCCAAGACTAGGCTGTAAGGGTGGAGGAGGTGTTTTAGTGTTCTCTTCAGGGCCAGGGATTTAGCTCAGTGGCCTAAGTGCCTGCCTGGCAAGCGCAAGGTCATGAGTTTGATCCCCAGTACCAAAAAACAAACAAATGAAAAAAAGTGTTCTCTCCAGAAAACAGGAAAGGCTGGCTGGTGGCAAGGTGTATCCCTCTGGGCCCTGGTCTCTGCTCCAGGATTTGCCCTCAGTGGCCTGGCCACTACTCACCAGTCCTGTGCCTGTCCCTCCATCTAGCAGGGTGACTCTTCAGATCCTGGCTCAACGGCCCTTCCTTGAACACCTCAGTTAAGACCCAGTCAGCATTGGTCCTTTCAGAGTCTCACTTCCTGCACTTTGGTCTCTCCCAGAAGACGGAGGACTCACAGGGGCTGTCCCATGACTGTGGCGATGCTACCATGACCCACTGGCCTGTTCCTGGGTTGCAGGCCTGTGAAATATATACAAAGACACACGCAAACACACTTATTTTTGAGTTCACCAAATCTGCCAGCTGAGTGGGTGTCCTGCCAGGCAGCCTGACTTTGTCAGGGGTGTGTTTCTGAGACAGGATCAGTGTGGAGGCCTCACAGGCCATAGCCATGCACTAGGGAACATGGATTCTCCCAGGAGCCTGTTCCCAGAAGTGAAGTGGGGTGGACCCTGGTACTTTGGCCCCCACTGCTGTCTTCTAACAGGCTTCCTACTGCATCAGCTGGAAGGAAAGGCACAGGATGAGGCCAAGAGAACCAAGATCTGGTAAAGTCATCTTCATTAAGCATCCATGGTGGGTGCAGGGTAGAGTGAGGTGCATAAGCACACCAGACCTCTCCCCAAGGCATTTTAAAAGGAATCTAATAGCAACACAGTTTACAATAGCCAGATCTTGGAAACAACCTAAATGCCCATTGTCTGAGGGATGGATAAAAAAGATACGGTATTTTTATACAATGGAGTACTACTCAGCCATAAGGAATAATAAACTGGACACTTTTATAGGTAAATGGATGCACCTTGAGAACATTCTCAGTGAAATAAATAAGACGCGTATAAACATTGTATTGTTTCATTAGTGTGACATGCTGAAAAAAAGATTTAAATATACATATAGTTAAGATAGTTATACTACTGATTTCTCTGAGTTTGCTCAAGAGAAAGATTTGTACTGGTATTGTTCAGGCAATTGACAGCAGATGTCTTGTGCTCTGGGTGAATGATTTGGGGATGACAATGCTCAATGTATGTACCATTGTTAACCCCTGATTGACACGCTTTGAAATTTTATTATAGTTTCTCCTCCTCCTCCTTTTTATGTTTGAATAAAACGGATTTGGAAAAAATAATTTTAAAAATAAATAAATAAAAGGCATGCAAGCTTCCCTGAGGCTAGCCGGGGACAGTCTTGTGATATCCTCAAGACAGGACCCAAGGGAATCTTTGCAGCCAGAGAACCTGGACCTCCCCAAGGTCACAGAGACTTGGAAGGACTTTTTCCCCCTGTGTTTCACCAAGGAGCCTGTCTTTGTTACTTTTCTCTCGTTGCTGGGACAAAATGCCTGACATCCAAAATTAAGGAAACAAAGGTTTATTTAGCTCAATTTGTGGAGGCTTCAGTCCATAATCAGCTGGCTCCAAGGCAGAGTGGCATGGCACAGGGGCAACTGTTCATGGTGGCAAAAGACAGCAAAAACAGCAAGAGCAAAAGAGGCAGGGCTGGCTGCTGCTTGTGATGCCCTCTGGCCATCTTTTATGTTCTCAGCAGTGAGGTTTCCTCAGCTCTATCTTTGCAGTCCACAGCTTTATTGGAGCTTCCTTTCTGGCCAAACTCACAATGTTTTAAACTAAACTGCTGGGCTCTTTGCTCTTGATTTGCAACATAGATCTGGCTAAAAGCCCCCAACTATAGCCATGCCACAACCTCGACATTTGACTGCCTTGAAATTTCTTCTGTCAGATTAATTAGTCTATTGCCCTTAATCTTAGTCTCAGGCAAAGTCTCTGGACACAAGCAAAATACAAATTTTTTGCTAAGCCACAACATACATCATCTGGAGTCCAGCACCCAGTGCAGAGCCTTTGGGAAGTTTGGGTCTACAAGACTTGCTCTATCTGACCAGCCTATAGGTCTCAAGCCCTGTCCCTGTTCCATGCAGTATTAGGATGATCATAGGGCTTTATCATGAGGAAACATCTCAAAGGCCTGGCTGGAAACAGAGTCTGAGAATTGTACTGGAAGTTGTACAGAGAGCTGGTTAAGAGCATGGACCCTGAGACAGACTGTAGAGTTCTTGACATGACCTCTGGAGGCTTCTTAATGCCTTTTTGCCTCAGTGTCCTCATCTGTAAAGTAGGACTAATGATACTCCTTACCATATAGGCCCCTTACCATATATGCTTGTAGTGCAGACTGAGTCATTTTCATGGGATTTTTATCATAGCACCAGCTCCCAGCAAAGATCTACAAAAATCAGCTGCCAGGGGCTGAGGATTTAGCTCAGCAGCATAAATGCCTGCCTTGCAAGCAGGCGGTCATGAGTTCAATCCCCGGTACCAATTTAAAAAAAAAAAGAAAAAAAGAATATGGAAACAAAGCCTGACTGGGGATTTAGCTCAGTGGCTCAAGCCTGGTAAGCACAAGGTTTGAGTTCAATCCCTGGTAAAAAATAATAATAAAAAAAATTTTTTAAAAAGAAAGAAAAAAAATCTGCCACTATGACCACCACCACCAACACTACCATTACTGTCACCATTACCACCACTACCAGCAGCAGCAGCAGCACTGTCACTGCCTCCACATTCACTATCTCTACCATCATGATTTTGGGGGGGTACCAGGGATCAAACTCATGACCTTGCGCTTTCGAGGCAGGCGCTTAGCCGCTGAGCTAAATCCCCGGCCCTCCATCGCGATTTTAATAGTTCTCACAACTCCATCATGGCAGGTTTTTCCCTACAGCTGTGGCCATCCCATATCCTAAGGCCCTGAGTTAGTCAGGGCTGGATTGGAGAAGCAAACCTGCACCCACACGCCCCGTGTAGTATTTAGCTGAAGCCATTGGAAGTTGCTGCCTAGAGCAGGAGACGGTGCCTCCAGAGAGCCGCCCTGGAACACTACTTAGCCTGCACCCTGAGAAGCCCCCGTGGGCAGGGTGGTACTCAGCAGGACTCTCCAACCTCCTCCAGGCTGAGATCCAAGCAGCCTCTTAATGACTGCTTTAGTTTCAAAAAGAAAAGTGACTTGTGTCCTTTTTCTTTTTTCAGTGGCCTGTTTCTAAGTCTGTTCTCCATGACAAGAACATGTTCTCCATGAGCAACCCATGCCAAACACACCAAACTGGCTTTGGGTCACTGAGAATGAAGGCTGAGCCCTCAGTTACCCTTAGGCATTTGGAACTCTCCTCCAAAGGTGTTTTCAGGGGCTACACTCTGTCCAAATCCTTGCTTTACCTGGTTGGAAATTAACCCTTCCTGTTCCAGCATTAAAGATAGGAGAATTCCTCTTCTCTCTCTCTCTCTCCCCCCCTCCCCTCTCTTGGGACTCCTTTGGCTAAAAACGTTGTGATGTTTCACAATTAAGCTAGTTTTGCTATCCATATCTGGGGACTGTTAAAGAAAAACCTCCTGGAGTACATAAATATTTTTATGCTCCAGTTTTCATGGGCACAATCATACTTTTTGTTCTTGGATTCCCACTCCAAGGGCAGGTTCCTGACCAGCGCCAGGGTGCCAGGTGGGCAGCAGGTGTGGCAGCATCTGTGGGCAGGTAAGGCATAGTGCTCTTTCCAGATGGAGTAAAAATGTAGGTAACTAGGTGTAGACCCTGTTGTCTACACCTAGGGGGTTTCTCTTAACTCTTCTCAGCAGGTGTAGCCCTGCACCTGCCCCATCTGTAATGCCCAGGGATCCCAGGGAAGCCCGAGGACTTTGCTAGGTGCTGGCCTGCCAAGAAGACAGCTGTGCTCCGTCCATCTTGTCACTGTTGGAAGGAGGCTCCCCACTCCATTCATCCTCATCCTTTCAACCAAACCAGGCTGCTTCACTGGAAGCTGAGCCTCCACCAGCATTGAGAAAACTCAGGAGCTTACAGTGGGGAGGCCTGGAGGGGTAGGTGGGGAGGCCAGGAAGGTTCTCAGATCTGCAGCCAGTGGGGAGGGGCACTCAGCCCTGAGGCCACCTGCTTGCCCCACCTGGAAGAGGCTAGTGGTCTCCTGCTGAGGCAAGGCTTTCTCCCTCAGCTCTGCCCCACACCCCCTAGGTGTAAGTTCTGCCTGGAGCCCACCTCACCACTTAGCCTGGAAATGTAACTTTCTGCCCATGAGGAGATGCAGGCTGCCATATCCAACCTGGCTCAATGAGACACTGCTTGCTTTTGTGATTTCTGCATCAGGCTCACTGTGCCAAGGGTTGGAAAAGCACCTAGTTTCTTCCTGGCCACCAGAGGGAGGAGATGAGCCCTACTGCCAGTGGGCCTGCCCAAAATAGACCCAGCACCTTGCTGTCAGGTCTGGTGCCTCCCCATCCCCACCTGAGAGCCCCACCCCTCTGGTGATGTTTGTCACAGGGGCTGCATGATTTGGGATTTGCACTCTACCTTGGGACATGTCTCAGGGCCCATGTCAGGCTCTCTGCTGTGTCCTTTTGACACCCGGGTGGTGTCTCAAGGGGTTCAAGTGGCCCTGCTCTGGGCGGGGCTGCCCTTTCAGCTGTGGGCCTGGCCCTCCTTCCTGACACTCATGTGAGGAACCCAGGAACACGAAGTGCAAGTGAGCTTCCCTTCTCAGGGCAGGAGGAAGGACATTTTCCTGTTTCATCATTCTGGGATGGCACCCCCGGCCTGTTCTTTGCCATGGCCTAGAGGCAGGGCCAGGACAGCTGTTTATCTGGGTTCCTCAGTCCCCTGGCCCTGTGACAGTTGTGTGCTGCAGTGGGAAATCAGGCCTTTTTTTTTTTTTGGTACTGGGGATCAAACTTGCAACCTTGTGCTTGCCAGGCAGGCACTTAGACCACTGAGCTAAATCTCTGGCCCAATCAGGCCTTATTGTAGGGAAAAAGACAACAGGAGCTAAATACGGGGTTTGTGGCAACCGCACTGAAGAATTTAGAAGCACACGACACTTGGAACAACTGTCTTTCCTTGGTTCAGTCAAGCTCACCGATTATCCCGTCAGGGAATTCTTCATTTCTGATATCCTAATTTCATTTCTACCATTTCCATTGAATTCATTTTTATAGTACTCATTTCTCCGCTGAAGTTTCACGTCTATTAATATATGGTGTTCATTTTTTCCACTAGATCATAATGATTTTTGAAAAATAAATGTTTTATATTCAATGAGTTTTAAATTTCACATACTCTTAGTTCTAGGATATCTATTTGGTATTTTTTTATAGATGCCAATTCCTGTTAAAATTCTCCACTTATAGAAACATCTATTTCACATCTCTTTTCCTTTATTTTCTGTAATATATCACACTTGTCTCAGAATTTTTTACTGTGTGCCAAATACTGCATGTGAACAAATAAGCAGACCACGGAAACTGAGGTCATTTTCCCCTGAGAAGACCAGTCTTCTCTGCTTAGCAGGAAACAGTGTGAAGATTTTTTTAAGCTTTAATCCTGTCAAGGGCTTGAACTAGCTAGATGAAGCTGGGTTGCTGTTTCAGGCAGACTCAGTTTACCACTGCATTCAAAAGCCTCGACAAGACCTGCCACACTTCTGCTGTCTCCTCCTGCTGCAGGGTACTTCCCTCCACCTGCCAGGCAGCCAGAGACTGCACCATGTCCGCAGCTCCTTGCTGGTGCCAGACTCAGCACACTCTTGTAATCCCAAATATTGAGTTCAGTCATCCCAGTATTGTAATTCTCTTTTTAGTTTTCCTCACAATCCAAAAAGTTATATTTGTAATCACATCGAGACATTATTGGAATCCCGGCTAGTTAATTTCAATCTACCACCACCAATGTAACCCACGGCGAGAGTAAAGACACCAAGACATATTCCAAGTGAAGGGCAGCCGAAGGGTCCTAAGCCCAATCCTTGTGAGGACATGCGGACAAAGGCCTTGATCCTAGGCCTCTCCCAGCATTTATTATCTTGTGAAGAAGAGGGGTGGCTCAGGGAATAAGTGACAGTGAGGATGGTGGGGGTGGGGGTGGGGGGTATTGCATGAGTAACTTGAGCTGGCTGGCCAGGTGGGAGAAAGGCATTTCTGTAAATTGCAGAGATAAAGATATGCAGAAGAATCAATTCACATAATCTAAGGTAGCAATGGCTTTGTTTGGGGAGGCTGTAGCTTTGGTTTTTGATATGTAAACTCTTGTGCCCTGGGGAGTCATAGCCTCTTTACTGGAGGCGCCTACCCAGGTGACATTCTCAGAGCTATTGGCTCTAACATCCCGCTGTGCTCATATCCTGTATATATCCTGTATGGAGAGCACTATGTGAGGAAACAGGACAATCTGTTGGTTTTAGAGATTATATTGAAGGAATGTTTGTTTGTTTTTTTGTACCGGGGATCAAACTCACGACCTCGTGCTTGCCAGGCAGGCACTTAAGCCACTGAGCTAAATCCCCAGCCCTGGCTTTAGAGATTATATATCAGCACCTCGGCTAGCCTTATTTGCAATGCTTAGAGCCAACTGAAGAGAGAAGGAAATACCCTAGCCAGCTTTTTACATATCAGGATAAGGAAATGAGTCTCCAAATAAAGTCACAGTAATTGTTTTGTATTCAAGGGGAGTCACTGGAGTTGTCTCTCACATCAGTGACTCAGGGAGACCAGATGTGCCTGTGGGCAGCTCTGGGACCTCCCTCAGGGGTCCAATGCTCTGCGTGGTTCTGACCACTTGTGCCAGCAAAAGCCAAGTTCTACGCCCACTTGCCTTACCAGGAGGCCTTCCCAATCCTCCCTCCGCCCCAGGGTCCTTAGTTTCATTCCCTCATTACAGGAACAGGTGCTCATCCTTTCTCCTGCCCCAAGCCAAGCTCTATTCTTTGCAATGTCTTTAAAATTCAGTGTGCTTTAAGTATGTTTCCTAGGAACAAAGCACAGGTGAAACTCAAGACTTAAGACTAGATCATAGCTAGCTTGTTCATACTTTCAGTAACTTATGTGCTTGATCTTACTCCTTTCATCTTTGTGTTTGTTTTGATCAAATTGCTATTGATTATTCTATTAACGTTTCCATCTGAATTTCATATTGTTTCATCCTGTTACATTCCCTTTACATTCTCTCATACTTAAGTGGCTATTTCTCTACTTTTGAAAATTACCTATCAGCTACTTTCTCTCACACCAATCATTTTACTTCCTTTTCTTCTTTCCTTTCAGACGAGGCCTTTAGAATGTCTTCATCTGCCCTATTCTATTCCATTCCATTCCATTCCATTGTGACAAACTATTCCTGAGCCCTGCTTGAAAGATGCTCACAAGCTTGTGGAGAGAACATTTTAGAAGCTCTTGCACCCTGACTCAGCCACCCTAACCTGGCTGAGCCCCGAGTGGGACTTGCCACCAGCCAATTCCCCACCCCTGGCTCCTATACCCTTGGAATTCTGTAGATGTGGAGTGGGGTGGGGGTTCCCCCTCTTGCTGGTGCATTCAGGGTACCTGTGTGGGATGGTCTCTTTCCTTGGTGCATTAGATGTATGTGTGGAGTAGCCTCTCTCCTTGGGAGATCTCAGGTGTCTGGGGGGTGGCCCTGGGGAACCTGAGGTGTAGGTGGTGTACCCCTCTCCTGGCTGTGTCATTTCTCTTGCCTTATCTGTGAGTGAATATGTCCTCCTGATTCTGGGACCAGGGCATCCTGAGTCTCTGGGACTTCTCTATCTTTTCTGCCTAGCCACCTTGGGAAGGGAAGCTCCCCCAGGGGTTCAGACTCTGCTACAGAAGGCTGAGAGGGTAGCAGTGGGGAGTGACTGGAGATGTCATGAGTGGTTGGCAGAAACAGCTGGGAAAGAGTGGCTAATGGCAATCACCACTCTGTGCCTGTGTGCTCTGCAGGTGCCTCTAGGCGGAGTATTCTGGGATAGAATGCAGGGCCTTACTATACGTGCTAGGCAAGAGCTATAGCACTGAGATACACTACACACAGCTCCCAGCCTTTTGATGTTTAAAAACTTCATTGAACAGCACTTGGGAGGCTGAGGTAGGAGGACCACTGTGAATTCAAGACAACCCTGGCCTACAAAGTGAGTTCAAGGGCATCCTGAACTGCATAGTCAAACCCTGTTTCAAAAAGAGGACAGAAAACCACCACCACCCACAAACAAAACAAACAAACAAACAAAACACAGCTCCTTGGTTTTCAGCTAACAATACCAGAGTCCCAGGAAGGAAAAGGAGAATAAGGAAAAACTCAGAAGTTCTGCATATTCCAAGAATAAGTAAAAAGAAAATCACATTCAGGCACAAGACAGACTGTGCAAAATCAAAGATAAAATAAAAATTTTAAGAACGCTAGAAACTTGGGCTGGGGATTTAGCTCAGTGGCATAAGCGCCTGCTTTGCAAGTGTGCCATTGTGAGTTCGATCCCTGGTACAAAAAAAAAAAAAAAAAAAAAACGCTAGAAACAGCTGGGTGTGGTAGCACACACCTATAATCCTAGTACTCTGGGAGGCTGAGGCAGGAAACTACAAATTTGAGTCCAGCCCAGGGGCAGTTTAGTACCTGAAACCCACATAGCTCAGTAGAGAGGCCCTGAATTCAATCCCCAGGACTGGCATGGCCGTGGTGGGGATAAAGCACCTTCAAAGTAGCAACAGTATGACAAAATTTGAATTTTTAACAAAACCAATAGGTCAGAAGACAGTAGAATATGACTTTAAAAGTTGGGAGGTGATAAAAACCATTAATCTGGAATTGTAAGCAGAAATAAAAGCAAACTAAATTTGTTTTCAGATATATAAAAAAAGCTAAGTGAATTAACTGCCATTCGAACCATAGAGATAGTATAAAGAAATACTAAAAAACAAAGTGTGACTGCAGAGCAGTCCTGGTGGAAGCGTGAAAATGCAGGAAGGAGTGAAGAACACCAGTAGGGGTAAATGGGAAAAGGCTACCAGTGTGTGTGAACACCAGGGCTTCGGCTCCGCACTGCTACAGGTGGTACCGCACTTCATGCAATTCAAACATGTAGGAGGAAGATGCACCACACCGTAGCATCACCAGGGATGTCAAGAAGGTGAAGGTTACTTCTGTGGACTTCATGCATTGCTGGGGAAGCAGCTAAAGAACTAAAAGACTGTATTAAACCAGGAGTGCATATTGTCCTCGCCTGGCCAACAGTAATACGAAAAAGTAACACTGACAGAGAGGTAAAGGGAGACTAAAAAGAAAATCCATTCATCTTTCTGACTAATGAAAGTATGAGTAAATAAAATACACTGGCCACACAAAACAAATAGTGAGAAAGTTGACTTAAAATCAGCATGTGTACAATCATCTTCAATGTAAGTAGACTCCTACTCTAATTAGGAGACAAAGATTGGAAAGCTAGATACAGAAGGCCCACTGATGCGGGGTTTTACCTCTGTCAGTGCCTGAGAGAACACACTTAAATCATTAAGAACACAGGAGATCTGAGCAATATGATTGGTCACCTTCACCTGACATTTACAAACCATCATTGCAAAATACATTCTCCTCAGATGCACATGAAGCATTTACCAAATACATCATACGACAAGCAAGCCATAAAGCGAGCCCTCACAGATTTCAGAGGACTGGAATCACAGAGGAAGTGTTTTCAATAATCAATACCTAGCCCAGCCACACAGAGGCAGGGCCTCCGCCCCAGCTGGGCCTTTAGCAAGTAGCCCAGGCTGGCAGCTTGACTTCAATTCTCAAGAGGCCCCAAGCAGCGGCAGCAGCTAAGCTGCTCCCAATGTGTGACTTTCAAATACCAGGTGAGAAATATGTGTTGTTCTAGCTGATAAATTTTTGGACTAATATATTTTCTAGCTTCCTCAATTGGGAGTTTAGAGCACTGATCATACACATGGGTTTAAAATGATAAATTTCTCTCTAAGCACCAAATAAACTGTAAGAAAGAAGGAAATGGAAAGAGAGAAATCAGTGAAATAGAAAACATACACGATAAATTTGACAAAGCCCAAAATTGGTATTTTTTTAAAAAGACTTAAAAATATGGATAAATCCCTAGCAAGACTGATAATGGAGAATTTTAAAAAGAACTTTATGCTAATACAAATTTGACAGCTTCAATGAAATGGAAAAATTGTTTATATATATATATATATTTTTTTTTTTAATTTTTTTTATCAGTACCGGCGATCAAACTCATGACCATGCACTTGCAAGGTAGGCGCTTATGCCACTGAGCTAAATCCCCAGCCTTCGGAAAAATTCTTTGAAAAACTTATTTCCTAAAGTTGACACAAAAGGAAAGAAAGTCTGAAAAGCCCCGTATCTGTTACAGGTGTGTTCAAGGACAGAGCCCGTCTTTAATACCCTTATTTAACATTCAGCACAAGAACCTAGGCTGCAGGGCACCTGAGCTGCCCGGATGGGGAGGAGGTCCATACGGGCTGCTCCACCAGCAGAGGGTCTGCGCCCTGCAGGGCTGAGGTTGCCCTGGGCTGGAAGCATCTACTCCTGCAGGGTCAAGTACCAGGGCAAACAGCTTGGACACCCTGCAGGGACCCCTGATGTGGCAAGAAATCAGGCAAACTAGATTCCTACCGTAAAACAAACAGGTTAATGAAAACTATGATTGTATTTGTGACTAGGGTCGTGTGGGGTAGGGGAGAAGGAGAGGGACGACTGGTGCCGACTTTTAAACGACCCTCTGTCAGCTGGACTGGCAGAAAAAGATGGTGACAGAAATGAAAACAGGGCGGTGAGTCTGCAATATTCTCATTCTTTTAATGCAGCTTAAAACTTTCACAGCCTCAGAAAAGGAATGCAGGTTTATATAAAAACAACAAAGGGCTGCCTGTGAAATAAATCATAAAAACACTGAATGTCCTAACCCTAGTCCTCACTGCCACACAAGAGATGAGCCAGTTCTTCATGCTTGAAGAACCTTGACATTGGACTACAAACATCTTCCTACTATTTCATGTTAAAAAATATGTTCTGAGGTTGTGTTGGTGGTGGGTGCAGTGAAAGACTTCCTGTGAGATTTGCAAATGGATGCTCTTTGTTCAAGTCCAGTTTTAGTTTCATTACTTCATCCTGCAGTTTCTTGGCCTTTGGAGAGAAGAGGGGAGGGAAAGTGAGAAAGGCAGGCGTTTTCATGCTGTCCGCGCCAGGTTCAGGTGAAATCCCTGCAGAGCGGGGGTACTAAGGGTGAGCGGAGCCAGCCACCCCAGGGCGTCGAGGGGCCTGAGTCCCTGCGCATCCTGCTCTGAGATGAGGCCTGTGCCACCTTCTCCAGCCAGCTCTCCTGCTGTGCCACACCTGGGCTCAGGTGCCCACTTTCTGTTCTACAATCCATGTCCACGGCCCTTCTACTGGCCAGAAGGATAGAGGAAGAGGAAGCACTGCCACTGCCGAGGAGCAGGCTCTTCTACTTCTGCATGGGGTACCTGGATCTGTAGGACCCTCGCTTTCCCACTGCAGGAGGGGAGCCCCAGGGCCTTCCCACTTGCTTTCCTTTCATCTGCCCAGGGGCACAGCTGGACCCCTACCTCTAGCCCAGGATTCCTGAGACTCTTACAACCACCTCTTCCTAATGCAGTTGTGGCACAATCAGGGCGTCCACTGTTACCCAGGTTTATATCACTGAGGTTAGGGACACACTGTTTGCTACTGATCTAGTAAGTATGCATCCATTATTTTCCTCTATGTAAAAATTAATGTGTATGGGTTTTTTGGTATGTGCATGTAAGTAATCATTGCCTCCTTTAAGAAATTTGATTGTTTCCTACGTCCCTAACATTCATCCTCCCAAACTATAAAATCCCATAATGTTTCTTCTCTCCTGGTCAGATTTTGTCTCTGTGGGGGTGGACCTCAGCCGAGTGGGCTCCAGTCCTGCTATCAGGCAGCCTGGACTCCATTTTCCTACACCACTTATCCCAACTCCTAGCTTAATAGAATGCATTTCTCCTACAAAGGCTGTGTGGAAAGCAACACTTTTGAGTGTCTGCATATCTGAGAATGCATTTATCCCATACTGACCCCTGACGATGGATGTCTGATCTCAGTATTGTTACCTGCCTTAGTCATGATGCTGAGCCATGGGGGACTTTTCAATCTGGAACCACAGATTGTGTAAAATTTTTTCTTTCTTTCTTTCTTTTCTTTTACTAATGTCTTCCTTTATTCCTCTAGAACCTCTCTTAAACACCTGTTGGTGGATGCTTGGATCAATCTTCATTTACTGATTTTTAAAAAAAAATCGTTTTGTTTTGAGACAGAGTCTTGCTATGTAGCTAAGACTGGCCCTGTGATCTTCCTCCCTCAACCTCTCAAGTGCTGGGATTACAGGTATGTACCACTGCACCCAGCTAAATTTAAAAAAAATTATCTTTTTAATTTACCTTCAAGAGTTCTTGTGTGTTTGGTTTTCATAACAGCTTGTTGTGTTTCACAGTAGCAGTATTTTCTATTATCACCCAGAGGATTTTAATGCTAACTTATAATTTTTAATTTTGTCTTCATTGGGCTGGGGATTTAGCTCAGCAGCATAAGCGCCTGCCTTGCAAGCATGCGGTAGTGAGTTCGATCCCCGGTACTGATTAAAAAAAAAAAATCAAGTAATTTTGTTTTCAATATCTGAAGCTCACTTTTTCAGCTGGTTTGCTGAGGCCAGCCCTTCACAGCGGGGCTCTCCCCAGAGACCAATGCTTTCTAGCTCCACATTTGCTTGGGATGAGGCCCTGAGACCATGAACAGATACCTTCATGGATACTGGCAGGTGAGCCACTGCTGGTTACTCAGCACAGAGCTGTTCCTGGGGACACCCTTGTGGCTGCTGCTCTGACCAGCCAAGAGGGCTGAAGAGGATATGCCAGTCCTTACAGCAGTCTGAACACACTGACGTGTACAGGTCCCTTTCTCAGGGCTCAGGAAGGTAACATGTGACCACTGTTACTATGCCTTTGGCACTTGGTCACTGTATTTCTCTAGGGAGGGAAAACCCCACTGGGTAGGCCAGTGGAGCCAACAGACTAACCAGGGGACCTAACTGACCTTCTACAGACTTCCAGCTTTCAGTGTCATTCTTCCTAGTTTTTTTTTCCTTTGTTGTTTGGGTGCTATGGAACTAATCATCTTGCATCTCTGGTTTTTCTTTTTCTTTTTTTTTTTTTGGACCAGGGATCGAACTCATGACCACATGCTTGCAAGGCAGGTGCTTATGCCGCTGAGCTAAATCCCCGGCCCCTCATCTTGCATCTTCTTGGCATTTTTCTCTGCTGACCTGAACACTGCACTTCCAAGTGGCATTCTTCCTGCAAAACATGCTGGCCTTGGAGTGGTTAGGATATAGGCCCAACAGCTAAGTCAAAGGCCCTGATGACAGCAGCTGAAAACAGTAGGAAGACGTCTCCTGAGAGGACAGTGTCCAGCGCTGGAAGCTTAGGCTCTGCTATGGATTGTCAGTGCTCTGCATCCTCACCAACATTTTCTTTTGTTGGCCTGAAGACAACAGAGGGCGCACACGGATGTGGACAGGGAAGACTTCCTGCTCCATGTTGGTGCTACTCACCCTGGAGCAGCCTGGACATGGGCCCAGGAGCAGCCTGGCCCAGGAACAGTCTCAGAGTGGCCTTGTGGGACAAGCATGCTAAAGTGGAAGAGCTCTCCAGGCTAGGGCTCTGGTGACCTAGGAGAACAGGCCAATGTTCCATGTGGGTGACCAGGTGGGGACACATGTATCCAGGTGGTCATTGTCAGAAGGGCAGCTGTTTTCTGGAAACAGCAGGATGGGCTTGCCATGTCCCAGGCAGGGCAGAAAACGGCCCTCCTATCTCACTGAGCTGCTCATGGGTCAGGACAGCTCAGCCCCAGGTAAGTTCTAGGCAGGTTCTAACCATCTGTCAGTGGCTAGGTGGGCAGTGATTCAGGGACAGCTCTGTCCTGAATCAGCCTCTAGGGCAGTGGCATTTGGATCCCAGTGCTGTGGCCTTCCTATTACAGAGTCACTGGGCACACTGCCACTGTCCAGCCAGCTGCAGCCAACCTGTCTTGCAGCAGTAACCTCAAGGCCTAGACCTGAGCCTGTTCTCCTGAGTGCAAAGATTCAAGCAAGGACTCTAGACCTGGTGATGGGGAACAGTCCCTGTCCCTGTCCCCGGGCTGCTGTGGCCATGAGATACATGGGTACTGTCGGATTGCAGCGCTCTGCTATGTAGCTGGGACATTTTCTGGTCACAAGGCCAAAGGAAATTGTAAAATGTCCCTCTGTCAGGACACAGTAAACACAGACCCAGAGTTAGCACGCACGCCACAGAGCCAGAGACAAAAGAGCTTCCATTTTAATGAAATCAAACTAGTTTTTCCTTTTCTTTTTTCTTTTTGGGACAAGACTTTGTTAGGCAGCCCAGGCCAGCCTTGAACTACGTAGTCAGGCTGGCTTCTAACTCACGATTCCCTGCCTTGGCTTCCTGAATGCTGGGATTACAGATGTGATCCACACATCTGGCTTAATGAATACTCACAATGTCCAAGTCCTGGGTCGCTGTCTTCATCTCCTGCAGCGCCGGTGTGCTTTGGAAGCTCCTGTGTGCAGGCACCTGTTGGATGTGCTGCTTTATCTTTGCCTCCAGATCCGCTGCCACCTGGTAAGCACTGAAGATACAGAGCAGTCGGATGTGCTTGGACAGGAGGCATACAGTCCTAGTGCGTACTATTTCCACTGAGAACTCAGTTTTCCTTTTTCCTCCAAACCACATGTACTCCTGAGGGCTGTACCACAGCTCCCCTGGGCCACCACACCCCTCTCCTCCAGATGCTAAGGCCCGGGGCCAACTGCTCTCCCTTCCCTTCCTCTGCCCATGCTCTATGTTCTACCAGCTTGAACCAGAGTAAGTGGCTGACTCTCCCACTGGGGGGCTTCAATCTGCTGGTAGCTATTTCACGTCAGACAGTGGAATTCAAACCAGAGCCTCTTAGCAGAAAAACAAATTATGGCTTCCTCGAGAACCTATGACGGCTGAAGGGCCACACTTGACTTTAGAACCCTCAGCTCCATGTGAAATAGTCCACGTTTAGGATGCGGCTCATTGTGCCATATGAAAACAGTGTGTCTTTGTTTTCACAAGAAAAACACAGCTTACAGCAACCAAAATTGTATCACACTAGGATTTTAAACACAACTCTTAGTACTGGGGCTTAGGGTTTGGGAGCTGGCATCTTTAATGGTAAATGTAACAACTGAGGATGGCAGAAACAGGCCTGAGAGTCCGTTGCTGACTGTGGGCTTCCCACCCCATTGGCCTTCTCAGTCCCTGGTCTGCAACCCCAGTGTCCTAAAGGCCCAATTCAGGGTTCCCACGCTTCTCCTCTCCTCCCTGGTGGGCACCACACTTCCCTGCTATCCCTCCCTGCGCTCTTGAGCTCTTAGCCTCTCAGGACAACAGCTCCACAGCTCAGCCTGCACCTGGCCAGAGACTCAAACCCTACGGCATCTCGGTGCCCACAAGCGGCCCTTCTACTGGGACCTCTTGTTCAGGCCGTGATCACTGTCTCCTCCTTGGTGAACGCCCAGCCTCACGGCCCCACTGGTCTCTCTTCCATCCAGCTTCTCCTGTGACTGGGGCCCAGAAGCCTTGCCCAGCACATTGTCACAGGATCACATCTAAGAAATCTGGGGCCCAAGAGTGAGATGAGACCTCTGGGCGTGGGAAGACTGGGAGGGGTGGGGTCAGGCAGCAGCCACTCTGCATACAGCCTGTGTCACCTTCTGAGTCCTTGCTGTCATCTGGCAGTGGGTGCCTGCAGAAAGCAGGTCCTGAGGGCAGCGACTGCGTCTTTCAGAATCATCTTTCCACCCCGAGGTCCCTCTGTACATCAGCACTCAGCACATGCTTGTGAGATAAAAGCATCGGCCAGCGAGCAGGACGCGGCTGTGGAAGGACTGAACCAACCTGATTTCCTCACTCGCCCGTGTCGAGCTCTCCTTGCTGTGTTTCATTTTGCTGTGCAGACTCACTGGAATCTTCTCACGAACTATCAGAGGTGTAGTAAATGGAGTCTTTGATGCCACCTAAAGAAAATGCAACAAGATGTTTTCAGGAATCCAAGAAAATGCTGCTTTTAAGCACATCTACCCAGGGCATCAGCCTGCTCTTTCCCCTGGAGAGGTCAGTCAGTGGCTGGATGGATGCTGTAACAGCCCCTCAAATTGTCACACAACAGAGAATACATGATTAAAAAGAGGCCCCAAGTCTTTCATACAGATGTGACTATATTAAAATGACTTAATTATTTTGAAGTTTCAAGCTAATATGTAAGTGCTGATGTTACAGACAGCTGTGTAAGGTAGAAACAGTACAGGCAATCAGACAGGGCTTGCTCAAAGGAGCCAATGCAGAAGGTAGAACACACTGTGGCTGTGGGGGACACAGACACCTCGCTGAAGGCCAGGCCTCAAGACAAAAGATGAAATGAAGACACCCACAGAGTTCCTGGAAGGATAAACAACAGTGATTGATATTCTAAACAGGTACCAATCATCTTGAAAAAGCCAGGAAGAGCTACTGACCCAACATCCTCCTAGAAAAGGCCCCCGGTTGTGCTTCAGGTCTGCTTGCTACGTGACTCGCTTCCCCATTTGATCCCCATTCAATCAATATTGCCTGAGCAATTATGCTCGTAATCCTATTGGTTGACTATAGTTTTGTCCCACCTCATGCCCACCTTGTGATTTCTCATTTTCCCCCACTTCGGACCTGCCTCACCTCATGGTTTTGCTCTATAAAAATCCCTACAAAAGGAAGGGTCCTCTGCAACCCACTCAGGACCCCTTTTGTCTCCCTCAGACAAAAGCTTTCTTTCCCCAATAAACATATTCTTAACTTCCATTGTTCCTAAAATTCATTCTTCAATTTTGGAGAATGCAAACTCATACTGGACATCCAGCAGGCTGGGAATTTCCTTCTCCTGTATCACTAATATAAATAAAGAGAAAAGAAAAGAACAAAGAACAAACTTACTTAGAAAATATGAATTTAGGGTCAGGGATATAGTTCAGTGGCACAGCACCTGCCTGGCAAGCATAAAGTCGTGAGTTCGATACCTGGTACAAAACAAAACAAAACAAAAATCTGCATTTATACCTCACTGGCCTGGGACCCATGGCATAAAGAATCAGTATGAACAACTGAAAGCTTAGAAGGTCGGTGTTATTTCCTCCAGCAAAGAGCACAGCACTGCAAAGTGAGGCAGCAACTTACAAAATTATATCTGCTGAGAAGCTGGACCATCCTCAGGACTGGGCATAGAAAGGCAGAGGCAGTTCTGGAAACTTCCATGGCCTGCTGCTGTTTGTACTGTCCTCCAGGACATTCCCTGGCTCTTCTGCTGGGCCCCCACAGCAGCTCTGGCTGATTTCTGATTTTACTAGGGAAAAGCGATGGTGCTGGGATACTAGGGGCACTAAACATGGTGAGAAGGGAATGTAAACAGGCAGGGGGGACCCAGCCAGGAACAGAGACCAACAAACTCTCAGCAAGAAGTAACTGACCACTCCAATACTACAAAACAGACGCTAGCACTTCTAAGGTACAGCATGGCAGGGGAGATGTTTAGACATCACCATGGTGATAGGAATTTTCCCTATTTCTGACAGACTGCACACACACCACTCAGATTCCTGATCATCTGTTAGCACCTCTGGAGGTTCTATTAGGATGTCCTCGCCCACTGTCTGGTCATTGCAGATATACCCAACTCCCTGGCCCCTCTCCTCCTCCCTGCATGTGCTTCCCCTGGGCAGCTGCTGAGACCCTGGCTCCCATCTCTTGACGGTGGCTGCCTTATGATCTCCCTACTCCTGTCAGAGGGTATACCTACTCCAGGATATTTACTGAAACCCCTCTAGCTGTCACCTGTACTGCGGAATCTCCAGTCCTGCTCCCACAACCTCCTCCGGCCATCGGTCTCACTGTGTCCCTATTACACATAATGACCCATGTTCTCTACTTTGCTCTTCTAGAATCTATGCTGCCTGGTTGTCTCTGCCCCTCTGCTGCAGCAGCCAGTTTCCTGCAGGGGTAGAAGTACTTCCACGCAGGGAACCCCACTTTCTGCAGCATCAGCACCAGAGCCTGCAAAGACTTGGGGCCTTTACACTCCTGAGGTGCAACACTGACAAGAGGAGGTTGACTCACTAAAGGTGCCATTCTCCATGTTGTTGCTCCAGCGGACAAGCCTGAGAGCCAGACTGACCCTGACCTCAGGGAGCATTCAGTCTGTGTGTCCAATGTGAGTGTGCAAACAGGTCTCTGTGTTGGGGAAACTGTCAGACTCAAAGGATGACTAAAACAGAGTCTGTGGCAGGATTTGCCAGGGGCTACTCCAATCTAGGGTTTTGTAACACTGATTTAGGGTTTACCAAACACTCTTTGATCTGTGTTCTCACCTGCAAGGGAATTACCATTTTAATCCTGGCCATGCCTGACATTTAGAAAAGCCTAAAAACCAAGAAGGGGGAGGCTGTTGTGGGGACTGGAGCCACTACACTCTTTTGCTATTACTCTCCCCAACCTACTGGATGCATTCAGGACTGTGGACACGGCAGAATTAAATCTGTTCATTATCACACTTTCAGGGGTCAAGATGCTCCCAAAGATTGTCCCAGAAGGAAGAAATGCACAATGCTAAATCTAGGTAAGCTAGATCTGACATTTAATTTTTAAAATATTAAAAGCAAGTATTTAGAAAGATGCTCACCCAGACATATTTTACTATTACTAAAAAATAAGAAGATTTATCTAAATATCTAATTCTCTGATAAGAACAAGAAGAGTCAACAGAAGAAGAAAATAAATGTGGAAAGATGAGGCACGGAGTCATAAGTGGCTCTACATCAAGTTTTACGTGGGGAGTGTCAAACATGTAATTACACTGATGTTCTAGAAAGCAGACCAAAGGTCACTGGGAAAGCAACTGTGTGTGTGTGTGTGTGTGTGTGTGTGTGTGTGTGTGTGTGTGTGTGTGAAAGAGGGGTGTGTGTGTCTCACTATGCAGTTCAGGCTGGCTCTGAACTATGTAGCCCAGACTGGCCTGGAACTCAATGATTCTCCTGCCTCTGCCGCCCACGTGCTGGGATTACTGGCATTTGCCACCACTCTGGGCCTAAGATGTTGATTTTATAACAATAGGAAAAACTGAAATGTGTGCTTTTTACAAGAGGGTAATGGATCAGACACTTGTGCCCTGCAGTAGAGGTCTTTTCTCTGTAGCCATTTCACTAGTCAAAGCCCTGGAGGCTGACAACCTATTCAGTGTACAAGAGGTGTGACCTGTACATTTAGGGATCAGCTGAGGCAGCTGCAGGGCACCTGGGCACACCCCAGGGTGAGGCTGCAAAGCCAGCAGGCTTGTCACTGCATAAGCCCAGCCCACAGCTCCTGCACTAGTATACAGGTTTCTACCAAGCAGCCACCAGGCCAACCACAGTGTCCTGGCGCCCTCTCGTGGTCTCCTGCCAAATTACAGGAGTTGGCACAGGTTGAGAATTTCCCTTTATCTGGCAGCATACGGATGGATATCCTAGGCAAGTAACTGGTTCCCTGTCACCAACATGCAAATCCTGGGTCTTATTTATACATGCTTGCTTGTGACTCTCTGGATTTTCTCTTGTGAACTGTCCTACGCTTTATCCATTTTTCTATTGGAGTCTTTGGATTTTTAACATCACTTTGTAGCCTTTATATACTAGATCTCAACATCTTGTCACAGACATTATGCCTATCTCTGGACTTTGAGGCCAGTAAGTATTTGAGGCCAGTAAGATATTTTGTCAGTGTCTAGGTGGGTACAGGCCACTCCGTGGCTTCCATCCAGGATCCACAGGGATACCAGGAACCAGGGGTCATCTTCTCTGGGACCCCTGCTGCCACCTTGCACTGCTGGCCTTGTATTGCCACTGCTGTCTCACCAGTTCCCCCACTGCTGCGGCAGGTGCCACAGGCAGGGCATGGGCCCAGTCCTCTTTATTCAGCTTGGTGCATCTCAGTGTAGATGAGGTATTAGACAACTCGTTTTCCTCCTTCTAAGGAAGCTGCATGATCTATACATACGGACTCACAGACCCAGAAGTTTACCCTGAAAATCTGAATGACACCCCCACTCCTCATCCCAGGTACACTACTCCAGCGATCTGCAGTATTTTCTTTCAGAAAAATAGGACTTTCTGGGCACGTTCTGAAACTTGTGTTATTTTAACTTCTTTAAGATATCTTAAGGCCAGAGGTACAGCTCAGTGGTACAGCTCCTGCCTGGCAAGTACAAGGTCTTGAGTGATTCCTGGTACAAACAAAAAAGGATATCTTAAACTCAGTCGATGTTAGGCCTATCCTAACCTTTTGGACAGCCACTTATGTAACCAACAGTTCAGAAACAAGCCATTTGAATTATTGCCTTTTTTTTTTTTTTTTTGCTATAATCAAGCTCTGAAAGGTTGTGGGGTTTTTTTTTTGGTACTGGGAATCAAGCTCAGGACCTCGCATTTGCCAAACAGGTGCTGCGTCGCTGAGCTGTATCCCTGGTTCTGAAAGTATTCTTAAAGTGCGCATGTATTTTTATTCTTGGAAGTGATATAATACATATTTTAAACTTTTACATATGTAGGGAACACTGGAGAAATTGGAAAAAAAGATGATAGCAAAAGTGAAAATTTGTTACGGTATAATAGCATTAAATAAATAAGGAACATGAAATTATTATACAAAATATAGAGACCTGCATACCGTAATATTATACAAAATGTAGAGAACAACATTCTTGTAAATGAAGTGAGTGAGAAAGGGTTGGGTTTCAGCACAGTTTTTTTGAGAGCTGTTATAGTGTTAAAATTTTTCCAACAAATAAAGGAACAAAAGATCACAAGAAGACATGATGTTTCAGGGTCTGGGATGTGGAACGAATCGTTCTAATTTTACTCCTAAGGAAGGCTCTTTAGCAAGAAGCACCTGTGTTATGACCTAATAGATCTGTTTAGAAGGGAGGAACCCAAGTCGCCTTGGGCTGCAGGCCCAGGACACAGCCATTCCTTCATGTAGAGCAGTGATGGCGAACTTTTTAGCTTTCAGGGATTGGAACAGTACACTGCGAGCTTGTGCGTGTTAGCCTGTGAGCCACAGGTTCATCACCACTGAACTAGAGTATGTGAGCAGCCCAAGCCTTGGGGGTGCCAGAGTCATCATAATGTCTGCTGGACACAGGCAAATGACAATTCTGCCAGCGTCCAGGGACTCCAACTGCAGCAAAACCTGAAAAACCCGCTTATATAGATTTTGTCATTCTACCGGATCATTCTATTAGGGTAAATGATTCTACTGCTTTTTGTCCTCTTAAATTAATAAACCGTTGTAGCAAAAGCAATTTGGGAAATATGAGATAAAAGAACTCAGTGACAGAGAATTATGATGGGACATCACCAGCAGACCCACTTGCCACAGACAAGATCCTGCCAGATGCAGACCACGTGTAAGCCTTCCGGTCTCTCCCTGAGGCCTGATCAGCTCCTGATGGGAGCAGGAGCAGGGAGACCGTAGAGGAGAAATACTGATGCCACCTTGAACAGGGATTGAGGTCAAATGCATGTGAACCTGTGATATGCTGCACGGAGAAAGATGTGATGCCACTTCTGAGGTATTCTTGCTCCAAATCCAAATGTCAGACAAATCCAGATGGCAAAGTCATGAAAGATATGGGAAGACAGAAAAACCACTCTTGCCTGGAGGATACGGAGGTGATGAGAGGACTATGTGCCACGGGGGACCCAGCCAGGAAAGGGAGTCAGTGGAGAGCTGGTGAGATGCAGCCTTTGCTTGGGCTTTCATACTGCACTGCTGGGAATGCTTATTCTAGGTGCTTTGTGCTCATGAAGATGTTAGCATCAGGGAAGCTGAGGAAGCATATATGAAACTTTTTGCACTAATTTCATGACTTTTTTGTAAGTCTTAAAATTAGTTTGATATACATTTTTTTAAAAAATCAACTCTCAAACTGTGTAAGCTGAGCTCCCTGCAGGAGCACAGTCACTGCCAGCTGGTGAAGGTGGTGACGGCAAGGACTCAAAGCAACCTGGGAAAGGCCTTGGGCACCTACCCCAGCTAAGGGGCCAGAGAGGCAACCACTGGTCTTCTCAGGAACACACAGGGAACTTTCCTAAAACAAAGGACTGAAGAAACATCTGTGATCATATTAAATCTATCTGCCTGACTGTGTTCATGGTGCGAGAATACCAGGTACATCCTGGAGGAGTTGATAGCTCTCAAGTTCCTGCCACACACATGTGCCCCACCAGAATAAGACCTCCAAATGGTTTGAGGGGAGATGGGAAGAGGGTGCTGCACCCAGGTGCCTTGAGAGCTAATAATCCAGGGTCAAGGACAAGATTTCCAAAGCCAGCACTTTGGGGTTCTGAGGTTGACTGGCCTCCCAAGGCTGAGATGACTGAGGGGCCGAGGGTAACGCCTATAGGCACCCCACAACCCGGTGGTTTTATTTTTTAAATGCTTTCCCCTCATTTCCTCTGCCTTCAACTCTCTGAGTATCTAGTTTGTCAGACCAAGCCTACAAGTCAATGAACAAAAAAGCCTCCCAGGCTAGGACCCAGCTCCAAGCCAGCCAGCCTCATGAGCCTGGGCCTGTAAGTAAGAAATGACTTTGACTCAGTCTTGGTTCCAGTGTGTGCAAGAGCCAAGTGCAGCATCCATGCTCCCTGCAAGGCTCCCCCAGATTGTGTGTGTAAGCCCTGAGGCCAGCAGGACCAATGCTGCCCACCCCCATCTGTAGGCCACACATACCATGCCCCGAGGTGAAGGCAGGAGTTTGCTGAGTTCTTCCTTTTTCTGCTTCAACATCTGGGTCTGCTCTCTCCATTCCTGCAGGGCCCTTTTGTCTCTGTAGAAAATACATTTTTACAGTATCATAAGCTATGAGCAGCTTCAAGGGAAGCTTACAAAAGCTATGTGTCATTCTCAGCTTTGATCCAACAGCCTTTTCTCTCCTGCCTGCTCATCCCCAGAGGGCATGCATGGATTTTCCCACCTGTTTTGGGCCCAGGAAGAGCAGATTTTGACCTGAGGCCCTTTGTGTGACTCTGTGTGCCAACAGATGCCTGGCCAAGGCAGTCAGGCATCCCTTGGCCCCAGTATAAAGGCACTGGACACTCTCTGGGAAGGGTCTCAGCTGGGCACTGCAGGTACCCACATGAAGACCTTCAGGTTCTTGTCTAGGGAAGGTCTGAAATTTACAACTTGACTTCGTGCTAGATATCTGTATTCTCCTTTACCAATTGAGCATCTTCAGTCCTTCCCAACTCCTCAGGCAGAATTCCTGCTCTCTCAGGTAGGGCCAGGCTCCTCCATGTGGTCTTGCCCTGTGGCTGGGAGCTCCCTTCAGCAAGGCTGTAGCCACACAGGAGTGCATGATTTCTAAGATGTCCATAAATTTGGGGATGGGCCCTGGCCTCCTCCATGCTGAAGCCACTGCTGGTGGCTCAGGGCCCACTTGTCTGTCTGAACCAACTCCTCTCAGTGCGTGTGTGTGACTTCCTCCCCTCCTGCCCTGAGAGCCAGCCTCTTCTCATCTCCCCTCCTCAGCAGACATCTGGCCACTGTCCCACATGCATCCTGGCCTTCTGCCCACCCACCACCTCCTAAGGTCTCTCCTTGTGGTCACAGTAGCTCAGCCCTCCTGGGCTTTGCCTACTGGGCTTCTCCTCCTGTGTCATTAGAACTGTCCCCTTCCTCCCAGGCCTCCAACCTCAAGGCACAGGTCTGGGTGGTTCCAGGCACTTCCTCACAGGTGAGGCCATGCTCTGCCACCTGCCTGCATGTACAGAACCAGCTCCAGCATGCTGGCCCAGTATCTTCCACACAGCTTCTGGCCAAGGGACTCCAGGTGGTGTCTGCCTCCTCTTGGTCACATGGGACAGGAAGGATATGCTTGCCCCTCAGAAGGGGGTAACATTCCTAATCAGGGGACATGAAGTGGGAGTGCATTTGTGCCTGGAATCTTGAACCACACTGTAAGGCTCCCAGGGGTGTTCGTCAGGGAGCACAAAGCAAGGTCTCTCACAGCTCAAGGCAGGACCACGGAGAGGTTTTACCTGCTCTTTCTATTGGAACTATTGTCCTCAAAAATGCTGTGTGACCTGTTATTGAAGAAAGACAAGCAACTGCAAGTGTGTGTGGGTGCCAGTGCTGGTTGGCATATGACCACAAATGCATCTTGTGAGCAATCTGTACCCTCTGGGTCCCAGAGAAATGGATACACACCCCTCCATGGACAGTGTCAGGAGTGCTTATTCACAGGTGGGCCCCAGAAGGCAGAAAGGAGGAACCACAGGGCTGTACATAGCCAGCCCCCCTCAGGCCCACTAGCACACCATGGAAGGAGTGGTGGCTGGAAGCCAGGAGAAAAGCTGGAGTTGGCAGCATATGGGGTAGAGCCAGTCCCATGAAGCTCACAAAAGGGTTGGAGAAATGACCGTACCTTCATTCTCCCCATCGCCCCCAATGCTTGAGGTCTCCCTCACTGGCTGAACCCTTCCATGAGTTAAGGAGCACAAAGGCACCGTGGACACGGTCCACACCAGTGGCCTCCTAGGGCCTGGAGTGGAGTGCACCTGGATGGTCAGCAGAGCCAAAAGGTAGAGTAGAGAAGATGCTGAAGTTGGGCCCATGCAGCCTCCTGACAGCAAACTGGCATCCATGAATCCAAGGGCATTAGTGTGGTCAGCAACACAAGCGTGAACTCCTGAGATCAGCCTCTCTGTGAGTCTGCAGAAACCATGCTGGGTCTGGGAGGACCCCACCAAGAAGCCAGTTTGTGCTTCTGGTAAACTGTGCAAAGCATGCCAGGCCCAGGAAGAGAGAAGCCGGCTGGCCCTCCCGGTGAACCGACTACTCAAGAACTACTTTTGTCTCCCACTGAAAGCAACTGACTGGTCAAAGGACTGACTGAGTTGATAGCAGCTGAGGTACAAAACAAGTAAAGGCTTGTATTGTTTGACTGACTTTGCAGGTCTGATCATCTACTAGGACAATGACAGTATGCAATATGGCAAATATGAGGAATTTCCTTCTGTCTTATTTTTGAAATCCAATATTGATCTCACTGTTTTGTTTTGTTTTGATTTACTGTTTTGTTTTATTCAATGTTCTGTTTTGATTGGTTTTGTTCTGTTTTGTTTGATTTTACTATGTCTGGTGGAATGGACAGCTGTTGTGAGGTTAACAAGATATATTAAGACAGCCATTGTTGATTTCCTATTGTCCTGCTTTGAGGCTCTGTACCACTTTCACTGCTTTGTTTCGGTTGGCTTTACTCTGCTTTGTTTTGTTGGGTTTTATTCTTTAAAGTTAAAAAAAAAAAAGAGTGAACTCTCATTTCTTTAAAAAAAAATTTTTTTTTTTTGTGGTACCCGGGGATCAAACTCACAACCTCACACTTGCCAGGCAGGCGCTTATGCCACTGAGCTAAATCCCCAGCCACATGAGCTCTCATCTCTAACTAGCACTCTTCAAAAAAGGACAGGAGGTCAAGTAGTGTCCAGTAAAGAGGAAAAGATTGAAGAAGAGCAAGAAACTAGGGAAAACACAAGTAGGCAGCGGAGCGTGTTGAGAAGGCAGGGCAGAGACCTGATGGCCGTAATATCCGTAATGATCACAGTGACCCATGTTAGCCTCGCAGGAGGGCAGCCTCGGAGGGTTTGAAGAATGGCCTGTGTGCTTCAGTCCCAGGCACAGGGGAGGACAGTGCAGCCAGTTTCCAGCTGAGATGAACAGATTCTGGTCCGGGATCAGGGAGAAGACAAGCAAACCAAAGACCTCCCTTGAGGCCTGGTGATCCGGCTGTGGCTCCAACCCTCAGTCCCACACTGTCACCAGGGAAGAGCTGGCTGTGGGGAGGCCTCACCCTCCTCTGGACACACCTCCTGTGCTGCTCCATCAGAAGCTGCTTCTCTCGGAGCTCTCTGAGGGCTGCTGCTCGACGTTCTTCAAGTCTTTTGGTTGGAATCATTGTCTGGCATGGTGATGTGAGATCAGGTAAGATGTTCTTGAAGGGGGGCCTCTTCTTTCTAAAATTACAGTGTCTTTATCTAAGCATGTACCAAGGCTCTGGGATGGTCAGTCACACCCACATAGCTGCACTGTTACAAAATACACACTTAAAAACTTAAAAGGGTGGTCACAGATCAACTGCACTTTGGAAAGATCATAACAATTAGTGTGGAGACCCCACAGAAAGCCACAGTATCAGTCTATGTTGATCTAGAAAATAGTATGAAGACAGATTACAACAAATGACCACCACTGAAAGTCAGCTACTAAAACAGAACTTCTTAGGGAAAAGGTGTCTTTAAATTATTCTTAGGAAGCAGCTTGTAGCATTGGCAAGTGGACCTGAATCAATGGGCAGGCTCAGCCTGGCTGCCTCAACCTCCTGAGCCACCCAAATAAATCTCCGAAGGTTGAGATCTGGTATTTAAATCTAATGTACTGATACAATTGTGAAGTAGTATTCATAAGCTTGCCATGACTTACTTGGATAAATCATTATTATTTATAACAGTAAGTGAAGGAAGGAGGAAAGAAGTTTCTAGATAGCAGGTTAGAATATTTCTGCTCGCTTGGTTTGTGTCTACACTGAGAGTAGTCCAACAGTTCCAAAGCCTCTGAGGCCACACCGTAGTTAGAAACCTGCCAGGACTTCCAAGGTGGTAATCTGTCAGTTCAAAATTCCTTCCTTCCTTTCTCTCTTTCTCCCCACCCTCATTTATTTTTGGTACCAGGATCAAACTCAGGAACTTGCGCTTGCCAGGCAGGTGCTGTGCAGCTGAGCTAAATCCCCAGCTCTGTTTCTTTTTTGTTTAAAATGATTAAACCCACAGGACAGCGGAAAGATCAGTGCCATCCATAATCACCAGCCACCTTCCGCACAGATCCACACCTGCCCCATTTCACACCGCCTGTACCACTGCAGACAGGTTCTCTACAGCCTCCGCATGAGGTTTTAAGCCACTGACAGACAATGCATTTGCTCCTGCTGCCCTGGTGGTAGCTATAGGGAACCAGAGACTACTGGTAACCCCAATGCTTATTTTACCCCCTAAACCCTGTTATTATCCCCCTTGGATATAATGATATACCCTAGAGAAAGTGCTCTAGATTCACCAATTATTATTTTCCACATTTCTCTTTATATAGATTTATATATACACACACACTCATGTACACACACACACACACTCACACCCCACATGTATATGTAGACCTCAAGTTTTAAGAGACAATTATAAGGACCAAGGATGTAGCTCAGTGGCAGTGTCTGCCTAGTAAGCACAAAGTCCTGAGTTTAATTCCTGCTACTCAAAACAAAACAAAAACAAACACCCCCCCCAAAAAAACCCAAAAACAAAAGTGAGAAACAATTATAAAATAATTTTCACAATATTACAAATATCAAGAAAATTCACCTTTGCTTTTGAGTTTTACCTGGACATGTTCCTTGGCTTTGAGTGTTCTTTCTCCTTATTGCTTAATGCTGCCTTGATATTTGGAGGCAACTCAATGGTTAAGAGCTGGTTTTCAAGAACCTCTGCTTTTTCGTTCTCAACAATCTCCTGCCTCAGCTTCCAGAAACGCTTGATTTCCTCCTCACTTGGCCACTGTTCTGGGGATTTAGTGGATTTCTTGAGTTCACTCAGGTCTAATTTTTCAAGAGGTGAAGGAAAGTCCACTTTTTCTTTCATCATAGTCACCTTTGGGTCCTGAGAATTCAAGATGTCTCTAGTAGGCATCCTATATTTTGGTAAATCTTGCATGAGCTCTGGAAGCTCACTTAGGTCCATCTTTTTAACAGGTGAGCTCTCTGGTGGGATAAAATGCCACGTTATTCACCTACACATCAATGCTACCCCGCAAGACCAACCGAAGCATCCCAGTGTGGCATTGCTTTGCCATGTTGCTCACTCCCATCGGTCCTCACACAGGTCTGTTCATGAAAACAAGGCTCCAATCTGGAAAGACTTTAAATGGTTCACATTTTTCGTGGTGTAATTTCTTTTGAAGAGCACAGACTACATTCTGGACTCTTCCTCAAACGGAGTCTGTTGGGAGTTTCCTCCAGCAGCCCCCGGCTGCTGGCTGATGGCCCTGCCCTGAGCTTGCGCAGTCTGCTGACTGCTGTGTACAGGAACCTGGGCTGTGTGGAGACACTTTAGGAATATGATCAACATTCTAAAATGATACATCCCAGGGTCTTTTGTAATGAATCAAGAATAAAGACTGATTAAGCACAGACCTGATCACTTGGGACAGAGCATTTTCTATCCAGCTTCTAGTGTCCCCTATAATCAGAAAAACACAATGCTCCTTTTTCTCCCTCCTGCAAGGCTTTGCCATTCCTTGGCTCCGGTGTCCTCAGAGCCACTTAGCCTAGACTACAGTGTTTCCCCTGGGGCTCACAGATCAGTGTCACTAGAGTACCTCCCTCCTGTTCCACCAGCTAGAGTAAGTCACGGGACTAGCGTCTTCTTTTATTAGGGAAGAGGTTTGTAAGACAGTCTTGGTATGCAGCTCTGGGTGACCTTGAACTCAAGATCTTCCTGCCTCAGGGATAGGATTGTGAGCATAATACCCCCAAATTGGACAGGAGAAGATTCTTGAGGCATTCCTAGAAAGCTATCTTAATGACTGAAACACACACACACACACACACACACACACACACACATACACACAAAAAACTAAAGTCAATAAATAGTTTCAATTTATGAAGTATGAGAAGTGTACTAAGGGAGGACTCTCTTTACTCCTCTTTTCTTTAAAAGTAATAAACTCAGTTCCCTGGAATGTTAAACCTAAGTCAAAACCTTGAGGGGCCCAGTTAGCGCAGCTATTGTTGGAACCTAACTTCTAACCTGAGACCTAGATGTCTGTGGACCTCTTTTCACCAGCAAATGAAGGGTGTGTAAACCTGGGCAGGTTCCGGACAGAGGAAATCTGTTGGGGTCACTTAAAAGTACATCTACAAAAAACATATACTAGCACTCTAGGAAGCTGGAGCAGGAGGATCATAAGTTTTGAGACCCTGTTTCAAAGTAAGAAATAAGTGTGTGCCTGGTGAATTCAAGGCCAGCCTGAACAACACAGTGAGACATTTTTAGTCTTACAAATAAATTAAATAAATATTTTTTTGTAGCTCAGTGTGAAGGCCCTAGCTTCAATCCCTAGTACTTCAAAACAACAACAACAACAACATAACAAAAACTGAATAAAGTACAAGGTTAGCTATTGTTTTTGATCATTTTAGACTATTTCCAAGTATAGCCATCTGAGTTACAATGAAAGGTCACACGGCTGACACAGACCTAATTGTTTACACATTTTATTTATCATATATATACACACACATAACTTTCTTGGCTAATTACTTCAAGTAGGCATGCTCTTAAGTATAAAGCCAATGACTTAAAGTAGCAAAACTTGAGGTATTTTCAAGTTAATACTTCAGAACATTAATTTTTTCCTGAACATTCTGTATGATTCTTTATCTTTATTGGAAAGCATGTGGCTGGTCCATTAGCAGACAAAATGGAATAGTTTAGTGAGTGCCCACCAAGAAATGTAACTAGACAAATATAGTTATAAATCCACTTAATTCTGATTTCTTGCACTTAGGAATAGGAGACATTTAATTTTGCTCATTTTTAAAGCTGTCTGACAGAGTTACCTCTTGAAGTTGCTGCTTGCTGGTGGCTTAGAGGAGATGGCTCGTTCATTTGATTTCTCCCAATGAACTTTTACCAACCCCACTCTAGACAAGCTCTATAATGTATGCTGAGGATATAAATTCATAAACATTGAACCAAAATAAGCTTGGATATGACTGAGTGGCACGAGGGATTTACATTTACCATGTGAACTCAGCAGAAGACAAGGGATTCAGATCTTTAGGGTACTATCAAGAGAAGACAGGTCCCTACACCCTGATTTAAAAAGCTCTGACTTCAGTTTTCATGTTGCCTGTCGTATGTAATTGCCCTACAAACCTTGAGAAGCTGCATTCTCAGGATAGTCATGCTCTGTTGCACAGATCCGCAGGAAGGTCAGGATGGCGACCACTCCTTTCTGCACAATAAGCTGAGGAGGGAATTCCAGTGGGCAATGTCTTAGGTTTAGTGCCCTTAGTGTGACTACGTTCCCTGCAACAGAGGAGAGAAGCTTCAGTGCCTGCGTGCTGTTCTATGGCACAGATACCACGAGGCAGTGAAAGCAACCGTTCTCACATGTAAAAATGATTCTTGCCAGTATTGGGGATAAAAGGAGATGATGGACATCTGAGGTTTTCTTTTTAAAAGCTCTGCAGAGAAGACAAAGTCCACAGATTAAGGCTTCATTAGTGAAAAAAAGTTAAACAGCAGCAACAGCAATCTTCATGTAAAAATCATAGCACAGGGCTGGGGATTTAGCTCAGCAGCATAAGCACCTGCCTTGCAAGTGTGTGGTTGTGAGTTCGATCCCCAGTACCCCGCCAAAAAAAAAAAATCATAGCACACAGTTACTATGTTACCTAAAATGCCCATTTTCAACATTAAAAACTACAAGATAGGTAAAGAAAAGGAAATATAACATACTTAGGAAGCAAGTTGCACTGGGCAGACCCAGATGCTGGATTTAGTGAACTGTTCAAAGTAGGCATTATAAATATGTCCAAGGAAATGAAATAACCTATATTTAAATAATCAGAGGTTAATATAATAAAATGCCTCAACAAATACTGATGTCAATAGAAACAGAAATTATAAACAATGACAATTTAGAATTTTAGAAAATTACAATAATTGAAGTGAAAAATTCAGTAGAGGGACTCAGTGATAGATATGAAACCCCAGAAGAAACAATCAGTGAACTTGAAAATGAAGTAATAAAAATCATTCAATTCAAAGGTTAGAGAGAAAAAAAATATTAAACAACAAACCTCAGGGACAACCTCAAGTTAGCCAGTATCTACTGTGTAATAGGAAACAAAAGAGGAAAGAGCAGGAAACATGAGCCAAAATGTCCCAGTGGCAAACATTAATTTACCTATCTATGAAGCTTAATGAATGATAATCCAGAGAGATTCACAGACAGATCACAAGCAAAATACTGAAAGTTACAGAGAAATGCGTAACTGCCGAAACAGTAAGGGAAAACAACTCATGACACCAAAAGGAGCTGCAATACTAAGGTTAGCACTTGACTTTCAATCAGGAACAACTTAGTCAGAAGAGGGTAAAGCAAGGCATTCAAAGTGCTGAAAGAAATTCCCATTGATCAAGCTCTCCACACCCAGAAAAATGGCCATTCAACAGCACACGGGAAACCAAGGCATTCCAACACTGACACAGGTAGACATGGGAAGTCTGAATGGACCTACACTACTTCTTAAAATGACAGTAATTAACCTCATCCCATCCCCTTGTTCTGGATCTCAAGGTCAACTGAAAACCAGAGTTGAAAGGATGAGTTTAAAGGCCAATTGGGCCAGCAGAACAGAGAATTTGTGAACTCAAAAGAAATCCAACAGAAAATAATATAAACTGGAACACAGAAAAAAAAGAAGAAAATCTTCCAACTTGAGCCCTGGAAGGATAAAGAAATAAATAATGGCCTGGAGATTTATAAATCTGATTAATGACATCAGTAAACACATTCAAAAAGCTCATTGAACTCCAAATAAGGTCAACACAAACAAACCCAGACCAAAAAACATCAGAGACAGTGTACTGAAAGTAAAATACAAAGAGAAAGTTTGACAGCCAGAGAAAAGAGACATGTTACTTTCATATGAAAAAATGGAAAGACTGAGTTTTCATTGAAAATAAAAGAACCAAGAACATAATATAAAGGCATTTTTAAAGTACTGAAAACCCCTAAAATCTAGGAACTCTATACTTAGCCAAAATCTATTTTAAAATTAAGGCAAAATAAAGATGACTTTAGAAAAAAACAAACTGGAATAACTGATCACCAGCATACTCAACAATACTGTTGAAAAGAGAAGACTGGGACAAGAGTGTAGTTTAGATGGAAGCAAGAACTTTGTGAGACGTGCAAACATCAAAAAGTTAAACAAGTAAGGAAATATGAAGAAGTACTGATGGTTTTAAAGTGTCCCCTGTCCCCGTGAACCAGAGGCAGTGGCGGCCCTGGGAGAGAACCAAGAAGCCAAGCCGAGCCTTCCGGTGAGCCAGTGGCCGCCATGTGGGCTGGGAGAGGAAGCAAGAAGCCAAGCCACACCTTTCCATGAGCCAGGGGCAACTGTGAGCAGGGACGACAACCAAGAAACCAACTTGCACCTCTGTGTGAGCCAGCTGGGAAACTGGTTGGGAAACAAAAAGGGTGCTGCCACCCCTGGCTCCCACGCCCCCCCCCCCCCCACCGCCACCCCGTAAGCAACCAGCTGATTCAGAGGAACACAAGCTAAGATGATAGCAACTGAAGGAAAAAACCACATAATTTAATGCTTATATTGTTCGATTGACTTTGCAAGCCTAAAAGCTGGTAGTTTAATCATCTATTTGGAGGATAACAATATGCATTATAGCAACTGTGGAGGATTTCCTTCTGTCTTGCTTTTGAAATCCAGTATTTTGTTCCATTTGATTGTTTTTTTATTCCCTTTAAAATGAAAAAAAAAAGTTTCCTAGATCTGTACTACATATAAAAGTACAATATATAAAAACAATGGCCAAAAATGCAGTAAGTAAATGATACTGATAAACATTTATAAGTTTCCCTGTTTGGGAAGTAGTACAGCTTCTCATTTCATCTAGACTGTAGTAAGTTAAGGGAATACAATGAAATCTCTAGGCTAATCACTGAAATAAAAATACAGAACAGTGCAACGAGTGGCTCTTCCTCCAGCAAAGTCAGAGCAGCTCCAATCAGAGTGAGTCTCCTAGAGAAAACTAGATACTGGGCAAAATGTAAAAAGGCACCACACAGAGGTAACAGGGCAACAAAAACCAGACAGAATCTAGTGGAGGGATGATACCTTCAAGAACACAATGACAGTGGATGCATTTAATGCTAGAAGGATTTCCACCTATGGGAAGGCTCAGAGAGGGCCACTACTGGCAGCTACGGTGTAAATAGAAACTTGCACAGTCATGACTTGAAGGGCTGGTGGAGAGTTCAGAGCTACGTAAAAGCATAAATTCCAGAAAAAAGAGAACAGATGTGAAAGAATACTAATATTATACATATAAATTCTATACAAATTCTCTGCTGAGTCTTGAACTTCACAAGCATGGTAAGACTTCAAGCACCTAGTCAACACTAAAGACTGAAGAGAGATTTACTCACTGCCCATTACAAGAGAGAGGGTTCGGAATCTCACTTCTGTGAATTAAAGTAACTTTTTAAAAGGAACAAAATACACACACACACGTGTGCAAATAAAGAGCAAAATAGAAGACAGATAAATAAGAAGTATGGAGAAGTACAAATCATTCTTCAAATTACCTATTCTATTGTTTCAAAAATATTTTAATACATAAGCTAATTGTTTCATTTATACTAATTTCTGTTAGTTCATTGAAAAGAAAGTTTTGTGCTATTGCCTACTTGTTTCTCCTTTGTAAGAGAGAATCCGTTTTGGTTATGTCATTCTCTGAGTGATTGCTAAGAAGGTAATGATACACAGTGTTATTCTCTTATTATTTCGTTCTGAAAAAAATTTTTTTTTGTCTTTTTTGAGGCAGGGTTTCACTACATGGTTCAGGCTGACCTTAAACTCACTTTGTAGCCCAGGCTGGCTGTGAACTCACACTTATTCTCTAGCCTCAGCCTCTTGAATGCTGCGATTACAGGCATGCACCACCACACCCAGCTGAAATTTTATTTTTTCATAAACCTAAGTAAGTGTGAAAATAAATTCTGATCGACATAGTGATACATACTTGTGATCCCAACACTTGGGAGGCTGAGACAGAAGGACATGAGTTAGAGACCAGCTTAAGGTCAGCCTGCCGGGGCTACACAGTGAGAAAATGTATCACAACACACACACACACACACACACACACACCAGAATCTCTACAAAGTGTTTATTACAATGTCCAACACAATGCCCAAGATATGATCTAAAATGACTAGACATATGAAGGAACAGGAAAATGTGACTCCTATCTGAGAGAAATCTGGGACAAAGAACACATTATGGAGACCAACCATGAGATAATCTAGGTTAGCAGATAAGAATTTTAAACCAGCTATTATTAAAATACTATAAATATTAGCCAGGTGTGGTGGTGCACACCTGTAATCCCAGCACTCAGGAGGCTGAAGCAGGAGAACTGCTGTGAATTCCAGGCCAGCCTGGACTATATAGTAAATTCAAGGTCAACCTGGACTACTTAGCAAGACAACCCTGTCTCAAAACAAACAAACAAAAAATACTATAAATATTGAAAATTGGTGTTATGGTTTGTGTTTGGGATGTCCCACTAAAGCCTCATGTAGTCATGGAGGCAGATGAATCTAGCATTTGTGATTGGCTCATTGTGCAGTGCTAGGATTGGTTGGTGTAAGTGCTGCACCTGTGCAGGGGCAGGTAGCTGGCATGCAATGTAAGGGAGGTATGCTCTTCCCTTTTGCCCTTTTTTGCTCTGGTCACTTGTGGCCACCATGAAGTGTTGCCCCTTAGCCATGCCACCCAGCCTGGGAGCCAGCTGAGTATGGACTGAGACCTCCACAAAATGTAAGCTAAATAAACCTTTCCTTCCTTCATTTTGGGTGTCAAGTATTTTGTCTTAGCAACAAGAGAAAACTAACCAACACAATTGGTTTTTCTTCTCCTTATTTCTTTAAAATATACCAGATTGCTTAAGTTAAAAAGTTAACATTGTATTGTGGGTCTATAACATACATAGATGTAATACATAGTAAAACTACTGCATAAGAAAGTGGTTTTGTATGGTTACATTTTATATGTTATGGTACAATGCCAATGCTAGAGTGCATTTTGTAGCAGGGCACCATGGTACATGCCCATAATTCCAGCATTCAGGAGGCAGAAGCAGGATGATCACTGTTAGGGTAGCTTGCATTACAAAGTGAGTTCAAGGCCAGCCTGAACCACATAATGAAACTCTGCCTCAAAAAAGACCAAAAAAAAGTGCATTTTGTAATTCCTATTACAACTATTAAACTATTAAAGGAGTGTGAGAATTATAGCTAAAAAGTCAGTAAATTATAATGAAATCTAAATAAATATCCAATCAACAAAGTCATCTTTTCATTTTTCATATTCTGGTAAGTGTATAATAGTACCTCACAGCAGTTTTAATATATATTTCTTTGGTGGCTAATGACATTGAGCACTTTGGCATCTACTTATCGAGTATCTGATATGTATTACAGTAGCGCTCAAACTCTCTTATGTTTATTGCTTGCATGGTGTGTGTTTCCATTGTTTTACTTTTATCCTATATGCTTTCAAGCTATCTGTATTTTTTAATACATTGTGAGTAGGAATATACCATGGGGTTTTTCATCTAGTCTGACAACCTCTGACTTTTAAATAGAGCATTAAATCAGATGTCAGTAAAGACAGATAAATAAAGACAGCTGGAAAACCTCTAATTATAAATTAAGCAGCACATGCTACGCTGCCCATGTGTGATTATGTACCAGAAAAAACATTTTGAGCTGAATGAAGAAAACACTGTAAAGTTGAAACATGTAAGATAGTGTTTAGGGGAAAATTATAGTTGTAAATACGTGTATTAGAAAAGAAAGATTTGAAATAAAAACCTAAGTTTCGAATTCAATAAACGAGAAAAATATAACAAATGAAACCTCAACATGACAGTAGAAATCTGAGAAAACACAGATGCACAACATAGAAAATTATCTTCCTTTTCATTTGTAGCAAAGAAAATGCACAGAGAGGAACTATATATAGTTACACATTCATGTGGGGAGACCTCAAAGGCATAGCGGTGAGCAAGAAAGCACAGCAGCAAGAATATGGATGACGCGACAAGAAGTTTAAATAAAAGCAACACGCTTGGGGACACGGAAGTGGTGCAAGTCCCATTTAGGAAGCAAAGTGACATCACGGGCAAGGGCACAGGCCAAGACGCAGTGACATGAAGTCTCTTCAGGCTGTGCGCTGCTTGCAAAGTGCTTCTTCCTCCTTGTCCCTCAGTGCTTACATACCCTACTTGTATATATGCAAGACAGGATAATGTGTCAAAAGTTCCTAGGAGAACCCTAGAGTGGGGACAGAAGGCATCTGAAGTGCCATCCGGCCTGTCCTCCCATATCACATCTGATGTTTTCATCACAAGGTCCAGTGACTTCAAAGGGCAATAATTTAAAATCATCTTTTATTTTATTGTTTTAATACTTACCCATCTCCACAGGTAATATTTTGATAGGATTTCTTTCTAAAAGCAAAGTTTTCAAATGCCTTTAAAACAAAACAAAACAAAAATAATTTACAGAGCATAAAAATAACCACCCTTAAAGCATACCATCAAATCTCTTTGTTTTTCTTCGCTTTCAGAGGACAATTGCAATACAGACGCATCACATAAATTCATCATATGTTTATGCCATCAGCCAACATACTCGGTCCTGGCACTACTGACATTTGGGACCAGGTAATTTTTAGCTGTGGGGGTTTGTCCCATTCACCTCAGGTATTCAGCGGTATCTCTGGCATTTTCTTATTAGATACCCAATGGTACCACCCACCGTCACCCCAGCTGTGACAAAGCATTAACATCTCCAGATACTGCCAATGGTCTTCTGGGGGCAAAAGGGGCCCCAACTGAACCTCTGCTGAGAACTCCTGCTCTGAGCTTTCACATCTTTAGATTATGACTGGTACCTCAATGCATACTAGTGTTTCTTTTCTTTCTTTCTTTATTTTTGGGTACCGGGGATCAAACTCATGACCTTGCACTTGCGAGGCAGGCACTTAGGCCGCTGAGCTAAATCCCCAGCCTTCATACTAGTGTTTCTAAAGATGTTTGGGAGATTTTTGCTGCCTGGGATATCCTATATGCTCAGAGATTAATCATTTGCACAACAGGACCTCGGAGGGTCCCTTTTCCTAGGCACTCCTGGTAGATGGTGAGATTCCTGGCCTTGGTCAGTCTCCTGCTATAGTTAGGTTTCACTGAGAGACTGTGAAGAACAGCTGCTGGAAGCCACTGCACCTTTCAGCCACCAGGACTGACTTGCTGCCCATGCCACTGGCAGCAGTCTAGGTATAAGCACCCAGAACAGAAGAGAAGCCCCCAGTGCTGCAGCAGCACGCTGTCCTTGGAGAAAAGCTCCTGCCAGCTCTTTCGTTTGCCACAGCATCCTAGGAACCACGTGTGGTTCTGGTTCATGGAAGGTTGGACGGTACCAGCAGGCCCAGCCAACCATGGGGGAGCTGTGGTGTGGCTGAAAGTCAATCTAGGCCCTATATCTACAGCTTTGCCCCCTCAAAATGTCTCTCACAGGATGACAGTCACATATGACAGGCAGCTGGGCACATTTATACTCTATAAATAAAGTAGCACTTTAGAGGAATGTGTCATCTGAAGTCTCATTCTGCCTTGGGGAGTGAAAAAATTCAAACCACATCATAGCTAACCAAAGTCTCACAGTTCTGAAATACACAACTTCACAAATACAACATTGAGACTAGTATTCCACTTAAATTAAACCTCGTTTTTTTTTTTTATTGGCAGCACCACAGGCAAATCAGATTAGTTAAGGATTAGATACAATTTTTTGACTTGCTTTGTTGGGCTTTCCTTACTAACTGAAGTTTTTAAGGAACAAAATTTATGAAATCTTTCCTTGATGTGCACAAAGTGGATTATTTCAGTGTTGCTATCCCAGCACATCACTTTTATTTAGCTCCCTTTTAATTTTGCTCATATAGGAGCAGTCACCAAGGATAGCACTACTTCCTACAAGGCTAACAAACAGAGGCCCTCCAGATAGCACGACAGAAGATGCCAGCAACATACCCTCAGATGATCCAGTGGCAAAGCCAAGGAAGCTCTAGGTCACTTGGGTTGTGGTTTTTTGGTGGGTCGGGGCAGGAGGATGTCTTTTACAAAATATTAATCTAGAAGTATTATAAGGGATGCCCTACCCTTATATAAGAATATATGCCAAATTATTCCTGTTCACAGTTTAAATGATGAATTAATGTTATCTATCAGTAGTTTAAAGCTTACTCATTGATTACTTCATTTCACTGATTTTCAATTGAACATACACACTTATATTCTAAATTGAGCTTGTTTGCCTTAAGGGGCAACTGATCTAACTTTTTAAATCTTTTCCATCTGTTAGCAAGCTCACATATCTAAAATACCAAGAAAGGGAAAGCATTAATAGTCATTTTAATTATGTTTTTTTGAGAAATTTAAGGCTTTTAATAAGCCCATAATTACTTAAAATTTCTAATTAATATGTTTCAGCTCTTCAGCAAGCTGATTCAATTTTAATATAACGGTTTATAAATCACAGGCCAAATTATATCGTAAGCAACACAAAGCAGCTGGTTTTGACTGGTAAAATTGAAGAATCACAAAATTTGAGAACTGTGCATTTATTTTAAGAAGTGGTACTTACGGGAATAGGCTTTAGTTTATTTTTATTCTTGAGAAGCAATTACTCTCCAGAACTGAGTGCTGAGGTTAAAATAATTTGTGGACACAAAACACTCAGTTATCCCAAACACATAAGATGATGATTTGTGAGGCAGAAAGCCTTCCCTATCCCTGCAAGCTCAGGGTCATGAGGACGCTCGGGCCTCCCACTCAGCTGCTGCCCTGCACACAGCGGGTCACAGGCCACTTGAGGCACTGCACTCTGGGCCAGGTCTGTTTGTGACCCACCCTTTAGACCTCAAGGTGCCCAGAGCCCCAGGAAGGAAGTTTCTAGTTGTGTCTCCAGCTGTCTCAACACCAGCTGACTGTCAGAGCAAGCCACTTCCTTACAGGACCAGAGACCATGGCGAAGATGATCCACGGGGCAGACAACTCACTATGAAATCGGGGCAGTCCTTACTCTGCCTGCTACACAGTGGCCTTCATGACACAATCACTGGCTACACATTACTCACAGAGGAACTGGAGTCACCCTTGTACACTTCTGTACCTCTCTCACCCCACATCCAACCTGAATCCTGCTAGTTTTCCAGTTCACATGAGGCTCTGCCCCAGCAGGGTGCCACCTCACACATGGACGCCTGCAGTGGCCACCCATCCTGTCTTCCCACAGCCTCCATTTTTCACAGTGATCTTAGCCAAATCCCACCCCTCTCAACTCAAGCCCTTCTATGCCTTCCCAGTTCTTTCATCATAAATATCAAAGCTAAGACATGGGCTCAGGCTCTGGTGACTCTTTTTAGCCTCTTCTCTCACTAAGCCCCCGGTCTGCTTACTGGCCCTGGCCTTCCCTGGCACTTATCAAGCCTGCTTGCCGCAGGGTCTTTAAATGTGTTTTCCCCTCTGTGCACATGTACTGCCACTGGAGTGGCACATCATCTGAAACACATCATCTGAAGTGTTTGCCTAGAGGCAAGGACACAACAGTTTCCAAGAGGAAAGAAACACAGACACAGAGAAAGGACTCAGGGAAGGAGTGTGATTCCATGGCATAAAGTCCTGGCTGCTGAGGTGGGGGCCCAGGCAGAGGTGTGACTTTCAAAGATAGGGCTGGGTTGTACCCTGTAATTGGGAGTGTGAAGAAATCCTTGGAATCAAAGTGGTAGGAATCTAGCATTGCTTGCTTAGGGGTTTCCAATTTTCCAAAATGAGAAGACTTTCCCATTATTTTCTAGGAACTAGTGCAAATTACATTGTGCCTACGGGAACAAAGTAGCGGGATTTAATTCAGCAGAGGTATCTTTAATCTGCAGGCAGCTTCACTCAGGGACAATCAGAGGTAGAATTAGCTGTTACAAAAATAGCACAGACTGCCCAGCAAAGCAATCGCAGCTTCCTCCATTCGTCATGGTACCAAACATCTCCCGTTTTAGTTGTGGCTAGGTGTATTTGGTACCTCTAAGCTATACTAAAAAACTATTCAGTGCTTCTATTTTAAAGTAAAAGCTCACTAAGGAGTAGAAGCCAGACTGCAAAAGAACAGGCACTGATACATTTTAAAAAGATAATTTTTTAAAGAAATCTGGTATATAAACGTACAACTTACTTGTGAGATCCAATCCCAGAAGGAAGTGCCTTAATTTTATTATACCGGAGGTCGAGCCAAGTCAGGTTTGGCAGTAACTGAAAGAAATCTTTAGGAATCATGCAGAGGGCATTTCTCTGAAGATGCAATTGCTTCCAGAGCGAAGAAGAGAAAATGTTCTGTCAACTAACTGCATGTTAAAATGCAACATTTTCAAAAAAGCACTTCCAAAGGAACTACCAACAACTGCAACCATACGTTTCAATTAAAAAAATAATATTTTACCCTTAAGAATTTAAACAGTTGTACCAAGAATTTGAAAGAGCCATTTACAGAGCTGAGATCAACTTCCTAAATGGTTTGTGTGCTCCCCCAAGCACATCAGTTACTCTATTAAATATCATTTGACATCATTCTTAACCCCAATGATCTTAAAAATAATTCTTCTTCTTGGGTCTCACATTCAAGTGACACCTTTCTGCAGCCCCAGTAAACTTTCCGCTGAGGGAGTTAACGCAAAAGCCGTGTCTGGTCTGAAGGATTCACCCTAGGTTAATAATTAAAAGGAAACTCAATGACAGAGGCACTAAGATGTTTGCTGTGGCATTATTTATGACACACAGCCACAAAAAATCATCTTGGGAACCATCATTTCAGGAACGGTTTAATATATTAACTTAGTGAAACTTTTAAGTCACCATCATAAATAAGAGAAGGTAGAAGCTAAATTGCGTGTATACTGATTATAGAATATATATATATATATATATATATATATATATATATATATATACACACACACAATTGTCCCCATTTATCCACAAGGATACATCCCAAGAGCCCCAGTGGACGTCTGAAGCCTCAATAGTAATGAATATACACTATGTTTCTTTTCCTTATATGTACATATTTATCATAGGATTTAACTTCTAAATTAGGAACAAAAAGAAATTAAGAACTAAAAGGTTAATTACCAAAAACAGTATAGAATGAGTATAACAATATACTACAAATCATTAAAATATGCATTACCTATTTCTAGGCTTTTCTATTTAATATTCCTTTATAAAAGGGGTATATCGTATATACGATTTTATAGTCATAGCATGGCTAGATTCCAGGTAATTTTCTAAATACTTTCATTGATGCTGTTTTTACATGCTGCACATATTAATATGCATATTTATTTATTTATCTAAATCTATGCCTATACTTACTAGAGGACCAAAAAGATGCCTGGAGCACTGACCTTGAAGCCAGACTTTTTGGGGTTTAATCTAGGTTTTGAAACCTATAAACTGTGTGAGCTTGTGCAAGTTCCTGAACCTCTCTGTGCTCCACTGTGCTCACTGAAGAGTAGAGCATGGGATCTATCGTGCATGGTAGCAATAAATGAGTACGTAAGTGTCAGTCATTATGATTATGCTATTGTTTACTCAAAGAACTACCAGGCAGTTCCTTTCCTGTCACAGTTTCACACCTAATTATACCTCCAAACCCATCTTTCAAATTCAAATAATTTATAGGCTTCTGAGAAGCACTGCATATAAAATTACACTGCTTATATGTTCATTGAGAATAATACATCTATATTAAGAAATTGCCAGTCTCTGCCTGCTGGAAGCTAGCATTGCCTCTGAAAAAGGTTGGCCCTTACAGGTACCCGTACTTACCTCCAGGTACATGAGCACATACACCTCCATGCACATAACCGTGCATACTTCCAATCACACAAGGACACACATGTGCATGTGTCTACATTTGACTCTTCTTGGCTCTCTGTTGGAGTGAAGGTGTTAAGCCTCTCAGGTCTGCTCTTTTCCTCTCCTGCCAGCTAATTCTAGTGCTCAGCTTGAAACCCAAGTCCTCCAGAAAGTTCAGAGAGATGAGAAAACTCTTTCTCCTTCCCCAGCATCCTGAGAAAAGCAGGCACTGCCCTGTGTTTGAAGCTGGTGGAACAGTGCTCTGCTGCCTCTGCCCTTCCTCATAGGTCCTAGAAATGTGAATACAGGAGATTCTCTCTGTCTCCCTGAATATAAACATTCTTAGGAGAGCTACCACTCACTCCAGGGATTGCTGCCAGTGTCCACAACTCTGAGTGGTTACCTCACTTACTGACTTGTTGCCATAGTAACAAAATTCACAGTGACATGTGTCTTCTAAAAGATATAAGTAGTTAGGAAGTTCTGTATGTACAAAGGCAACATGAACCTAGTAGCTTGGCTGGGCTCCTCAGTGAGAGTGAAGAACATTCATTTCATTATAAGTGATACTTGCATAATAGAAACCCTCATGAGGCCAGTAATGCACTCTTTGAGGTCCGTGCTAAGGAAAGAAATAGACCAATGCTGGCTCTGTCAGCAAAAACAGGGAAAATATAACCAGGCAATAGTTGACTTTAGTATTGTAAGCAGCCACTTAAAATCCAAGAAGGCAGGTTTTATAAAACTCCTAAGAAATGTCAATCAACATCAAAACTGTTCCAGACACTGTCCTCATATAAATTATTTCATTTTACAATAATTAATGCAGCTATTATCATTCCTAGAATCCAGAAGAAATCAAGTTAGGTATAAGAAAATTCTGTGATTCTGGGGCAATGATGGCCACTACTTGGGAAGCACCTTGTTTTATCTCCCATCAACACAGTACTCTAAGGGTACTCCAAAAGCACAAGAATAAGACCGCGTTTGCTAGGGACCCTGCAGAACGTGCCTGGTACAAAGGAAATTAGGTGTGGAGTAATAACAAAGTAGACAACAGTAAGAGAAATAGTTTTTAACTGTTTTAGTACTACCAGGACTTTTAAAGGGTTATGTGTAAGAGACCACCAGTGTCTGGGCAGGTGTCTCTACTGCAGAATTTTGTTGTTGTTTCTGGTTCCCTAGACATTCCCTTGAAGAGAAACTACATGCAAGGGGGAGTACTGGCTCCCTCCCCAGGCAGATCTATTTCTGTCAGCTGGTTCCCTTAGCTCAATTTCTCTTTGTTGTGATCAGCACCTGAAACCCAAATTAACCCTTCCTGTCTCATTCTGGAATCTATTCTAAAGAGAAAAAGCCGACAAATAAAAGTTCAGTGTTAAATTTCCCACTTCTGTCAATGCAGGATCTATTTACTAACATCTCCCAAGAAAAAAAGATCACTTACTTGAAGGTTGGGGATTATAAAGACCTTTTCCAGATGGCGCAGACCACTTTCACTCAAGTCTAAAGTTGATGAAGATGTAAGGATGATCCCCTTACTATTCTTGTGAACATTTCTGGAGGGGGAGGCTGGCAAGCTGCTGGCTTGTCCAGCATGCGGCCTGGGATCATCAGCAGCTTCTGCGGGAGCTTCACAGTTGCAGCTTCCCTCCATCTGTCGCCCTCCAGTGGCTACAGCTCATCCTCCTTAGTCAGGAATCACCTAGAAACAGAAAGGGAGATGGAGGAGCAATGGTGAATTACACTGACACAACCATACAGCCCAAACAGAACAACTGTGCCACATCTGCAGTGATTTAACTTGCTTTTTTGAAGAAAAAAACCCATCATTTAAAATAAACAGTATCATAAATTTGACTTTTGAACTTGTAAAATACAATAATGCACATTCAGATTAAAATTTTCTGCTCCTAGCTGAGAATGGTAGCATATGCCTGTAACCTCAGTTATTTGGGAGGTTGAAGCAGGAGGAATGAGTGTTTGAGGAGAGCCTGGGCAGTTTAGCGAGACCTCATCTAAAAACCAAGTAACACACACACACATACACACACACACTTCTCGTATCATGGAATTCCAAGATTTTAACTTTTAACCGAAACCTTATCTGCTGAGACACACTTCTCACTTTGTCCAACAGTGACTGATTCGGCTTTTACATGTATTCGTCCACTGGACGCCCCAATGACTGGTTTGTGCATACACTTCGCTCCTGTTTAGGGAAGAGGAGTTCCAGTCAGTCAAGCAACCTTCCCAAGGGCACACAACTAATGAGTTGCTCAAGTCTGCAGGATGAGAAAGGGACCTGTCCCAGGCCGTGGGAACTCTGGGGCTTTGCATGGTGAGAGGTTTCCTCGGAACTAGAAGACAAGGGAGGGCTTCCCTTTGCTACAAACCCCTGGGCAGATAAGAGTGAAACCGAGGACAGCACGTATCCTGCCGACTGCAGCATCCTGACGCCCCTTGACTTGATTTTTCCATCTGGCCCAGCTGGGTGAGGCTCTAAATTTGAACTTCAAATTCCTAGCCTGAGAAGTTCTTTGCCTGCAGGCGTGAGCTAAAGCCCAGCCGCCCAGCCGGAAGACACCGCACGCCCAATCCCCCACAAACTGTGCCCTGTGCTCCGCCCTCTAGCCCGGTGATCCCGGTCCTGTGCCCAACCCACAGCCCAAGGACGCTCCCTACACACGCGCGCGCACACGCGCACACACACACAAGGATTCCCTGGCCCACGCCTATCACACCTGGGGACTGCCCCCCCAACCCCGTCCACTTGTACACCCACAGCCCTACCGCAGGCAAACGCAGACACCACCTAACAATGGAGGTCTCGCGGCCAAGGTGGTCACCATGGAGACAGCGCCGTACGGAGGCCCGTGGGGACCACGCCGCGGAGGACGCAGTGCTGTGGTGCAGATGCGCATTCGGGGGCTTCTGTCTCGCAGAGGTGTACAGGCGAAAGAGCACCCGATAAAGTGTGGGAGGCTAAGCAGGCGGGTTGGGCAGGATAGCAGGAGGCGGCGAGAGCATAAGGACAGTGCCGCCTTTTGCGAAGACCAAGCGGACAGGCGCGGCACCGGGCAGTCGCGCCCTGGCCGAGCGCGTCCACTGCGGCAGGCTCACGGCGTCTGACACTGCCCCATTCAGTCCCGCTGATCTTACCAGTGGTGTGTGTGGCCGCCCTTCGTAGGTGGCCTGTCTTTCTTGGGCCACAGGGCAACTGTCCCGTTAACGCGGTGCCCTGTGCCCTTCCGGTGAGACAGCGCCCTTCCCACAGCCCCCTTTGGCCCCGTGTGCCTGTCACTCACAGATCCGTTGGGCTGCCAGTCTGGACTCCTCCAGCCGGCCACCCCGGCGGCGCCTGCGCAGGTGGAGCCTGGTGATCTTGCCCCGCAGACTGCGGAGGGGGAGACCTGCGGATATCTGCTGCAGCAGGCCCTGACTCGGGCGCTGCCCAGAGTTGCCACTTAGGCCCTTGTATCTCAACAGGGCATTTCTACACTTAGCCGCAGGACAAGGGGTCCTGGGAGCATGGTGCAATGAGGTGACACATCCTGAAGCCACACAATACCTGAAAGAAAAGCAGATAACCAAATGTGTTAGCCACACGAGCCACTGAAGGGTAAGATCACCCTATTTTTCTCTGCAAAGGCAGGCAAGGCCTTTCAGACCCACCCTTCCACTGAAACCGGAAAGGCTGAACACACAAAACGCAAAAGCATAGGCTTTGGGATTGCAGCTCCATGGTAGTGCACTTAACCCACCATGTGGGAGGCTCAGAGTTTGAACCCCATCACTGCAAAACAAAACAGAAAAAGAGAAGAGAGGAAAAAGAATCCAACCGCATTGTTGCTAACAAAGGTGTCATCAAAGAAATTATAGAAGTTCAAACTTGGTTATGGTATCGTGTTTCCCCAAGAGCAACTTCCCATCTAGAAGAACATTGGAAGGCTGAGCTACAGAGTAAAGCTCTCACCAGACCAATGACCACAGGGTAAGTTTTTATTCTGAGACCGCCAAGGAGAGGGAGAAACTGGAAAACCCAGGGGGTGAGGTGGGAGCCAGAAACACTGGACTCTAGGTAAGGGGTGAATTGGAAAAAAGACTAGACCTTGTGGGGACTGGAGCTCAGCTGCAGATCTTATCAAATCTTGATTGCACTGAAGTAGTGTGGTGTTACCTTGCTGCTTTATGGAAGAGGAAGGATATATCACCTGAAATCTAAGTGAGCCACAGTTTCCTAATGTATGTGTCATACAAAGGGCACATGATTCAGAGAAACCATAGACTAGGCATGACAGTGCATGCCTGTAAAACCAGCATTCTGGGAGACTGAGGCAGGAAAATCCCAAGTTCAAATCCAGTCTGGAAAATTTAGTGACTTAGCAAGTCCCTGTCTCAAAATAAAAAATAAAAAGGAGCTGGGTATGTAGCGCCGTATGAAAGCCCTGCCTTCAATGCCCGGTACTAGGGGGAAAATATAGAAAAAGACATAGAAACCAAACACTAACCCATGGAAAGTTAAGATAATGAAGTCAACAAGCATAAGCCTTAAGATAATTATACTGAACATCTTTAAGGCAGAAAAAGCAAGAATAATACTAGAACTAAAGAACCAAAGTGAGAGCCTAGGACTGAAAAACAACAGAAAATAACAGATTGGTTAACTAGCAAATTATTTAAAAGTGAAGGAGGAATTGGTAGAATGGAAAGTAGATTAGAGGCAAATACCCTGAGACAAGCTAAGAGATGAAGCCTAGAAAACTCAAAAGAGACATATGGACTCAATGAGTAAATCTAAGCTTGCGGCTGGGTGACCTCTGAGCAACGAATCATGAACAACACTTCTTTCCTGTATCCCATCTGTACTACCTAGGTGTTACCAACTGTATTTCCCACAGGAAATACAACTAGTTTGGTTGTAGGTTGACAAAAAGCCAAGAGGAACTTGCAGGATATTTGGAATGCACATGTAAATAGAAGGATATTTGGAAGTTGCACGTGCAACTTCTAGGTGATTTGCAGAACAGCAACAAAAAGTGTCACTGCAATAGAAATTCCTTGTCAAAAGGCAAAAATGGGCCCAGTGGAGTCTCTAAAGTCTACCGAGAGAAATATTGGAAGATTTTGATTAGATCTCAAGGCCTTGGAAAATTTCTTCTGGCTCCTTCCTCTAAGTCAGACTGCCTTATCTAAAAAGGCAGTGTAGGTTTGTAGCTGAAACATTGCCCAACTGGGGACATTCACACAGTGTAGAGAAGGTGTGTGTTCACTGCAAGAACAGCAGTGCTGGGACTGTTATGGTGGCCTAGGGGAGGCAGAGCTGCAGTGAACTTCCAGGCCAAAGCAAGGGGACAGGGTGGACAGTGGCTCTGAGTGAAGGGGAAGACATCAGCACAATTCTGCATTTCTAACAAAGCAGCATTTTCTAACCATCTGACCCCATTTCTTCTTGTTTACCATTGCCTTGTTTTTGTTTCACTTTTAAAAAATGCTAAATTAACTTTTGTAGTCAACAATTAATTATATGTATGAACATATTTTGCCATTCTCCGGTACTTTTTATCCAGCTAAAATATCTCCTTTGATAGTTCTTTTGGCAAGTGTTTTTGGACAGTTCTTTCTAAAATGTATGAATATACTTAGTCTTTATTTTGAGAAAATTCTTGAATGATTGTTTAGCTGGTGCAGAGTTCCTTGTTGACAGCTATTTTTTTATTACAGTTTTAAGATATTACTCACTGGCTGCTGCCGAGAAGGTTGCTGCCAATCTAACTGCCATTTGAGTGAATGAAATCTGTCTTTTTTGTATCTTTGTTCTGAAATTCCACTATAGTATTTCTGATGCTGATTGATATATAGTTCTGCTGCCTACCGCTTGGTATGTGCCTCCAGAGACCTATGTCCTTGATTCTAGGCCCTTTCTAACCTTTCTCTCACCGTCTTCTTTTTGTTGTTTTGTTTTATTTTGGTACCGGGGATCAAACTCGCGACCTTGTGCTTGCCAGGCAGGCACTTACCTCACTGAGCTAAATCCCCGAACCCTCACCCTCTTCTTGGTGCTCATATTGGCAGAACTCATTCAATCTGTTTTCCATGTCTCAGAACCGCCCTTCCTAAGGTTTGTGTCTATGCTCTGTGTTCTGTGTGGACTTTCAGTTTACTAACTGTCTTAACTGGTGTCCAGTCAGCGTTTCACATATTCGTGTTTTTTGTTTGTTTGTGTGCTTATTTTGTAGCCCTTGGAATTAAACCCCAGGACTCCAACATCTAGACCAGTACTCTTCCACTGAGCTGCTTCTGTTACTTTTTTAAAATGATCTCTCTTTGCAGTTCTTTTATTTTTGTATTCATTTGTTCTTATTTCATTCCATTTTGTTTTATAATCTCTGTAATTTTCATGGATATTTCTCTTTACCCACAGCAAGAATTCTAAAGGTGATTGTTTTAAACTCCACCTAGTTGTTTTAATTATGACTGCCCCATTCTCATGCATGTGGGCTGGATTCATCTGCTGATCAGTGACACTGTTACCTGTTTGCCCAGCATTAGATGTTCTGTTTATTTGTTTGTTTGTTTTTGGTACCAGGGATTGAACTCACAACCCCACACTTGCAAGACAGATGCTTAAACCACTGAGCTAAATCCTCAGCCTCCCACATTAGATGTTCTGGAATGAGACCTCCAGGCTCTCCTGAAGACTGAACTATGTTGTCTTCATCCTGGGCTCACCCTGGCTTGTACTTTGGTCCTGTGGTGCCTTTAAGGGTCACAGTGAATGCTCAGGGTTCCTGCCCCAGCGTTGGTGCCAGGCTGAAGACCTGAGCTAAAGACCTTCCTCTGTTTGATCCTTAGCCAACTGTGGAAGTTGTGGTTGTTTTTTTTGTTTGTTTGTTTCTTTGTGTTTGTTTGTTTTCCCCTTGAACTTCCTTTCCTAGAGGTGGGAGCTCTGGTTCCAGCTCTGGTTTTAAGGAATCCTTGTAGCCGTTGTTGCTGACTCCCCTTGGAGCCCTTGATCCCCTCACTCTAGGAACAGCTTTCCTAGCCACCTCTGCCCGTTTCTGGACTGAGTCCTGTAGGCCAAAGTCTTGGTCCTCCATTCTGGGTTTGTGTGTGTGTGGTTTGTTTTATTTTATTTTTAAAACTAAACAATCTCAAGCATTTTAATAACTCTGTTAAGTTATCCTAAGCAGAGAAAGGTTTTAACTGCCTCCTCTCATCACCATCAGATAGGGAATCAAGGGTTGTGTTTTGTAATCAGGAAGCACCCAGTGTTTGCTGGGGGAAGTCATCCCCATCATACGTAACTCGCAGTGCAGCAATCTCTCCCAACACAGCCTGCACTATTTAAACCTCGGAAGTTCATTATTGCATAAATTTTCTTCTGTATTATTTCAAGTTAGAGAAAGCATAAGCTTACTTTTTTTTCTTTCAACTGTACAGAGTCTTTTAGAAATGTATGGTTGAATCTGTAACACAGAAACAACCCAAAACACTTCCTAGCAAATTAATTACCAAGTACTCTCTGGACTTTTCCCAAACAGACAAGGAGTGCCAGAACTTGGCAAGCAGCTCACCCTGTGAAAATTGCAAATACTGGCCAAAATGATTCTACTGTTGGCTGGAAAAACATTGGTCAATTCTTAGCTGGTTTCTACTTCATAGGCCACTGATACTGACCTGAATGTGCTGAGTAATGGAAAAAATGCCTCCTGTTTTCCAGCAGCAACCCTCACATGCAGGCTAAGTAAAGGATGGATGTATGGACACATGTTGTAGTAGTGTGAAGAATGTATCTTGCCTTTGTGGACCCAAACCAAAAATATTTTGGGGAACAAAAAGATAGCCAAGTTTCCTTATATGAATTTATAATTTTCTGTGCCATGAGTGTTAGATTTTAAACAAGTCTGAAAAACTTGGGGATATAGCTTAAAAAGAAAAATAATCTTCAGACCATGAGGGGTCCAGGAAGAAAGAAGCCAGTTCACTTTTCCTATGAGTTAGCAGAGCCCGTGCTGGGTCTGGAATGAGCATATCAAGAAGCTAGTTCAAGCTTCCCATAGGCCATGCAAACCAGTTGGGCCCAGGAAGGGAGAAACCTGGTCTCCTTTCTGGTGATCCAACTGGTGTGTGGGCTGAAAATCAAGACCATCCCCCATCATCAAGCAATCAGTTTGTTCAGAAGACAGGCTGAATTGACAGTGACTGAGGTACAAGAACAACTAAATGCTTATATTACTTGATTGACTTTGCAGGACTAAGGCCAGTAGTCTAAGCATTTATTAGGAGGATGATGGTATGCAATACAACAATTATGGGGGATTTCCTTCTGTGTTGTTTTTGAAATTCAATATTATTCTTACTGTTTTGTTCTGTTCTGATTTATCTTGTTTTATTCAATGCTCTATTTTGATTGGTTTTGTTCTGTTTTGTTTCATTTGATTTTACTATGTCAGTGCTCGCTTTGGCAGCACATATACTAAAATTGATTTTACTATGTCTGGTGGGATGGACACCTATTGTGAAGATAGCAAGATATATTATGATAATCATTGTTTTAAAGTTCTGTAACACTTTTACTGCTTTGTTTTGATTGGCTTTATTCTGTTTTGTATTGTTGGATTTTATTATCTTTACAATAAAAAAAAGAAAAATAATTGAACATTATATTCCCCTTTTTGTAGCTACCTTAGATGTGGGTTTGTTATTAGAAAATTCCTAAAGAAAGTTTAAATATGTCTGTGACTTTGCTGAATCAAGTACCCCAGTTAATATTTAGAAAACACCCATTTTGGAGGAAAATAGTATTATTGGTGGTACATATTATGGGTGGGTAGCTGAACAAGGTCTGTATGTCTCAAAACCAGTGTTAAACCAATCTCAGGGCTGAGAGGAAAGAAGGGGAGTCCAAAATCATGATCGTAGACATGTCTAAGATCCTTGACTTTCTCGATCCATGCTTCCGTCAGGGTCTTCATCATTATAAATGTTCTCTGCCATCTGCCACACTTGCATGATATTGCCTTATAATGCAGAACAAAACACCCAAGGTTCATTTAGATTCCAAGAAAAATCAGATATCTTCACAATGTGACTACATAAATAAACAACAAGACCATTTTCTGCATCTTCTGGAAATTGCTGTTCTCCGATTTTACTTATATACCAGACATTCAGTCTGCAGTCAGTGCCACTGAAAGCCAAAATAAGTCTCATTGTGAGGTTACCACTGAACCTGGAATATTTCATCCTATGTGATTCAAAGGAATGCAACTTAAGTTTCAGATTTCTTAGATCCCACAAAGCAACAGTCTTGTCAGCTGACCCTGTGTCAGAAATGAATTCACTATAAGGATTGAAAGAGAAGCAGCTCACTTAACTGAGTGGCTTGTATTGGAAGTGTTTGATCGAGTATCCCAAATCATAAGCTTCTGGTCATCAGCAACTGACCCCAACAGAGACTCCTGAAGCAGATGCCAGGAAGCATCTACTCCTGCTGTCTGCTCTATAAAGATGGTCTTTGCAGCCACCACTTTTCCTTCCATTGGAACAGCACTGATGTCCCATAGGCAGGTGGTATTGTCACCTGAAGCACTAAGTGCCCACTAAGATTTGGATTCCAGAAAGCCTGTAGCTTTCCTTCTGATGTCCACAGAGATGCAAATGTGGGCTGCACTCTCCAGAGGGATCTTGTTTAGAAGCATGCTTTGTATAGTCAAAAACAAGAATATCACTGGATAGAGTCTTTGTTACAGTGATGCAAGGGTTCTGGGGCATATAATGGGCCCTGTTTACTTCTTCATGGTTAATCTTTATTTCTATTTCAATTTTCCCACTAACAGAGCCAAAACTTCCCAATTCTCTTTTCTCAGTGTTGTGGTATGGTGCATCAAACCGGGCATCATCATTAGAGAGCTATACACTGGCTATCACAAGGTGGTTTGTTTCATCTGATATGTATGTCCCCCGGACAAGTTGATGAATGCTGAAATCCTCCTCTTCTGGTCACATCTGGCAGCCACCGTGCTGTTAGGCTGGGCTACTTCAGAGCATGGATTGTCATGGTTCACCATAACATGCAAATGTGTGTTGCTGGAGGCAGGAGAAGCTCTCCTGGAAAGCAAAGCCCACCCCTCTCTAGGATCCCTTCAAACATATCTGCATGCAGCATCGTGCAGGCTCCTCTACAATGAGGAATCTTGCCACCATCATCACTCATCCAAAAGCAAATCCTGATTTAAACTCATCCACCCACGTTTTCCTTGAGTGTCTGCTGCATCTTTGTGTTAGGCAATGTACCTTTTCCAGAAATCTGGTCCATGTGGGGCTGTCTAAACTATGATTCCATCTAAGCCTGGACTGATGCCTCTCCCAGGCAGCCTCAGGCCAGGTGAATCTCCACCCCCATCCAGTGGATCTGATATAGTAGAAACCATCAAACTATCTTCTTCAGGCAGTGTCCTCTCAGGAGCAGCAAATACTACTTTAAATCTGTAGGGGTGAAGACTTGGACAGGAAAGGTTTGAGGAAAGAATTCTTCCCCCTCTCCCTGCAGCCACTCCTACCCTTGCTTCTGAGAAAGTTCTGTACAAATACTCTCAAAACCTTCAAAAAAAGGGGCCAAGCTGATTTTCTGCATCCTCTAGACTTAGTAGTCTTAAATCCTCTTTTCAAAATAGGCTTACTGACTTTATAGCTCTCTTATTTATTTTTGAAGATATGAAGCTAAGGCAAGTTTTGCAACACAATATGTCTTTGGGGGAGGGTATCAGAAGTACTATCCAGTTGGTGAAAGCTGCTTGCCTTTGCAGGGGATTCCCCAGTAGAAGCTTGTGTGAGGTGGTTTAGGTCTATCCAGTGAGGACTTTTGCCATCCTAGCCTTCCCCAGAGAGGCTATATCATCACACCTCCAAGGCTGAGGTCAGTCCCCACAAGATCTAGTCACTGGCATGTCCCAAATGTACCCAGCCCAGCACCCAACAACAGGTGGGAAGGAGCCCAGCAAGGCCAATGAGACTCAGTTCAGAGCCTGCCAAGGACAGAGGTACATGTCAGGAATAAAAACAAGGACCTTAGTAATACTGTTGTGCATGTTCAAACCTGGCTTTGGGTGCCCATGACCATCTGGTGGTAATAATGTTACCAGTCAAGTCCTCTTAATCTCATGAGCCTCATTGGTTCCGCAACTTCAGAAAGGGTCTCATAGATAAATCACTTCTTTTTTTAAATTCTTGATTTGAGGAGGCCCCTGTGCCCAGAGGAAGCAGGCTGCCTGATTGCTGCACACAGCCTCCAGGGTTCAAGGTTCAGTCAAATCCCTAAACCCCTCTGCTTATTTACCAATGAGTGCTACAGTCCACCTGTGACCCAACTGCCCATCGGTTTCTTTCATGTAAAATTAGGGTAACAATTCCCAGCATCAGTGAGATGATTACATGATGTGTGCTGGCCTATCAGGCGCTGTGCTATACCCATATTGCTCACTCAGAGCTCTGAGCCATCTTACAAACCACTTTATCATCAGTGTGAGTGATAAGGAACTGAAATAAGCTCACCACTTTGGCTTATTTGAAAAATGCAAAGATTCATCACATTCCTCTCTGAAGTACCAAAGATACATCCCCCACTCTTCCATAGTACCCCAGGTCTTTGATCTCCGCACTTCATTCCAAGTGTTCTTAACATGCATGACCCACTTCTACGCTGGGCTATCAGAGGATGAGCAACCTCCACCATTTCTTTGTTGTCCTCTTTTCAAGGAAGGAAGACCTGTATTTCAGCTGATGATGGCACAGCAGAACTGCTCAAGGACATTATGAACATCCTTTAAAAAATAATTTTAGGCCATGTTGAAATCTGTGAAAGTTATCTAGAGATGTTTATTGCCCTTATGTTCAATTTTCTATAAAGTAGATTTGAAGTTTTAATTAGTTGCTTCTCTTTTGATGTACAATACTAATCACTGGGAAAATATCAAATATAACTTACAGGAGTTTCCTAATAAGGTATAAAACAGCAAAACTTTTATTTTCCTTTACTGAAAAATATTAAGTTGCTCTGAGCAAGGTGTAAGTTCAACATTAGACGTCCTCACATGATCCTCTCCATGCATGGTTACAACAGATAATTATTAAAATATAAAATTTAAAAACCAGTGAGTGTGGTGGTGCATGTCTGTAAACTGAGGTACTCAAGAGATTGAGGTAGGAGGATCACAACTTCGAGGCCACTCTGGGCACTTCATTAAGACTGTCTTATAATGAAAAAATACTGCAAAAGCAAACACACAAACAAAAAACAGCCCATAGACCAAAAGGGAGTCAGAAACATAAAACAGAGTAGAAGAGGCAGGCATGTGGTGACTTGGGAGCAGGCTCTGAGGCAGAAGGTTCTCTGCGAGTTTAAGGTGAGACAGGGCTACACAGTGAGTTAAGGTCAGTCTACCTAAACTACACAGTAAGACACTGCCTCAAAACACAGGCTGCCATGGCTGACAAAGAAGCAGCCCTTGACGATGCCATGGAAGAACTTGAGTTCAACAAGGAGTACAAAATACAGATAAAGAACATGCCTTTTCTTTATGAGCCAGTTTGATACCTTATGGCTACATATCATTGTACCAGATACTTTAAACCTAAACTTCCCAACTTCTAACTAATAAAACAAATAATAACAGCAGTAAGGCAAAGAAAAAATTAATAAGTGAGGACATGTGCAGAAGGTTTGGTACACTGGAGACACTTGCTCTATTCTTGTTATATCCTTGTAATTAGCAGGGATTAAATTATCCAGGCAATCCTTAATCAGGTCAGAGGTAAGCAACTTTTAAAAAATATTTTTTAAGAGGTTAAGTGGCAGGTAAGCATTGTGCTACTTGGCTACCAACAATATACTTCAAACTTTGTTCTTCTGCCATTTGGGGTGTCTACTGAGTGCTGGCCCTTAGATTACTACTGATGCTGAAAATCAAGCTCAGAGAAGTCACAGAGCTATTAAATTATAGAGCTACACTTGGTTCTGATCTTTGGTTGCTGAAATATCTCAAGTCCCAACATGGGATACTTTAAAAACATGTAAAAGGAAAAGAAAAAGACCTATAAATTCTCCTAGCCCAGAGTACATGAATGCATGAATTCCACCATACAACAAACCCAGTTCTACCCATTTGGCAGGTAGATTATGCTTTATAACTACATTCACCCTTGATCCAAATGCTGGGCTACCTCAGGTGCCTAACTTGCCTCACAGTTTTCCATTTGCCCTGTTATACTTCTGTCTTCCATTGTCCCCTCCAGTCCTGCTGAACAACTGAGACACAAGCTCTGAGAGGAAATAGCCTATGAAGTGTTTGTGGATGGGGCTGTCACGTGCAGCGGCAGTTAGCTGTCACTGACTTGCTCCTTGTGTGCCTATAGCACTGGGACCTCTTTGCTTTGTGTTTTTTCAGCTGCCAGTATCTTCAGCCTTTTCATCTCTGTCAGACCTGTGCTGTTCCTTGTTTTGCAATACAATTCCTCTTGATCCCCAAGTCTTCTCCTCCCTGAGATTTATGTCATTCCTCAGTGTACCCTGACCTTGCCTTCCTGTGGATAAACCCCTCCTTATCTCCTTCCCTTCACTGCTGTGTCCACAGCTACTCTGTGTGAGATGTCAGCATCTGAGTGAAGCCATCTGCTTGCCTCCAACCCAGTGTGTGCAGCACTGGGGACTGACCCAGACTCCCCTCCTCTGCCCCTTAAATGAAGACTTGGGTAGTTCCTGGAACTTTCCAGACCCCTCAGATAATTGCAAGCTCCTTGCATATATTTACTTTCATGGATATTTTCATTTCAATGGGGAAATGTTCAGATGTGTCACAGAGCTCCAGCTTGATATGTTTCAGTGTCACTCTTTCAGCTTAATTGTGCTTCAGCCTGGAATCCCAGATGGGCTGTGGCTAAACTCTTCCTCTTCTTTTCCTTTCTTTGGTTCCCATCAGGTATAGGGTGTGGATGGGGTAAGAGGAGGGGAATATGGGGTCAGGGGTGGTACACAGGTAACCAGGTGGTGGCTGGTCTCCAAGGCTACTGCCTTTGGAAAATAAGGCTTTAATAGGTTCTTCAGAGCCCTTCCCATGGCAGTCTCAGGGCAGACTGTGTTTTCATATGTTGTGTATGATTTCTTAGTCCTCAAACATCTGCTTGTTCACAACCTCTGCTGAAATCTATGTTGGTCCAATTTTTATCATCTTGCAAAAAATGGCATAGCACCTTCACACCCTTCCATCTGCTATTCGGGTGGAATGTACCTTACCCTGTATAATTTTAGCTTGGTTTTATGGCTTGTTTGGCCAATAAGATATAAGCAGCTATTATCAGGGTGAGTCCTGACTGGCCAGTGGGATGTTGAGTAGGGCAATGTCAGAAGAGTGAGTTCCTGATGTCCTTGTACCTTGTAATCACATGGTGGCCTGTTGGTCCTAGAAGAATGTGAGATCCACAGAACACACCTGAAATGAATCCAAGCCTGACCAAGACTACTGAGATGAGTGAAACCACAGACACTTGTAGTGTGAGCAGTAATGCTTGCTGTTAAAGTTCGGTGTAATCTGTTATAATATTGTGGGAATAGCCAACTGATACTCTGTCACTTTGGCCCTACATCATGCTCAGGACAATGTCCAAGATGACCCAAGGCCTGCTCCCTCTAAGGGGTTTCCAAAAAGGCAAGGCTAATGTGTGACTTCTCCCTACCAGCAGAGCTACTTCACTCATCCTCTAAACTGTAATATCTTACAAAATGAGCCTTAGGTACTAGTACTGATTTTTATAGTATGTATGTTATACCTTGATAAAGATGTAAAAATGATGAACAGAAGTGGGAAAAGAATCCTGGTCATGACCTACTCTAAAGATTCAATTCTGGGCCAGGCTTCTCCTGTGAGTAGGCACCATTCACAGACAGTGGGGGAGGAGAGCAAGAAGTCAACAAGAAGCTAAGACCTCCTGTGAGTTGGTGCTGTGTAGGCTGATTAGAGCAGAGCCAGATGCCAGACCCTCTTGGTGTGTGTGCGGGAGACAAGAGGAGCCAACATTCCTCTCCCCCCTCCCCTGCCCAACTGACCAGCTGATCCAGAGAAACACAGGCTGTGAGGATAGCTAATGAGGTAAAACACAACTTAATCCTTGTAGCTAGTGTTTCACTGACTTTGCAGGTCTAAGGCTGGTAGTCTGATCATCTATTCAGAGGAAGACAATATGCAATATAGCATAGATGGAGGATTTCCTTCTGAAGGTGGCGGCCATTGTTAATTCCCTGTTTTCTTGTTTTGAAATCCTGTATCATTCTCATTGTTTTGTTTGGTTGGGTTTTATTCTGTTTTATCTTGTTTGATTTTGTTGTATCTGATGGTATGTGCAGTTATTTTGAAGATAACAAGATATATTATGGTAGCCATTTTGGATTTACACTATTATCTTGTTCTGAAGTCCTGTATTGCATCATTGTTTTGTTTTTACTGATTCTATTCTGTTCTTTTTTGTTTGATTTTACTATATCTGAAGGTATGGGTAGCTATTTTGAAGAGAAGAGGCATTATGGTAACCACTGTTGATTTCCTATTATTTTGTTTTGAAATCCTGTGTCACTTATACTGTCTTGATTTGATTTGCTTTACTGTTTTATTTTGCTTAGTTTTATTCTCTCTAAAATAAGATTTTAAAAAAATTCAATCCGGTGATTCCTAGTGCATTTGTAAAGTGTTGCTGTCAGCACACTGCAGACTTAGAGCATCTCCATAAGCCCAGCACCTACAGACTGTGGTCTATCCCCTTCCCAACCCATCTCTGGTAGTCCATGATCTCCTGTCTGTCTCCAAACATTGGCCTCTTCTGTACACATTCAATGAATTTTCTGGGTACACGTAAAAAAATATCTGCCTCCAAACTGAGAGGATACTGATAGTCCAAAGAATGATTGGACAAGTCTAGCGCAGAGAATAAATGAGTTTACTAGGGAATATTTCCAGAGTGGTACATGGCTTATAGGCTGTAGTGCTACTGAAGTCACAACCCCCTAAGCTACTAAGCTACTTGTTTTATAGGGCTCTAAGGTAAACAGAAACAAACAAACAAACAAACAAAGAGACCAGAAGGAAAAATGAGAGTCCTTGCAACAGTTGTGTGAGCTTGGTTCTCTCACATCCACACCAAAAATTTCACAGGTCTCGGCAAGCTCTGTCAGACTGCAGCCAGGAACACAACCTTAGCACTTAGTGGCAGCCACCAAACAGCTAAACAAAATGGTGTTACTCTGGCCTAGGGTTCAGAGGACTATTCTTCCTACCATGCATTTCACACAAATGGATTCCTACTGTATACTGTCTTTTCATATACAGTTATTATTTTAGTGTCACAATTTTGCGGTCTTTCCACATTGTAGCAGACACCAGTATTTCATGGCTTTTATTGCTGAATCACATTTTGTGGTATGGATACACTAATTGTTTTTCCAGCCATCAGAGGACAAGAATTTGGACAATTTAATTATGAAATGATACCACTACAAATATGCATGTACATATCTTTGAGTTGCAATAGATTCTATATTCCCTGGAATGGAATTATTGAATTGTACGGTAAATCTAAGCCTATATTTTTAAGAAATCATGTGTAAGTGCTTCCCAGAGTGGTTGTTTCTTCTTACATTTCTGTTGACAAAAATGTGAATTCAAGACCTGCCACATCCAATGTTGGTGTTATGTATCCTATTTGTTATAGTCTTTCTAATAATTATAAAGAGGTGTCTTATTATGGTTTTAAGTTTTTAATTGCCTAATGATTAATGATGTTGCAATCATTTATGTTGCAATCATCTATATGTCTTCAACTAGACTCAAAATAACCTGCAATGTGATTTTACTGTATAAAAAAGCCCTCTAGACAAAACCTCAGGGCAACCCACTTTTAGGAAGTGGACTCTCAGGAGCTTCCTCTTAATAAAGCTTTCCTCCTCTTCGTGTTCTTTGTCTTTGAGCTCATTCTTCAACATCGTGAGACACAAATTTGGCACATCTAACAACTGAGAGTTATCTTCCCCCTCACATTGGGGTTACAGGGTTGTGCCAATGTGCCTGGTTCATTTCATTTTCTTAATGGTATCTTTCATAGTATCAAAGTTTCTAATTTTAATAAAGATCAATTTATTAGTTTTTTAAGTACCTCATATTTTGCTGTAGTATCTGATATATATATATATATATATATATATATATATATTTTTTTTTTTTTTTTTTTGTGTGTGTGTGTGTGTGCCAGGGATTGAACTCACGACCTCAGGTTTGCCAAGCAGGCACTTTTGCCCCTGAGCTGAACCCCTGGCCTATCTGATAATTTTTTGCCTAGCCCCAGATCATAGAGATGTACTTCTTGCTTTCTTCTAGAAGTGTTATGGTGTTACCACTTGTGTCTAGATTTCTGTATCATTTTGAACATTATTTATAAAATGCATTGTTCTCATATAAATATTCAGTTGTCTCAGCATTTTCAGTTTTCTTTGGGGAAGTTATAATTCAACTTCTACAGATATTTATTCATAATTTCTATTTTTTCAATTCTGTTGAATTGTATTTTTCAAAGATTTGTCTTATCTGTTGCAAATTTATTATCAAAAAACTTTCACAATATTCCTTTTTCAAATATCTTTAGTCTATAGTGCTATCTCTTTATTAATTTTGATATTTGCATTTTCTTTTTGTCTTATTCTGTAATAGTTGGGTTTATAATTGTAGCTGATTTTTTAAAAAGAATCAGTGATGGGCAGAGAGAACCAGAAGACCCACCTCTGCCTGCAGGGCACCCGCAGCCACCGGAAGGCCCTTCCCTCTGCATGCCCCATGTGGGCTGAAGGAGACAGACGGATCTACCTCTGCCTGCTGTGTGCTGCTACCAAAAGGCCATGTCCTACAGGCAGCCAGTGTGGGCAGAGAGAACCAGCAGATCCACCACGTTCAGGGAGCTGCCACCAGAAGGCTCTTTCCTGTAGGCAGCCAGCAGGAGCAGGGACACACAGCCAGGCAAGCCCTATGCATCCATAGGCCACTATTGGAAGCCCTTGGTTCCCTCAGACAGCATCATTCACTAGCAGAGTCAGACAAACACACTCCTGTGTGGCTGCCACCATTGTGGGAGTCCCAGGGTAGACACACAGGCTGAAAGAAGCAGCTCCACCTTTATGCATCTGTGATTATCAGCGAAGCCCCAGTGTATCTGCATAGCTCTGGATTATCCACACCCTGCTACCTCCCTGTAAATCTGGAATTGGAGGAACCCAGGTGCCTGTCCCATCCCCCTATACTGCCCAGGGGCAGCCCATGTGGGAAGTGCCTGGGACCCCACAACCAGCTTGTTGGGAGGAACCCAGGAGAATGTCAAGACAAAGGAGCAAAAGGCAAACTCTGACCTCTAGCCCACACACAATAAATCTGGGAGATACGATCATGGAAGAAAACGGAAGTCACACACCTAAAATCTCTGAGAGATCAGCAACTGAAGTAAGGAAACAACTTTATGAGATTGTGAAAGCAGTCAAATCAGAAATAATGTCTCGGGTAAAAGAAGAAATCACAAACATACTGAAAGAATTGTTCAGCAGGTCTAAAGAAGACAGAGACAATAAAGAGGAGCATAGGAAAATGATGGAAACCTTGAATGAGAGTGGAAAGGAATTACAATGTATGAAACAGATTCAAAGAGAGATGCAGGAAATTAAAAATTCAATCAAAAGCTGGCAAAACCACTTGAAAGAGACTGAAGATAGACTTTCAAACCTTGAAGACAGGATTGCAGCTAGTGATCATGAAAGGAAAGTTCTCTTAAAAATGACATGGAATCAGGAAATAACTTAATGGCTGCAACATGATGCAAAGAAGCATAATTCAGAGTGATAGGTATAGGTGAAGAAGCAGGGGTCAACACAAATAAAATTAAAAGGATATTCACAGAAGTAATAGAACAAAACTTCTCAAACATGGGAAATGGATCTAGCATGCAGATAAGTGAGGCATATAGGACTCCAACTAGCCATAACCAAAGTAAGTCTACACCCAGACATATAATAATCAAGATCCAAGAAATTCAGCACAAGAACAGAATATTAAAAGCTGTTAGAGAAGAGAGACAGATCACCAATAAAGGAAAATCAATCAGAATCACAGCAGACTTGTCAACACAAACCATCAAGTCAAGGAGAGTTTGGAGTGAAGTGTTTCAAACTCTGAAAGAAAACAGCTTCCAACTCAGGTTGATCTACCCAGCAAAAATATCTTTCAAAATTGCTGGAAAAATAAGATACTTCCATAATAAAGAACAAATGAAGCAATTCATGACTACCAAACCAACCCTACAGAGAGTGCTAAAGGATATTATACAGAGAGATAAAGATGACCATGGTTCCAGGAACAGCAGCAGAGGAGGATTGCCAAACAAGATAGGTAATTGAATGAAGGGGGAAAATGGAGGGTCAAAAACAGGAGGATAGCAGGGCAGAGATAAACCAATGTATGCTGGTTGTAACCATTAATGTAGATGGCCTCAGGTCAGCACTAAAAAGAAACACAGGGAGAGTGGATCAAGAAACAAGATCCATTGATATATTGTATACAAGAAACACATCTAACTGGAAAGGAAATTCACAGACTGAAAATCAACAGAGAGAAAACAATTGTTCCATGTGATAGGAGACCAAAAAAAAAAAAAAAAAAGCAAGAGTAACTTGTCCATCAACTGCAGAATGGATAAGAAAGATGCAGTATTTTCATGTAGTGGAAAGCTACCCAGCTATAAAATAGAATAATCTCAAGGCTCCTGTAGGTAAATAGACACAACTGGAGATCATGTTCATGGCCGAAACAGTTCAAACCCATATGTGTGAACCCTAGCATAAAGAACCGAAGGAGTTAATGGGATCCAAAAGCAAAATAATTAATGTAAGAGCAAAGAGGAGGAAACACCTGGGAGGGAAAGGTGGAAACTACTGTCAATTTCTTATTGTCTTATCTTGAACTCTTGCATTGTTTACACAATTTTGTTGGTTTGGCTTTGTTCTGTCTTGTTTTGTTAGGTTTTATGCTGTCAGATAGTAGGGGCGGCTATTGTGAATATAATGGGATATATTATGGTAATCATGGTTTCCTATTATATTGCTTTGAAGTCTTATAATGCTTTCATTCATTTGTTTGATTGGTTTTATTCTGTTTTGTTTGATTTTATTATGTGTGATGGTATGAACAGCTATTTTGAAGAAAACAAGACATTATGGCAGTCATTGCTGATTTAATATCATCTTGCTTTCAAGTCCTACCATGCTTTTGTTCTTCTGTTTTGATTGGTTCTATCCTGTTGTGTTTTGATTTTATTATGTGTGATGGTATAAACAAATTTTTTGAGGAAAATGAGATATTGTGGTAGCCATTGTTCATTTCCTGTTATTTGGTTATGAAGTCCTGTAATGCTTTTATTCTTTTGAATGGTTTTATACTATTTTGTTATGTTTGATATTATTGTGTGTGAAAGTGTGTTCAACTATTTCAAATAAAAGAGACATTATTGTAGCTACTGTTGATAGCTGGTTGCCTTGTTGTGAAGTGCTGTGTTGCTTGCATTGTTCTGTTCTGATTTGGTTTGTTCTGTTCTCTTTTGTTTTATTCTCTTTAAAATAAAAAAATAAAGAATCAGTGATTTACTTTGGATTTTTCTATCACTTGTGTTCTATTTAATATATTTGTGCTAGTGTCTATTTTATATTGAACATCCTCTTTGTTTATATTCTTTATTTTGAAAAACTTTACCTCTTCTTTGTTCTTTTCTCCCTTGAATATAACTTCCTATCCCTGCTATATTGGCTTATAAAAGTGATTTTTAAAATAAACAATTTCTTTTAGAAATGTATTTATTATTATTTTATTTATTTATTTATTTATTTATTTATTATTTTTAAAATACTCTCCCCAGCTATTTTATTTTATTTTATTTTATTTATTTTTTGTTATCAGGAATTGAACTCACAACCTCACACTTGCCAGGCAAGTGCTGTGCTGCTGAGTTACATCTCCTACACTATCTCCTTTATTTTAAACTGACAAGTTGTATATATTTTGGTGTAAAACAAGATGTTTTGAGCTATGTATACATTGTGGAATGGCATTTTCTTTTACATCTTAAGACAGAACTTAATCACTGATTTTAAAATCTTAGTTTTCTCACATAACTTATTTTTTTGAGGGAGTCTTTTTGAGACAAAGTTTTACTATGCAATTCAGGCTGGTCTTGAACTCACTTTGTAGCCCAGGCTGGCCTCAAACTCGCAGCAATCCTTCGGCTTCAGCCTCTTGAGTGCTGGGATTACAAGCATGGGCCACCAAGCCCAGCTCACACAATTTTTTAAACCTAGCTGCTTCCCATATGTTTTGTTATGTTAGTTTTTATAAGCATTCAATTTAAAAATATATCTTAATTTTCTTTGTTATGTATTATTAATAAATAAATTATAAGTTTGTAACTTAATTTTCAAATGTTGAACCATCTTTTATTGATCATTGATTTCAGACAATATATTAGATATGATTTTAATCATTTGATTTTACACAGTTTGTTGCTGTTCTTACAGCTGTTGCTTTGGGCCCAGGGCATGACTTATCTTGGTGAATATCCCTTGTGTACTTGAAAACAATATGTTTTATAGTAATAGTGTTCTATAGATGAGATTACAGGCATGTGCCAACATGCTAGGTCATGTTGGTTAATGATATTTTCCAAACTTGAATAAATTGATAACTTTGTATGTGTTTGCATGTTGTATCAGTTCCTGAGATATAATATTAGACTCTTATTATAATTGTGGATTAGTATACTTGTTCTCCTAGGCTATCAAATTTTGCTGTATGTCAAATTTTCTTGTTGGGCGTATATGCATTTGGGATTGTCATATATTCTTGAAGAACTGATTTTTTCACTATTCTGAAATGGTCTTGTTTATGTCTGGTAATATTCTTTGTCCTGAATTCTACTTTGTTGCAAATGTAGCTACATGACATTTGTTATGACTGGTATTCAAATTGCATATTTTTCTTCCATCTTTTTATATTTTAAATTTCTTTTTATTAATTTTCTTTTAATATTTAAACTATAAACCATTTTTATATTTAAGATTTACCTTTTAAAAACAGTATGTATTAGAGTCTTACATTATATCCAGTATGATGGCTTTCACCTTTTATTTGAAGTACTTAGTCCATTTACATTTACTATTAACTATTGATATGATTGAGTTTAATTCTAACACTGCTATTTATTTTCCATTTGTCTCATCTGTCTATTTTTCTTATCTTCTCTTGTTATTCTTCAGGATAATCAAGCATTTTTAATGTTAGATTTTTATCTTTTCAATTTTCTTTTTGGCTACACTACTTTTTAAAATGATTACTGTGAATATGCATTCCTAACATACCACAGTTAAATTGAATTAATATTATACCACTTGGCAGTGTAATTTTTTTGTTCTCTTTTATTTATGCTGTTGCTATTTGCTCTATTGCTACATGTTATTAACTCAGTCATCAGTGTTACTTTTGTTTTGAACAATTGGTTGTCTTTTAAAGATATAATATTTATTTTCCATCTCTTTATGTAAATGCACACTTCCAAATAGTATAATTTCTATTTATCCATTTTTTTTTGTTGAGACAGGGTCTCGTTTTGTAATCCAGGTTTGCCTCAAATTTGCCATGATCTTCCCACTTCAGCCTCCCAGTAACTGAGATTACAGGTGTGCATTACCATGCTCACCAATTTTTACTTATCTTGAAGAACTTTCTTTAGCATTTCTTAAGGTGTTGGTGACAAATTCTCTTAGTTTAGTTTACTTCACAGTGTCTTTATAGAGAACCCTTTCCAGACCTTTTGTGGTCCAGGAAGTTTATATTGGTAATCCCAAGAGAAAGTTATTGGAATTCTAGAAAGTTAATGCCAATCTACCACTTCCAGTGCAACCTGCGGTGAAACTAAAGACACTATCTATATCTATACCTATATCTATATACAATTATGGGGAGTCAAGGGGGTCCTAAGTCCAGCTGCATGATAGTTCACTGTAACAAAAGCCTTGGCCCAGGGCCAAACTTATATTTTATTACTTCATGAAGAAGGGAGTGACTTGAGGATGAGTGACCATGAGAATGGCAGGAAATACATGAATACTGTGAGCTGGACTAGGTAGGAGGCCTGAAATCACCTCTGCAATATGCAGAGAGAAGAATATGCAGAAAGACTAATCTGCATAACACAATGAGGTAGTTATCTAATGTTGGGGACATTGATTCAGCTCTGATGTATAATCTTTTATGCCATGGGAAGTCATAGCCTCTTATCTTGAGAATCAGTCCCAACAGATAGCGTGGAGCCTGGCTTTCCTACCCATCTGGTTCACCCATGATATTTGGGAGCTCCTGGGGTGGGGAAACACTGCCCTGTTGCCTTACTTTAATGACTACACATCAGCACCTGGGTCAGACTGATTTACATTGCTAAAAGCCAATCAAAGGGATAAGGAAAAATCCTAGACAGATCTGTACCTGTCAGTACATGGAAATAGCGCCAGGTTTAGTCAAAATGGAAATAATTGTTCTTTCAAGGACGGTTGTCCATTTGGTCCTCCACAGTCTTTATATTCCTTTCTTTTTGAAGGATATTCTCTTTAGGTGCAGAGTTACAGTTTTTACACAGTTATTGTATGGTTAGTGTGTTGTTCTGTCATTACGTATGTCAATACTAACATTGGAGTCCTACGTTGTTCCATTGTCCCCTGGCTTCTATTTCTTCTGATAAGAAGTCAGCTACCATGTTTTACACTTTGCAAGAACTCCTATTATTTCAACTTTTTAATATACATGGTTGATTACTTTTGTTTTTCTGCAAGTTCATGATTCTTTTGTCTACTTTGTCCAATATAATATTAAAGTATGTCTTTTTTTTTAGATATCATATTTTTCACTGCAGGACAGACTTTCATTTGATTTTGTTTTAGATTCTCCATTTCTCTTCTGAAATTGCTTATCTCTTCACCCATTATGTCCATCTTTTTAAAATAAATCCTCTGACATTGTTGTAATTGTTAAAGTCCTTCTCTAATCCCAATATCTGTACAATCTGGAATTCTGCTTTTAGTGAACTTTTTCCTCACATGTTTATGCTTTACCACTTGCTTCATAGTTTTTATGTTATTCTAGACATTATTTACCAAAGGGAACCAGGGTGAAGCATAATACATGTTTAGTTTTTTTTTTTTTTAAGGAGAGTTACTCTGTGTTGTTGATGGTGGGGGCTGGCTATTTAGATGTATCCTAGGGTCAGCTGGTCCCATTCACCCAACTTGGAATCTGTGAGGTCAGCATTTGAGCTGGAAGGACATGGGTCACAGTTTCATTTCTCTTTTAGCCCATGTTTTGATTCATGGGTCTCATAATGTAAGTTCTGAAGACCAAGACTGTACAAATCTCTTATCACCATCCTCTCCATTTCCATATTTTTGAATTTAGGTTCCTTTTGGACCCACTTTGCCCAGGCCACCCACACTTTTATTATAGACTACGTGTCCTGGCTAAAGCAGGCCTGACCTGGGCAGGTCAGGTCAGGTGTAGGTCTGCTTCTCCTGGACCTTTGCTCAGAGGAACAAAAGCCTTGACTCTGCCTACCCAGGAAAGGCTCATCACGCTTCTCTGGAGTTTAGTTTATTAGATTTTAATGCATCTGTCATTCTTTAATGACCTATGGGAAGTATTGATTTTGTTTTATTTGGTTAATTCTATTATTACCACAGAAGTAAAATTCACTTTTTTTTTTTTTGCGTTTTCACTGGAAGCAGAAATTGCACTTTAAAGACTTTAGGTATAGAACTGGAAATATCCTACCTATGCCACAAACTCCAGGGATATAACTCAACTTATCTGAGTAGTTTTCTTTAAAAAGTTTTATCACTTAGCTTGAATTAAGGAGAAATAACTGTATGACCTGATGGGGAAACATCAAGTGTTCTAAAATTCTCTCCAAAGAAATTCTCTGTTTTCCCTTTTCAACTTTTATTTGTGCATTCCAGGAGATGGAATGAACTAAAGGCCATAAAATCTTTCAGCCACCCATTGGAGACTCAGAAGATGGAAAGCCTTCAAGTAGAACATCCATTCCAGGAATATGGTATACACAAAACTATAACTATTTGGGCACTGATTCCCCAGAAAACTTAGCTTTCATTAAAGATAAAAAGCTTTGTGTGGAATGCAAAATCCCAGGTCAGCAAAGTGAGGGAAAGGGCAGAGACATGGAGAAGGACGGGGAGCACTGTAAGGTATGACCCTGCTATGCTGGCCCTGAAGTCATGACCAACCACGTGGAGACACAATCTGCTGCTTGGCAGGTTCACACAGGATGACTCGCCACCTGGAGAAATCTGGCTACACAGGATGTCTCCAGGTGCACAGGAAAAACAGACTCTGCCTTGGAACTCTTGCGGGAAAGATGGAGTAGCAAAGTTCACTCCCTTTGTTAATATCCCCTATATCAGCAACCTGTCAGTAAACTAGAGCTAGATCCTTGCAGAGATATACAGGCTGTTCTCACATACCTGGCCCTATCATCTACTTAACCTCATGGTTTGCCATTTGCTTCCCCAGTCTCTCCAGCTTAACCACTTGGGTCTTTCTTTTAGTCCTTTGGAAGCATCATGTGTGCACATCACCATGTTCTACCTGGAAGCAAATCCCCTGCTTTCCTCTAGCTACCTCCTGCCCATCTGATATATGTCAGGTCCCTGCTTAAGATGGCTTCCCTGATACTGCTTTTTCCCCATAACCCAAGGTGATCTCCCTCTGCTGACTCCCACATGCCAGTAAATTATTCAGTGTATCATTAATGCCTAGCACTGGGCGTGGCATGCACTAGGTGATTAGTAAGTATCTGTGGGGTCTTTGTGGCAGTGCTAGCCCATAGAAGAATCTCTCTCTACTCTCTCCAGGTCTAACAGTCAAGATATTACATTTCTTCCATTGAGGAGTCCCTGTTGGTCAGACTATACCCAAGCTGCTAGGCTGGACTGGGCTTCAGCAGGTGGTCAGGGAGCTCCTGATTGCCAGTAGACCTGCTTTGCCCAGCTGGATGTACACAGGCATGAACAGTTCTTTCACAGGCTTAAATTCACGTGCCAAAGCAGAATGGAGTTGGAGCTCACACCATGAGTTGGCTCACTGTCATTCTGTTAGGGACCCTTCTTCACTCTTTTTTTTCTTTTCATCTTTTTTGAGATAGGGTTTCACTATGCAGTTCAGGCTGGCCTTAAACTCATTTTGTAGCCCAGGCTGGCCTCAAAGTGATCCTGCTGCCTCAGCCTCCTGAGTGCTGGGATTATAGGTATGTGCCACCATGCCTAGCTTCTCACACCACTCTTAAAACAGGCCTGCCACTATCATCTGTACCCCAAAGAGACAGAAATCTATTCCATGTCTCCTGGTATCCTCCAGATTCAGAGGATTTAGCTCAGTGAGGCTGGCCCCTAGTGCCCTGGACAAAGTGGATGATGGATGGCACATCAGCAGCAGGAAATAGATGGTATATTTAGAGTGGAAATGTCAAAGAGAGTCTTTTTTTAAAGGCAGAGAGGGTCAGTTTTCTAGGAAATAGCTCAGAGCCTGTATCTAAAACTTCTAATCCAGGTCACCAGGCAAATGGCTGAAGGTCCCTTTGGTCAAGGTTTTCACTGTGGTTGTGCTGCAGGGCCTTTCTCACGAGCACCTATTGCCCTTACAGCTGGGAGATCATGAATGTGAACTGGCTTCAACCTGGGAATGAGGTGGGAGGCTGAGGGTGTTCCTACAGTTGCTGCTAGTTCGGTTTCCAGCAGCAGCAGACCTACTGTCAGGCCCATTTCTGGGAACCCTCTGGTCAATCAGGTGGTGCCACAGATCCCCGTGAGGCAGACGTCTGATCAGGTCTCTGTTCTAGTCTTATGGTGGTGGCCTGGCTTTGTGAACTAGGAGCTCCTACCTTATCCCTCCCCTTGAGCATCACTACTACTGTTGTCCACTGCAGTAGCACATGGTCATGTCTAGTTGACAGAGAATGCTGGAGACCACCAGCCCAGGATGATAAGGAACAAGGCAATGAGAGTGGGCCCTCACTGTGGCGGGGAGGGCAGGGCTGGAGTCTGTTCATTCCTCTGGTCCTGTCTCCCTGAACCTTGGCCTTCCTTCATCATGCTTTCCAAACTTAATATGCAAATAATCACCTGAGAATCTTTAAAAACGAGAAGTCTGACTTCTCACGTCTAGGGCCCACTCTGAGACTCTGCTTTCCTAAGAGGTTCTTGAGGAACAATGGGACTACTCATTGAAGTGCCAGGCTGGCTATGGCCTGGGAGTTTCTGACATCTCCACATCATAAATTGATGCCTCTCAATGAGTCCAGACTTCCTGTGAGCAGACTGGCTGATGACTGAGCCCCTTCTGATGCCTGAGTTTGTGTGCCCATAACAATGGATTTGGCTCTTTTCCTGGATCAATGCAGCCAGAATCTACTTCTATACCTGTCCTTGGATATGACAAATTAGGTTTGCCATCTTTTTGAATAAAAGTTGTCTCCTAAAGCAGGTTGATTTTTGGGGAAGGGGGTTGGATTTTTTTCTTTCTGACACAGGAGTTTTTCAAAAGCCATTTTATTCAAGGATAAAAAGAAATAAAAAGAAGTACAAGAAGAAGATGAAGAAGAAGAAGGGAAGAAGAAGAAAAAACTAAAACCAAATTTCAAAACACATCAATCAGGGGACATCAATGGTACATTCACTGTGCATTGTCATCCCTAAATCATTCACCCGGAGCACAAGACATCTGCATTCAATTATCTGAACAATACCAGCACAAATTTTTCTCTTTAGTGAACTCAGAGAAAGCAGTAGAATAACTATCTTGATTATATGTGAATGTGTTTTCTTTCAGCATGTCACACTAATGAAACACTATGTTTACACATGTGTGTCTTATTTATTTCACTAATGAGTATGTTCTCAAGTTACATCCATTTACTTATAAAAGTGTCCAGTTTGTCCTTCTTTATGGCTGAGTAGTACTTCCTTGTATGAAAATACCACATCTTTTTTATTCATTCCTCAGTTGATGGGCATTTAGAGTTATTTCCAAGATCTAACTAAGATAAACTGTACTGCTATAAATACAGGCACACATGTATCACTGTGGTATGATGTTTTTAATTTTGGGGGGGAAGATATTAAGGGGAATAGCTGGGTTGAATGGGACCTCCAATCCTAGTTTTTTGAAGAATCTCCACACTGATTCCCACAGTGGTTGCATCAGCCTACACTCCCACCAACAGTGGAGAAGGGTTCTTTTTTCCCCACAGCCCCTCCAGCATTTGTTATTGCTTGATTTCTTGATGATAGCCATTCTTTTGGGGATGAGGTAGAATCTTTTTAAATTTAACTTTATTTTTTTATTTAGAGAAAAAAAATGAAACAGAAAGAGGATAGAAATAATACATTTCAAAACAAAAACAAAAACAAAAACCAGTAAGAAATCACTAGCTGACAATTACATATTTTCCTCCTAGAAGTAGTTGTTCAAGTTACAAAAGTAAAGCCTACAAAGTAGACATTTAAACAGTGAGACTGCAATCAGCTCTGTTTATCTATCCAACAAAAAACTTAGTATTATGGTCATCAATCCTACACACTCAAACATACATGCAGTTATATCCTTTAGAATACTTTCCTTTCCTCTCTCTTTTTTTACAATAACTATAATCAATTCTCGTAAACTGTTTAGAAGTTATACACATGTATAAGTCTCTACATGCATACCTAGCATTTCTGTATTAGAGGGAAAAACAAACCAAAACAAGTCAACAATACAAATTCCTAGAGAAACATGAAATGAGAAGGACATATAAAACCACAATACTAGGTGATGTATGGTTGTCACCATGATGTCTCTTGTTATTTTCAATAAAATTGTCTATATCATCAAGCATAGTACAATTAAACTTAGTGGTACATAGCACTATTAATAAAAACCAAACATTCGAGACATTATAGGACTTCAAAGGCAGTTAATAATCAAACCAGAATGGGTATCTTATTGAATCTTGCCATCCCCAGTGTAGTTGCCCCTACTCCCAGATGACACCCTCAAGTATACCAGATTCAAATAAAACCAGTCAAGACAAAACAGGATATAGACAATCTTCTCTGCCTCAACCCTGCTATGCTATTTTTCTGTCATTGTTGTTTACTTTTCTCCTTCATTCCACTGTCTGCCCCTTTCATTGAGGCCTTTCTGCCATTGTTCCTGGAATCCTGGTGATTTTCTTCTCTTTCTCTAGAATGTCCTTCAATATTCTTTGCAGGGTTAGATTGGTGGTCACAAACTCCCCCAGTTCCTCTTCATTGTGGAAATATCCTGTTTCTCCATTAGTTTTGCAGGGTACATCAATCTGGGTTGGAGGTTATTTTCTTTCAGGGCTTGGAATATTTTGCTCCAAGCTCTTCTTGATTTGATAGTCTGCATAGAGAAGTCCGCTGTGATTTCGATGAGATTTCCTTTATAGGTGATCTGTTTCTTTTTTTCCGACCACTTTTAATATTCTGTTCTTGGGATGGATTTCTGGGACCCTGACTATTATATGTCTGGTTGTAGATCTGTTTCGGTTGTAGCTGGCTGGAGTGCTGTATGCCTCATATATCTGAACATCACTTCTTATGCTTGGAAAGCTTTCCTTAATTATTTCTGTAAATAGCTTTTTTATTTCATTTGTATTTGTCCCTGCTTCTTCATTCACATTTTTTATTCTTAAGTTATAAATCCTCTTATTGTCTTCTAGCCTTTGTATCATTACTTCCTGGTTCCTTGTTATTTTTAAGAGATCCTTTCATGATCATACATTGCAAACCTATCTTCAAGTTTTAAAAACCTGTCTTTAGTTTCTTTTAAGAAGTTTTGCCAGCTCTCAATGGAGTTTTTGACTTCCTGATATTCTCTTTGAATCTGTTTCAAGTATTCTAGATTTTGTTTATATTCTTCATCAAAGGCTTCTCTCCTTTCTTTGGGTTCCTCCATTCTTCGATTTATGTCTTCTTGAGGAGTACCCAGCATTTCTTTTATTAATCTTCTTATGTCTTGCTTCACCTGAGTTAGAATTTCAGATTTAAATTCATCGATGAGTTCATGGAAGTATTTCTTTATTTCCAATGAGGCCGTGTCTGATACTGCATGTTTGCTGCCCTCAATCTCCTCTGTACTCACCCGTCCTGGGCTTATTTTCCCTGGGTTGGTGGTTGAAGGCCTTTTGTTGTTTCTCTGTCTTGTCATCCTTCTGGTTTCCCTCAGACAGGTGAATGGTGGTGGTGTCTGGACTTTTATGTACTGCTTAAATCCCTCTGCAGCTTACTGGCTAGGGCAGTGCTGCCCTCTTGTCTGCTGTTGATCTGTGAGGTGCATGCAGGGGTGGCAGTGTGGGCCGGTCCTCTCACCAAGTTAGTGACTTCAGCGCGTTAGACTGTGCCCTGCAGATGTCATGGGTTCAAGACATCCTCTTCCCTGGCTATTGGGTCCCAATTAGGGGCATGACCCAGTCCAAGCAGATCCCACCAATACACTTTGGGTCAGGAGCTACCAAGTGAAGCTGCCTCAGCCGTTGATTCAAGTCTGACTTGCCCAAATCCAATATGTTGTCCTGCTGGTGATCTCACTCTGGGGAATCCAGTTCCCAGCACTCACCAAAGTCCGTGCAGCTTCGCTCACTGTCTCCACAGCTCAATTGTGAATCATGGGACTCCAAGACACACCCAGCACAGCTACCAGAGAGTGCCCGCTTCCAGCCCTCCATCCACGCTTCTTCTTCTTTTTTTTTCATTTTTTTTTTCTTTCCCTCAGTTTCTTCCTGGGTTGTAACAATTCCTCTCCTTTCATCCAGTCCTTTCCATGGTGTCAGATTCCAGCATTTGAGCTGTTTTTCTCAAAGAGGCTCTCTATCGTGCTACATCTCAATCAGCCATCTTGGATCTCTCCATAAGGTAGAATCTTAGTGTTGTTTTAGTTTGCATCCCTTTAATGACCAGTGATGTTGAACATTTTTTTCATGTATTTATTTGGTTTTTATATTTCTTCATCTGAGAAGTGTGTATTCATCTCAGATGCCCATTTTTGGATTGGGTCTTTAAATCTGAGAGGACTGATTTTTTTTTAGTTCTTTATATGTTCTCAATAGTAATCCTTTGTCTGAGGAGCAGCTGATAAACATTTTCTCCCACATCATGGGTTGTCTTTTCCCTCTATTGGTGGTTTCTCTTGCTATGCAAAAGTTTTTCAGTAGGGTGAGATCTCAGTTACTGATTCTTTGTGATAGCTCCTGTGCAATCTGGGTTTTGTTCATAAACCCTTTGCTTATACCAATGTCTTTAAGAGTTTAACCTACTCTATCTTCCAGCGGATTTAATGTTTCTGTTTTAATGGTAAGATCTTTGATCCATTCTAATTTTAGCTTAGTACACAGTGAAAGATATGGGTCCAGTTTTAATCTTCAGCATGTGTAAAGCCAGTTTCTCTAGCACCATTTATTAAAGAGGTTATCCTTCTTCCAGTGAATGTATTTGGCATCTTTGTCAAAGATAAGGTGGCTTCATGTGTCTGGGGTTGTTTCTGCATCTTCTAATCTGTTCTATTGCTCTTCAGGTCTGTTTTTTTTCCAGTACCACACTGTTTTTATCACAGTAGCTTTATAGCATAATTTATATTATAAATATATATAGCTTTATAGTATAATTCATAGTATAAATATATATAAGCTTTATAGTATATAGTATAGTATAATTATATAGTATAATTTCAAGTCAGCTCCCTGTTTTTGTGATATCCCCTGTTTTGTCTTTGTTGCCCAGGATTGCCTTTGCTATTCTAGGTTTGTTTTGGTTCCAGATGAATTTTAGGATTATTTTCTCTGATGCTGCAAGACGTGCTATTGGAATTTTGATTGGGACTGCACTGAATCTGTATAACAGTTTTGGAAGTATGGGAATTTTCACTATATTGGTTCTTCCTACCCAAGAGCATAAGATATCTCTTCATTTTCTAATATCCTTTTCAAACTCCTTTTTCAGACTATTGTAGTTTTCAGTGTAGAGGTCTTGCATATCCTTTGCTAGATTGATTCCTAGGTATTTCATTTTTTTTGGATGTTATTGTAAAAGGTATTGTTTCCAATTTCTCTCTCAGTGAGTTTGTTAGTTGTTTCTCTCTCAGTGAGTTTGTTATTCATGTACAGGATGGCTACTGATTTTTGAGTGTTGACTTTGTAACCAGCTACATTACCGAATTTGCATATCAAATCTAGAAGTCTTGGTGGAGTTTTTGGGGTCTTCTAAGTAGAGTATCATGGCATCTGCAAATAATGATAGTTTAACTTCTTCCTTTTCTATCTTTATTCCTTTTATGTCTTTCTCTTGTCTAATTGGTAGAGCAGGTTGTTCTTGGGAATCTATGCTTTCTTGACGTCTGGCCACCTGACACTCTTATGGTAAGGAAGGATGAGGGTATGAGGGTAAAGTTTATTCTCTCAAAGATAAGGATGCTTCTGTGGCAAGGGAGATTGAGGGCTCAAAGTTCTTGGCCTCACATCTGTCCTCCCCAATGCCTGTGTCTGAATCACAAGTTAATCTTACATCCCTATGCATATTGTTCCTTTAACAGGTAGTGGCTGGTTTTAGTCAACTTGTCTAGGAGTTGCTTAGTCAAACACAAATCTAAATATTGTAGGAATGGTTAACACCCATAACCAGTGTACTTTAAGAGGACACAATCCTTTATAATCCACGTGGGTGTCCTCCAAACTGTTGAAAGGCCTAGAAAAGATGGTTAGGAAAAATATGAGCTATAAATGTGCTTCTGGTGAGGATACAGGTGGAAATGAGGAAGCATTATTAGAAACTTGAAAAAAGTTGCCCTGTTATAAAGTGGCAGAAAACGAGACTGAATATGTTCTACTATCGAGTGGGAGGCAGAACTTGTGAGTGAAGGAGTTGGGTATTTAGCTGAGGAGATTTCTAAGCAGTGTTAAAGTTACAGGTTGGTGTCTTCTTGCTGCTTACCATAAAATGTGAGAGGAAAGAGCTAAAGTAAGGAATATTTATTTAGCAAAACTAACAGTTATTTGGGAGGCTCTTGGGCTACTGAGGTAACAAAGGATGATAAAATTAGAAATTCCATTTTGGAAAAATACATCCTAAATAGAGGGCGAGGATGTACCTGGACAATCTTTTGCTGAAGATATTATACTGAGTCGCAAACCCACTCATTTGCTCCAGTAGAAGCCTGAAGTAGGCATGGTATATCCAGGAAGATCTGAGCAGGACCTTCCCCATGTGTATAAGAGACTCACAAAGCTTTTGAGAAAACTGTATCTGCATGAATGAGACCAGTCTGGACTGAAAGGAACAGATTCAGGACAAAGTGAGAAGGACTCTCAGACTTCAAAGATTCTTTAAGTAGGAAATGGGCTGGAACTATTCTGTTGCACGTGTTCCACTCTTCAAGAGAAAGGGAGAAGGCTCTGAGAAAAGTTCACACCACTGGGGGCTCCATGGACCTAGAGGGTGGGGCATGGAGCACAGAGGAATCTTGCCAGGCTTGAAACTCAATGGAATTTTACCTGCTGCATTTGAATTCACTGAGGACAGTTTCTTTACTTCTTCCTTTTTCTCCCTTTGGAATGAAAATGTCTGTCCTGGGCGTGTTCTATCCTTGTAGCATGGAAACAGATAACTTGTTCCAGTTTCTAGGATTATAGATGAAGAGGGATTTTGCCTCAGGCTAGATCACACCCAGAACCTCAGTCATAATAAGGTCATCCCTTATCTGAAGAGAATATATCACAAGACACCCCACCCCGTGGATGCCTAAATCGAGATACCTACATTTAATGCCATACATATATGTAATGCCTTTTTCTTTTTAACTAAGCACTTATCACACACCATGGTGATAAGCTTTGCAGTTTTGAGGTGTGACAGTAAAACTAGCACAGATTTTTCTTTCTCAGTTTTACAGATAGATTTATTTGTTCATAAATATAGATCTTAGCAATCTCAGCATACAATTTTTTTTTTCTCATTGAGAACTTTCACCTTTTCAATTAAAAGAAGCACTTTACAGCTTTGTTTTGGCATATCCAAATTGCCAGCATCACTACGCTTACACTTCAGGGCCATCTTAAACACAAACACTGTCATCCCCTATAGTTGATTCAGTAATCAAGACAGCTGGTAGGTGACAAAAGACGGGGGAGTATATTTAGCATGGAAACACTGGATAAGGGGTGATTGGAGTCCTGGGCAGGTTAGAATGAGAGAGTGAGAGATTTCATGCTACTCAGAATCATACATAATTTCAAACATATTGTTGATTTCTAGAATTTTCTGTTTAATATTTTCAGACAGCAATTTACTGAGGGTAACTGAAACCATAGAAAATAGAACTGCAGATAAGGGAAGATAACTGCAGTTGATTTGATCATAAGCCTTGGGACTTTAGGGCTGAAAATACTCAGATGAGATTTTAAATTTAAGAGTTCATGCTGTCAAGACTAAGACTCTCCAGGATGCTGAGGAGCACAAGGGCCATCTATTGGCCTTGCTGTCCCTTTTCATTCGTGGTTAGCCCTAGTTCTAGTTTCGGTCCCAAATCTCTAGAATTTCAAGGCCTCCACTAAAGGATGCCGGGTATGGAACACCATTGGGCATCAGAGCTCCTGTCTAGTGTCCACAGTGAGTACCCCTCAGCCTGGTACAGGAGCACCCAGATAGAGAGTTATGCTGAGCAGACATGACAGATGCAGGGCTTCTTTGCCAGCTGGTCCTTTCCTCTTGGAGCCTGCAGGGCAGCCACAGATCTTACCACTCAGTATTCCTTTGGGAGCTGCTCGATTTACCTAAAAAAGATTCTGCTTCCTGACTTGGGGGCAGGCATCTGACTTGGGGCTCTAGCAGGGGTAAGGATGGAGGGTCTCCTAGCACAACATACAGGTATTCCCATGAGTCCTTCCAGTCCCCTCATTCTGTTTCTGCTGCACCTGGTGTTCCTCAGTCAGGAGTCCTTCTGGTCCTTCCGTATGGCCTGTCCAACCTCAAATGCCCCAGGTCACGAATGTGGTAGTGGTGGTGTGTGTGTGGGGGTTGGTATTCTGTTGCTCTGTATTCAGACATTGTCTTAATTAATTTTCTTGTTGCTAAGACAAAATACCTGACATCTACAAGTTAAGGGAGTAAGGGTTTATTTAGTTCACAGTTTGCAGAGGTTTCAGTCCATAATTGGCTAAGTCCTAGGCAGGGTGGCATGGCAGAGGTGCAACACAGAGGAAAACAATTCATTGCAGGCAGAAGATAGCAAAAGCAAGCAAAAGACAACACAAGCCCCTTTATGCCTCTTATACTGTATCCAAGCTATTGGGATTAGGGCAGTGTCAAGCCAATCAGTGGATTTATTTAGAAATCACCCTCCCTTAATCCCAGCACCCTTAATCCTAGCATTGCACCATGAACCAGTCACATACTCCAGATTCAGCTACCTCTGAAAAATTCCCACCTATGGGACTCTGGGGGGACATTAAACACAAGTCATAAAAGATGTATCAGTCCTCCTCTAGTAACCCCTTCCCCCATGGTCTCTCTTAACTGCAAGTCCTCAGTCTCTCCAACCTTCATTGTAACATCTCCAGCCAGGTTCTTTAGTCTGTCAATACTTTCCCCCCAGCGAAGCACCCTTCTCCTGTTCCATGTCTGTCTGTGGGTGAAGGGGATGGGGAGTTGTGTGTGTACCTTTTATTCCTTTTCAGAGGCCTGAGTGGTGAAGTAGTCAGAGACTGCTGCTGACCTGGGAGAAGCCTCCTGAGACTCCCAATGTGCTAAGGAGGATCCGCCTCACCCTCTCCCAAACGTTCCCCCGAGGGCTCTGCATGGGATCCTCAGAACACCTCTTTAGTGCAGGCATTGCACCTGGTCCCTTCAAACCCTGCAGAGTGGCAACAACAATTGTTAGGAGCTCAGTAGTAAAAGGTCAACAACCTATCTCGGTGTGCAGGGCAGACAAGGTTTGTGGTACATGATCGGTCAGGTCAACTTAGGTTCTGCTGCTGTCTTCCTTGATCTATGTGTCCAAGGGGGTTAGCAGGTGGCTGTATTCACTGACCTTCCCAAGAGATGGGTTCTCCCTTAGCCAAGAGACTATATATATGGCCATTTGGATTTTAGTCCCAAAATGTTGGCCCAGAAAGGACACAGGTCACTTGTCATTAGGAACCAGTAGGGCAGCCTATAACTTAGGCAGCGGGCCTGTACTTCCTGGTGGTGGCAGCAAGGCCCTTCTGGGAGGTCACAAGAGCTGGAACGGAGGGCCTTGTGGCCTGGTCACAGGATAGAACCTCAGATAACTAAAACAAACAAACAAAAAAACCGATTCCTCAGTGAGAAAAGAATTAGGTCTGGAAAACCAGCCACTACTTGAAGAGATTTCTCAGATGTTGGTTGACCTTGTGACTGGGCAGAGGTACGGTGAGCTGCAGCCGAGGGTGGGCGCACGGCGGGAGCGGCTAGTCCCTCGCGTTCCCGCTCCCGCTTAACTTGCCCCCCCCCCCCAGACTTCCGGAGTACAACGCAAAGGCCTTGCAGAATCCAGCTGTTCGCGACAAGGCCCCTGCAGGATCTCAGCAGGACCAGAGCACCCTGAGCGACTTGGATACGCGGTTCCAGGGCAGGCGTGGGTGGGGAGCGGGTGCCCGGGGTACCACGATGGGAGAAGACTAATGACAGTGTCCAGAGTACCCGAAAGCAAAGACACAAAAGCTTGGCGTTACTGCGAACCGGGGCGCGCGCAAAGCCGAGCTCCCGCGCCAGGCCCCGCCTCCGCCCCGCTCCCACCCGCCGGGGTGCAGCGCTCGGGCGCCGCCTGCTGCCACCTGAGAGGATCGAGTGGAGTTGGGCGCGTGGCTGGGCGTCCCAATCAAGGCCTGGGACTCCCCCGCGCGCTCGCTTCCAGCTTCCCGCGGTCCTCATTCTGGATCCCGAGCCTAGCCTCGCAAAGTGCGGAGCCGCAGGCCGAAGTTTGCGAATCGGCTGGCAGAAGTCCGCGCGAGGCATTTTTCCACAAAGGCAGTGGGCGTGGCAAGGCCCAAGGGAACCCCCGAGTCACCCCGGGTCACAGCACTCCGGTATGGTGAGCCAGGTCTCCGCCACACCGGTTGGTAGGGACGTCCCCGTGTTCGGGACCTCGGCCTTTTGGGGCGGCGAAGGCGGGAGATCGTCGTCAATCCCCCGTCGCTCTAGTCTGCACAGCCTACTCGGCGCCGCCACCCCCGCGCCCGCGCGGCCCAGACCCCTTTTTCCTCCCCCAATCCCGCCTTCCGCCCCGCTCCGCGCCCCGCCCCGCCCCGGCCTGACCCCGCCCTATCCTCGGCTCCACCCAGACTCCCGCCCTAGCCCGTCCCGCGCGGCCCCGCCCCTGGCTATCGCAGTCCGCCGGGTGGGTTCTGCAGCCCGGTGAGCTGCAGCCGAGGGTGGGCGCACGGCGGGAGCGGCTAGTCCCTCCCGCTCCCGCTCCCGCTCCCGCTCCCGCTCCCGCTCCCGCTCCCGATCCCGCCGGGTCCCGCGGGCCGGCCATGCTCTGGGCTCAGTTCGCCGCGCTCACCCAGGCCCGGCGATGAGGAGTGGCGCCGAGCGCAGGGGCAGCAGCGCCGCGGCGCCCCCGGCCTCGCCGCCCCCCGGCCGCGCGCGCTCCACGGGCCCCGACGCGACCCCGGCCCTGCCGCCGCCCGCCGCCAGCCAGCCCCGGGTCCGAGATGCAGGCGATGCCCGCGCGCAGCCGCGCCCTCTGTTTCCGTGGAGCAAGTGGAAGAAGAGGATGTCCATGTCGTCCATATCGGCGGCCACGGCTCGGAAGCCGGTATTTGACGACAAGGAGGACGGTGAGTGCGGCAGCCCAGCGGGGACTTCAGGGGACCGTCTGGGGACCCCGCATGCTCTCAGAGGGCGGCCGTAGAGGTGTCATTTCTTTTCGTAGGACAACGGTGGCCACCCGTGTGGGACTGTGTCTCCGGGCGTCTTGGTTTCCGAGGAAACTCTCGGACCACAGGCAAGGCACCCAGGCGCGTGCTACGTTTCCAGTGGCTGCGCCCAGCGTGAAACGGTCTATGGTCGGCCCTGCAGGGGGAAGATCTGTGGTCTTGGCGGCTCCGGAGCTTAGGCACAATGCTGCCCACTATCCAAAACACTTTGTATTTTCATTTTTCTTTGTGGGCAGTAAGGAGGTTCAGTCCCCACTTGCAATTCTAGGAGCGCTCACCTGTGGGGTGTGTGAGTTTGTGAAGTGAGAAGCTTGCCCCACAGGTGGTGCGGGGTACCCTGTCTCCTCAGGGCTCTCAGGCTCTCCAGTGATTGCAGTACAACTGGAACGTCCAGTGTTTGCACTGGGTTATCCTGTACAATCAAGGCCTGGCCTTTGTGCAAAAACTTGGCTTCTGGGAACTATGAAGTTCTTCTGCAGGTGGACCTGCCCACCTGAAAGACTTATGTGTCCTGAGTGACTGGTAGGGTGGGTGCTGGTGGAAAGCTGGGGATGACAGGCAGCTGGCAGTGCAGGCGCACTTCTTGGGCCTCTCTTGGATACTAGGGACCACAGGGATTTGACTGTGCAGTGGGTGCCTTTGGGGTAGTATGATAAATTCACACGCAAACATATAGCTCTTTTCTACAGATGCCATGCAGATAATTTTATATGGTAAAATGATGACACATTTCATGCTTTTTGACATTTTCTTAAAATAGTTGAAATATGCATTTTCGTTTATAGGCAGCCTGCAGAGATATGATGGATTTTTTTTTATAGTTTTAGAGCACAGCTCTGTTCAAGAGCCCAAGCTATTTATTTCCAATAAATAATTTAAGCGTTGTAGGAAATTACAATAATAGGACCTCAGGCTAGGGTTGGTGAGGCTGCTCAGGGGCATTCCTCATAGAGACAGCCTTGGGGAGCCTGGCTAGCAGATACCTGGCCTCTGCCTAGCATGGTCAGCAGGAAAGGTGCTTTCAGATCCTGATGTATCAGACACAGTATGTCCTGGGGTGGCCTGTCATAGTGTTCTGAACTTTTGGGGAGCAGGACTCAGTGGTCCATTTTTTTTTTTGTATTATGTTTTTGTTTTTAACATTAATATTTAAAGTTTTTAAAAAAGCCCAGAGTGAAGTAGGAGCTAATCAGAAAGAGGATTTGCATTTAGTTTCTGGCTGCAGAATGAGGTAAGTCTGAGAAACACGTTTGATTTGAGCACTTGTTGAGAGCTGGCCACCCTTCTGTGTGGTAGCATTGTGTCTCCAAGGCAGCAAACCTGGAAATAGAGAACTGAGGTAGCACAGGAGCCGCCGCTGTCAGCGTTTTTAGGTCGACTTTTTCTACTTGTTTCCAGCATGTTGTGTCTCAGGATTCAAGAGCCATCTAAAAAACCAAAAAGAACACAGAAGCTATTTGGTGTTTATCATCTGATTTGAGAAATATTTTACACCTCTCCACCCCTTTTTTTGGATGGCAGGGGTACTAACGATTCTGACCCTAGCTCACAGGTGCCTGATCTCTATGATGTATGACTGTCACTAGCTCATCAATGGGGACGGTACCCACCTCCCCAGACTGAACATGCTACAGTGGTATAATGGGGCTTTGAAGAGACTGGGAGGCCATGTCTTGGCCTGGGACTGGAGCTAAGATTTCTATGGGTGGGTGATCACTTCATTCCATTTTCCCATGTTGTTGTTGGGCACAAATGGCTTGAGACTCAAAACTGATATTTGCTGAAATAAGGTCTGTGCACTACACATGAAAGCCATAGGATTCATCTGGGTGGAACAGATGCAGTTTGGAAAGAAGGAGTATCCTTCAGGAAGGGACAATGTCACCTCTCCCCATTTCATTGTAGTAATCTGGCGTCACTACTTTCCTGACCCCACTGCCTCAGGGCTTAAAGAGGCAGCTATGTTGTGCTGGTGACTTGCATGTGGTGGAACTGCATGGTTGCCATGGTAATGTGAGACCTTCTGATGAATTTTTTAGATTAAAACACCTAATTAGTATATCAAATTTGGTATGCAGAGAAAAATGAAAAGAAAAAAGGAGGACAATTTAACAAAGTGCCAGGTAAATTTAAACTAAAAAGTATAGTTGTAGCATGTAAGACCTTAAATATTCTCCATTCTTGTTAATCTGTGTGAAATCCAGTTATATCCTTTTTTGGTAGGTGTTTGGTACACATATAGAACACTTAGGGTTCCTTTCTTTTCCTCCTCAACCTTCACATTCTCTTGCTGTATAGGAGCCTTCTCTGACTTCCATGAGAAATGCACTTTGGGATGTGAAGTGGTTAGCACGCTAAATCTTTTCTGCTCTGCCCCAGAGCTGCATGGTTTTGGGTGAGTCCCTCATTCTCGCTTCCTTGGTGTCTCTGTGATATGGTGGGGGCTTTCCAACCACTTCCAGGTAAGAAGCTCCGTAGCTGAATGCTGTGGGGTCACTGCACATCTCAGAAGACCATGGCTTGTCTCTTCACACAAACATTATTAGCTTACTAGTAGGTAGTGGCAAATTGCCAAGAAAACTTGACTTTGTCCCAGAACACTGACAGGAAGCACTGGGTGAACACTGAGGCGGGATGGGGGCTTCCTGATTCTTGAGTACTCACTTTTAAAATTAAAAGGCAAAACTAAAAGAAAACAAAATCAGAAAAACCCTTTATCTTGCCAAGATTTGTGATTTGAGCACCATGCGATCTCCACAGTGAGTGTTCAGTGTGTCTCTCCACCTTCTAGGAATCTAGGGGTGTAGTCACACATAGACCATATAGAAATACACTTTCCTTTTCCAGAAATAGGACCTTACTCTATATACTGTTTTGATGTAACTTGTCTTTTTATTTAGCAATATGTCAACATCATTATAGCTCTAAAGCATAGATTATTGGCTAAATTTGTAACAGCAGTTCTCAACTTGAGCTGTGTATCAATTCAGAGTGCAACCTTAAAAATGTCTGAGCCTTCCTTCAAGACACTGTGATTGAATTTGTGGGGGTGAGGTTGGTAGAGGGGTGGGGCTCAGCATCTGCTCCCCTTAAGCCTCTTTAGGATTTTGATTAATAATCAAGGTGGAGAATCACGGCTTGGCAGCATCCCTCTGTGTAGCTGTAGCATTATTAATTTCCTATTGGAGGTCTTTAGTGTTTCCATTTAAAAAATGTAAACTACTAGACTATGAACATCTTTGCATATTCATCTTTGTGTGCTTGGCATTGTTACCTTAGGAAACATTTCTAGGAATGTCCTAGCTAGGTCAAAGGCCTCCATGTGAAGTATTGGGATGCGAATTGCTGGCTCATTTAGAAGGGAATGGAGACTCAGGAAGAGAATGGAGTGAGCTCAGAAAGTATACACTGAGTATACAGCAGATGTGTATAGTGAATATATAATGAGTATACAGCGGGTGTGTACAGTGAGTGTGCAGCAGGTATGTACAGTGAGCTCAGGGAGTATGTAGTGAATAGTCAGTCAGCAGGTGTATATAGTGAGTACACAGTAGGTACATACAGTGACTATTCGGCCGTATGTACAGTGAGTAATACGGTAGGTGTGTACAGTGGGTTCAGAGAGTGTCAGTGACCATACCGAAGGGATATACAGTAGGCTCAGTGAATAGATGTGTATGTGTCTATGTTTGAAGACAGAAAGCCAATGGAGCAGTGGCTCCTCGGCCTGGATCCCTGAGAGCAGAGAGCAGCTAGTGGACTGCCTGTTCCTACTCTGCATGGTACTGGCTGGACAGGAGGGGCAAATCTGTTGTTAGGGGAAACGTAGCACTTATTTCTAAGTTGCCAGTTATCAGTTTGGCACCACAGCATTGTAGTCAGTGGCATACCTTTCACTTTGTGTTTATTTCTGTGTTGCTCTATATTTTGACTACACATGCTTTACATGTGTAGTCAAAATATAGCTGTATTCTGTGTCCTGCACCAGCACCTAGCAACCTGAAACTTTGCCTCTAAATTGGACTATGGCATCTTTTCTCAGACTCCCCTCTGAGGTGTGGTTGGTTTCTGTGTCCCTTTTTCCCAGGGTCAGCTGCAGGACAGGTTTATCTTCCCCATTGGGTTCCACACCTGTGAGTGTCAATGGGGGTTCTGCTGTGTCAGGCAAGGCCTTCCCACAGGGGACCCTGAACTCCAAGCCTTTTGAAATCTGCTAGTTTTTTATGCTGAACGCCTGTATTCTGTGTTTCTGGTCTTACTTTTTTTCCTTATTAGGAAGTTTAGAGCTGAATTTGGGGTTCACCTTAGCAAAGAGTCAAAGCTTCTACTTAGTGTTATTTTTTTGTTCCCATCCAGATTTTTCCTCCTCACCTAAAAGAATTGGGGAACTGTGTATTTCTGTGTCCCTCCCTTCCTCTGCTCTCTGTGTAAAACTAGATGACAGTTAGGTTTGGGAAATCAGTGTTTCTCCCGCTGACTAATGTGCTGCAAGTGCTGAAGCTGGGTCTCCATGGCCTTCTCACACTGGGTGTGCAGCTCCTTCCGATCTCACCTCCGGGAAGGTGTGAGCATGTCATCCTCGTGCCTGGAGCTCTTCCAAGGTGTTTCCCTCCTGGCCAAGGTCTGGGAAAATATGTCCTCCAAGAAGATGATGGGGCCCTAGGTGCTGAATGATTATAATGGCCAATATTTCAGACAAATAAGAGAAGCTGCAATTAAATACCGCATTGTTATTTAAATATTAGCATGCCTGTTTCATAAAAATGTAATTTTCCCATTGACTTAAAATCCATTATTTTAACAACTATGGGAGCTGCAGACATCAACATAAGCCCGGGGAAAGAGCAGACCCAGAAGCATGCTCTGGCCTGGCTCCATACAGCTGGGAGGAAGGTTGCTCCCCACCCCATCCTTGTTCCCTTAAATGTGACTCAAGAATCCATGGATTGTCTCTAACACCTTGCCTGCCAGGCTGTGGCCGTGTGATACTCCAGCTTGATGTTATTTAAATTCTAGAGCCACAGAGATGGTGTAAGTAGGAGTCAGTGTCGCCCCCAATTTATTAAAAATAGGAACCAAGCACATTACGTTTCTCGCAGTGACTTAAAAAGTTGACTTTAAAAAGGTTTCTACAATTTCAGAATTCCCATCATGACTCTTCATGCTTCTAATGCAGAAGGCTTAATTTGTGACCATAAAGGACTTTGTGGTTGTACTTCCTTCCTGAGTTCATTATGGGCCGCTCTTCATATGGATTGGTTCTTTTGTTATCCATAATGCTGCGAGGATGAGGAGGGGCCTGCAGTGGTCTTGGGTGCCTTCTCCTTCTGTACCTCCGCCTCTCCTTGTGACCAGGTATCCTGGGTCCATTCCTTTATCATTTGCCTTATCTGACTTTTGAGCTGGCATTCACGAGCTGCCAGGGATCAGGATCTTGGCATTGTGTTTCTAAAACTGGTTACTGTTTGTGCTCAGGGGTCTTATGATTCCAGTTATCTTTTTCTGGGAGTAAACTCCTCCAAATATTAGTTCCTTTACAGCAACCTTTATTATTTCTCATTGTTTGATGATGTGAGAATGTGGACAGGGCTCAGAAGGGATGGGTAAGAGACCCATGTGACATCTCTGGGACCAGAACATCCAAGTGGGTTCCTCATTCATGTATATGATGTCTCGGAGGGCTGGGGCCAGTGGCCTCTGCAAGAGACATGTCCCCAGGGTCTCAGTACTTGCTTTTAGCTGGTGTATTAGTTACCTAGTGCTGCTTAACAAACAACCTCAGAACTTTGTGACTTGCAATGATAAATATCATCTCCTAGTTTGCATGAATGCCAGGTGCCTCTCTGCTCAGGTCTCTTCTGAGACTACAGGGGTCATGTCAACTGGCCTGCTGATATCTTATGGCTTCAGCATGTGACTTTGACTTCATCTGATTACAGGGACCTTTCTGGGAAAGTCTTGGAAACTCTGAATTCAGTTTCCTGTTGCTGATGATGTAGGATCCACCTGTGACTGACAGTCTTGTTCATTTTGTCCTCAATATTTCTTCTGAGGATGAAGGTCATTTTGCATTTCTGAAATCCATAGGCAGAAAAGATAATTTGTAAAGTTAATACCTGACTGAGAGAGGAGGGAAAAGAAAAAAAAAAGATGGAATAGAAAAAAAACAACAGAAAGGCAAAGTGAAGAATCATATGCTAAAGAAAGAGTGGAACCTACTCCTGGAGTAGGACCCTGCTGGTGAGTTGCGCTTGGCACTTGGAAAACCTGGATGAACTAACCAGGCACAGCCTTGCTGGCTCTTCCACCAGTGAAAGTGCTGCCAGCAACATGGGCTGAGGTCCGGAAGTGAGTGGGTGTTGGAGTGAGTGGCTACCTGGCACAAGAGGTGAATCGTTGCTAGAAGGGAACCCCTCAGGTACCCTGTTTGAGGGTGGCTTCTTAGGGAGTACCTCATGCAAACTCAAAGGAATTCTTGGCCATTGAGTCCTACTTCCCTTTCTAAGAGCCCCCCAGCAGGTAGGATGTACAGCGAAGAAGTGCATCATCAATGGAGAGAGACTGCCTGTCCAGAAGGTGGGGGTGGCGCGGGTATGCTGCCTTGCCCACCAGGTCATGCCTGCTTCCTCTCCTGCTCCCCATGTTACTCAGCTTAGCTTGCTAATGGGACACTCCTTTCCAGGGTCACTGAAGCGGACAGACACCCCAGAGGGTACAGGCCTCTGAGACCTACTTCTCTGTGGCAGTTGGACACCCAGGGTCACCTGGGACATTTGGCTTTGTGCCGCTAACCCAGCATGATTATTAATAGTGTCCTCTTTCACTCTTAACAGTGTCCTGGTTTGGATGATAAATTACATGGATCCCAACACTTGCCAAAATGATCTTTTTTTCACTTTCGAGCTTTTACTGTATAACGAAAGTGACAAGAAAAAATGTTGAGAAAGCTAGTATCCTACATAATTTCAGTGCTAATATAACAATCATTTTTTATATTTTTATGTTATCTTCCACCCCCTACTTGAATACAAACAAACTATGCACTACTTTTAAAAAAACTTTTTTGTCATAAACATATTTCAGAGTATTTTAGATTTACAGAAAGGCTGCAAAGGTGGTGCAGAGCATTCCCATGAGCCCCATGCCATTTTCTGTCATGTGAGCATCTTACATTAATGCGCTACACTTATCATTAAACAATATTGAAGCATTTTTATGAACTAAAAACAGAGCTTTGTTCAGATTTCCTTAGATTTCCTCTAATGTTTCTTTTCTGTTTCCAAATCCATCCAGGATCCCACATGACACTCGGTACCATGTCTCCTTAGGCTCTCTTGGCACTGATGATGACGTGTACCTGATCTCTTGGCTGAGTTATTAAATGAGTCAGTTGTTTGTCACTTCAATGAAATACCTGACATAGGCTGCTGATAAAGAAAAGGAGGCTTATTTCCCTCACAGTTTGGGAGTTTGGATCTAAGATCAAGTTCAGGGAAGGGGTTGGGATTAGCTTGGCCTCTGTGTCTGTGGCAGTTGGCAACAGATCATTGTGAGTGTGTGTGTGTGTGTGTGTGACTGTGTGTGTGTAAAAGCTTACATGGACAAACAGGAAGTCAGACAGAGACCATATCTGCCATCCCTCTGAGGGCACACTCCCAGTGACCCAAGGACCTCCCACCAGTTCCTGCCTGTCAGAGGTACCACTGTCTCCTGACTGTACATCCTATGGGCTAAGCCTTCCTTCACCTTGGGGACACCCAACCGTCGCGGATGTGTTTGCCAGGTTTCTCCACTGTAAAGTAACTCTTTTCCCCTGTTTTGTACTTAAATTTCTGGAAGGATGTCACAATGTGCAGCCCATGGTCACCTTCTTGATGGTACCTATGTATATGAACTTATTTGAAATTCTTCTGCATGGATTTGTTTCTTCTCATTTATTTGTTATTCAGTGACCTATATCATTGTGAACTCATGAATAATTATTTTATACCGTGGGTTATAATCCAGTACTATATTTATTGTTCACACTGCTCCATCTTTCAGTGAGATTCTGGTTCTTTTTAGTACTCTTCTACCAATTTGTGTGTGTGTGTGTGTGTGTGTGTGTGTCTGTGATTTTTTTGCTTTTGATCATTTTCTTTTTGGCACTACATGCTCCAGGCTAATCCTATGTATTTTTTTGATTTGGCCTTGGAATCATCTATTTCTCCAAGAAGCCCTAGTTTCCTTTTTTGGAGAATGGTTTAGAAGCTAAAATTTGCTCCCTGGGTGTGCTCCTTGCCTCTGGGGACAATCATCTTTCAAAGTACAAGGCTGACCACATTGTTTGCTGGCAGAAACTCTAATTTTTCCCAACACTTCATTCATTCAACTGAGCACAGATTTTGTGCACCTGCTCTGCACAATGGGGGAGGTTGCATTGATACTACTGCTTTGGGAAGTCGTCTGTGTACTATACCTCAACATCCTATGAGGGAGTAGGGAGCAGCTGTTGACATCAGGAGCTGACCTGCCACCTCTGGCTGGGTGTTGGTGTTCTGTTAACCAGAGACGATTCACAGAGCACCCACATCAGACTTGGCCCCTCTGACCAGGTGGATCAAGATTAAACAAGGCCCTTCACAGTCTGGCCTGAACATCTACAAAAAGTGGATATTATCCTAACCCAAGTGAGCAGAATCTTTCTCCTGGCTGCCACCAGTGATGGCTGCTGCTTTGCCAACCACAATTTAGCCATGTCTCCTTGCCTTCACTTTTCTTTAAGAGTTCTTGCCCAGCATGGTGGTGTATGCCTCTAATTCCAGCAGTATGTGAGGCTGTGACAGGAGGATCCCAAGTTTGAGCCCTTCCTGGGCAACTTAGTGACTTAGCAAGCATCCTACCTCAAAAACAAAACACAAAAAAACAAAACAAAACACCAACCATCCCCAAAAAACTGGGGATGTAGCTCAGTGCAAAGGCCCTGAGATCAGTCTCCAGTACTACACATACACAGTTATTAAGATGGCCAGCCATAGGATTATCCCTCTGACTGTATCCAATTCCTGGTCTCCCAAGCCCTCATTAAAATCCTCTGCCATAAGCCTCATAAGGATCTATCTGTCCTTTTGAGCACCCTTTTTCTGAGACACCTCACATTCCTATAATGTGTATTTTTCCTCATTGCATTGAGTAACAGATCCATTGTATTTAGACACAGGTGTTTTTGGTGGCTGTGGTGAGGGCACTCACACCTGTAATTCTGCAAGTATAGCTCTAGACCCAACACATGTGTATCCCTTTGCCCCTGAAGACATAGACAAGAATATCTGCCCAGTGCTATGTGAGATAGCCGGAAACTGGAGCCAAATGCACTCTGACGTTACATGCGTCAGTGAATTGTTGTGTTCACAGTGGAACTCTCTCAGTGGGGAGCGAGCAGCCCACTGTTGCATACAAGCAACACGATGAAGTTCATAAACCTGTTGCTGAGGGAAAGAAGCCAGATGCAAGACCAATAGATTCTACTTGTATAAAAAGCACCAGGCCTGAGACTAAGCTGCTTTATATGTCAAGACTGGGTCACCAGGTGCAAAAGGCACAAGGGGCTATTAAGTGCTTAAATTGCACTGTTGCCTGATTTTCTCACTTAATGAAATTATTTAGCTGATCACTGGTGGCTAGTATACAGCTTTTGCATGTGTATTACACTTTAAAATTTGCAAGGATAGTAAAAACACCAGTGTCCAGCCCCACCCAGAAATTTTGCTGCATCTGGAGCAGATCTTGTGTAGTTCTGAGCTGAGTGTGATACAAGCTTGGTCCTGAGAGACCCGGTCCCAGCTTTTCCAGTGTCCCTTGACCGAGTTACAGCTCACACAATGCTGTTGTGCCTGCGTACTGTGTCTGTACCACCTCTGCCTGTAATGTGTCACTGCAGCCCCTTTCAGATGCAAGCCCAGAATCCTGATCTGCAGGACATGTCCTCAGGCTCAGGACAGACAGGTGCTTCCTCTTCACCCTCCCTGTCCTGACACCCCTGTCCTCACAGAGAGCTTCTGGTCCCTCTACTTTCAGTCCTTGTGGTCCCCCAAGGCAAGTGCTGTTACGGGCTCTGGTGAGAACCTTTAGGTGATGTGAATGAGCTGTCACTTTGGGTTGGTGGCTGACCTGGAGCCCTGGTGACACTGGAGGGTTGCACCACTAAGGCTAGGAAGGATCCCTCCGAATAGTCTCTTGCTGCCAGAGAATTTCCTGGGACTACGCTGATCTCTTAGCTGAGTACTGTGCCAAATTGATAGGTTATCACTATTAACTTGTCAAAGCATAAGCTCCTGCAGGTGAACGACAGCAAACCATACATTTCTGTGACCCCAGAGTGGAGCATAATGCCAAGCATCTGGGCAGAGTTCCATGTGTGGTTGTTGAGTGAATAAGCAACATGCTGTATTTCTCCTGGTTTAAGATTTACTTTACCCCATGTGCCTACTTTTTAATCCCCCACCGCACTTCTTGGCAAAGTGGGAGCACTATTGTCTCTACTGTTCCTTTTCCTCCCTCCAAGTCGCTCCTGATCCCACTGCAGTCAGAGTTGTCCCCACTGCTCCTGAGCTGTCCTGTGACAGTTTCCTCTACACGACTAAGTTTAAAATTCACTTCTCAGTCCTTTCTCTCCTTGACCCATGGCAGCATTTGACACTTTGGAGTCCCACCCCCATGCCCTTTCTTCATGTGTGTGGGTACCCTCTTGAGCCTCTTTGACTGACCTTCCTTGTCTCCCTGACTCTACCACTCAATCATGCTAGGCCATTTCCTAGATCCTTTTTCTCACTACACTCACGCAGTGGTGATCTCATGGCTTCAAATATCATCTATATGCCAGCGACTCGAATTTGCATCTCCAGCTGGGGCCTGTCTCCCACATTCTAAACTTTCCTGTCCAGCCTCTAACTTGACATCATCCCTTGTGAGTCTTGTAAGACATTTCAAATTCAGCACATTCAAGATCAAATTCAGAATTACACCCATATCTGCATTACCTGACATCTCACTGTTCTTCCAGGTACTCAAGTGCGAGCTTTTGATATCTCTCTCTCTCTCTCTCTCTCTCTCTCTCTCACTCATCCGCTGCCCAGGATCTTCAGTATGTTCTTTTGGCTCTACCTTCAAGCAGGATGTAGATGTAGTAATGCACATCTGGGACCCCACTAGTTAGGACACTAAGGCAGGAGGATCACAAGTTCAAGGCCAGCATGGGCAACCAAGCAAGATTGTGTCTTAGAAAAGAAACAAAACCAAAAAGGGCAGACCCCATTTGTGTGCCTTGGCTTGTCACTTGGTTCTGAGCACTGTCTCTTCCTGCTCTGACTGTGCATCCTCAGGGGTCTCTCCCTCTTCCAGTACCCTTTCTGCCTGTGCTTTTCCTGCCCAGCACCCTGATTTTCTGCTTCTCCAGGCCCACGCTCATGCCTGGCTGTGGGTTCACTCTTCCTCTCCCCTCTGCTGTTTCCAGCATGACTCTGCAGCTCCTTGTACAAGCCCCACACTTACCATCACCTTTTGTTTGTCTGGCTGTCTGCTTCTCTCCCTGATCATCAGGATGGCCAGGATGCTCTATGGAAACAAGTATCCCCTGTCCATGGCTCAGGATAGCTAAGCCTCCCCTCTGTCTCTTGTTTCATGCATTTGTGTCTTGGGCCACTGGGATAGCTTGGCTTGTCCTTGTCACACTGAGTGTGGCCACTGGAGTTGGATGAAGGCAAGGAGCACTCTGGATAGTTTCTCCTTGGAAAATAATTTCCCCGGTCTGAGAATGAGTTGTAGATTAGTAGCCAGAGTAGTCACTTGGCTCTGATCTATCTCAGGTCAGGACAAGCATCACACCAAGCCTAGGCCAGGGTGCTGGAAAATGGTCATCATGTATCTTCCTTTCAGTCTCTCACCCAGGCCACTCCAACTTCTTATGCTTCTCCATGAACTGAGAGGCACAAAATGTTTGGTACACCTGACCAGGTGGGAGTTTGTGGTGCTGTGTGTGAGTGACAAGGCCCTGTGCTCCTGGATAGCTCAACCTCAGTATCCAAGTAGGAGGCTGGAGGAGATTAGAGGACTTGATGTGATTCTAAACTCGGACTTGCAGAGGAGTATCTGGGAGGCTCCAGGCCTGTCTTTGTCATCAGTGGGTTGCATCTCTTGAGCACAGGCACTCTCCCTACTAGGTAGCCTTTCCCCCCCTTAACTATGGGCTTATTGTTTCAAAGGTGACAAGGCAAGTGTCCTGTCCTGAGAGGCCCTGAATTCTTAGGAGGCCAAACCTGCCCCATCATAGGGATGACAGTATCTTCCGGTCACATGTGTGTCCTTTGGGGGAGGACACAACATGGGCTCATAGACCACAGGGGACAGTGGCCAGGAAAGTCTGGGTCCTGACTTTGAATCCGTGTGGGTGTGCCCAGTGCAGTGTAATCTCAAGAAACCTTTGCCGAAATGAAGTTAAATTCCTTTAAATTAAAAATGAAATGCTCCAGAGAACCAGAGCCTGCTCATCGGCAGGTTGCATTAATTGGAAGGTTCAGAAAGTTTCTGTTAATTACACTTTGCCACTGAGCGGGCTGTTCTCTCACACATGAGTTGCTCTTTCAACTATGTCTTCTCAGCATACAGACAGTGAACTCCACAACCAGGTGAGTTGTCAGAACAAAGCAAAGAAATGAAGGAGTCAGATAGGAGCTTTGGGAATTGTGCTCTTTCCTGTGTCACTTCCCTTGGGTAGGAAGCTGGGTAGGAAGCTGTCTTAGTTACTTTTTTTGTTGCTGGGACAAAATACTCAGCACCAAAGTTAAAGGAGGAAGGGTGTATTTGGCTTACAGGCTATAGAGGTTTTAGTCCATAGTTTGCTGGCTCCAACATAGGGTGGCATGGCAGAAGGGCATCACAGAAGAGAAATAGTTCATAGTGGCAGAAGACAGAAAAAGCAGCAAACCCAAGTGAAGGTCATGAGCTCACTAGCTTTCTCTCTGGCCCCTATATTTTATATACTCTTAATCCTACTCAGAACTATGCCAAACTTATCGCTGCACTGATTTAGTAATCACATACTCTTAATCCCAGCATCACACACTCTAGATCCAGCCACCTCTGAAAAAGCCACTCTTACAACCACACAAGGCTTTGGGGGACCTTCTAGACACAAGCCATAGCAGTGGCCATGGTTGGGTGTCCATGCATGGAGTGAGCTAGGGTGATGGCCTTGGATGTGGTAACCTAGGTGGGGTGTCCTTGGGTGAATGTCCCTAGATGGGGGTCCCTGGGTGTGTGGCCCTGTGGAGAGTAGAGTCTTGGGTTCTCAGTGCAACAGTGTCCACTGCCTCAGGGGTGTGGGTAGGCAGCTGCCTCTGTATATAGCATGCTGATCTTGGGCCTGTCTTGGGCATCCTGTATTTTAGTTTCTTAGAGACCCTTGGAACTTTGTCGCAAATGTCAGAACACTCAATCCAGTCATGAGGATCTGGTTTTCTGTTTGGAGATGATAGGTCCTGTGAGGTTCAAGTATATCTCCATGCACTCTCAGTGGATAGGCATTCACCTGGGAACTTCCTGGGGCAAGAACCGTCTGTCTTCCATGCTGAGAAAGCCACAAGGGCAGGAGCTAGGTTATGTCACTCAAGTCCCCACTTGGGCTTGTACAGTAGATACTTAGTAAATGCTTGTAGGAATTAATTAAATTGGGCAGAGAGAAAATGGATGAGTTGATATGGAAGTGTTAAGACCAGTACTGGTAGAGAGATGGGCCCAAGACCATGTTAGTGTTGACTAATGCTGGGTCTCATTAGGGACAACTTGGAGTGTACAGCGAACAGGCCTAGCCCTGTTCTTTCTGGAGAACTGTACGTAAGCAAATTATGTTTATGTTGGCAATTGGTAAGCATTCCCACTGGTGAAGACTGAGAAATTTTGGTTTCAGGCACATTTTCATGTCCTGATCTCTAATGATACTGATGACTCTTTCATGTATTTATTGGTCATTGCAATGAGCTGAATGTTTGTGTCCCTTCAAATTCATATGCTGAAATCCTTCAGGGTGATGGTATTAGGATATGGGACCTTTGGGAGGTGATTAGGTCACATAGGTGGGGCCATCATGGTGGGATTAGTGCCCTTATAAAAAGAATCAGAAAATCCTTTACTTTCCACCATGTGAGGATGCAGCAAGAAGACAGCTATCATAGTAAGAAAGTGGACCCTCACCAGACCCTGAATTTTCTAGTGTCTTGATCTTGCACTTGTAGCCTCTAGAACTATGAAAAGTAAGAGAAAGAAATGTCATTCAAACTGCCTAGTCTTGGTAATTTGTTGGTGGTAATTTCTATAGCTTCTTTGGTAAAATGTTCAAGTTTTATGGAGAGTCTGTTTGTATCTTTTATCAATATTGAAATGTAGGAGTTTAAAAAAATTTTTAGGATTTTTTTATAAAGACATTCTGGATTCCAGTTCTGAATGAATTTATTTGTTATGAATACTTTCTCCTGTCTATGGCTTATCTGTTCATTTTCTTTGTATTTTCTTTTGGTAATTAGTCTTTTTTTTATTAGTAATTTCTGTCTCTTGTCCGACAAATTTTCACCTAATCTGAAATAAATCTTCTTTTGTATTTTAATTTTTTTGTAGTACTGGGAATTAAATTCAGGGTCTTGCACATGCTAAGTATGTGCTCTACCATGGAGCTAGACCCCAAATTCCTAAAATCAAGTTTAAGTTGAGAATACATTTTAAATTAGTTTTTGTGCAGAGTTGATTTTTTTTTTCCATATGATAATCTAGTCATTCCAGCACCATTCATTGAAGGGACTTTCGTTCCCGTATTGGATTACCTTGGTATCTTTGACAAAAATCAGTTCATGTAGATCTATTTCTGTGGCTTTCTTTTGTCTTTCCTTGTATCAGTAACACACTGCTTTGTTTATTGTATTTATCTTGAAGCGAGATAATGGATATCATCCAACTTTGTTCATTTTCCAAAATTGTATTGGCAATTCTAGGTCCTTTGTATTTCCATATAAATTTTGAATCCGTTTTTTAATTTCTGCAAAAAAGCCTGATTTGATTTTTATTGGGATTGTATAAAATATATAAATCAACTTTAGGAAGAATGGACATTTTAATAATACTGAGTCTTTCAAGCCATGAAGTGGTATATCTCTCTATTTTAGTTTTCTCGAATTTCTCTCACACGTGGCTTATAGTTTTTTGTCATACACATCTTTCATTATTACATTTATCTTCAAATAGTTTATGTTTGTTTGATGCTGTTACATATGGCAGTGGTTGTGTGTGTGTGTGTGTGTAGTGGTTCTGGGGACTGAAGGGGCCTTTGTAGATGCTACACAAATGCTTTACCACTGAGCTGTAGCCCCAGCCCTTTTGTATTTTGAGATAGGGTCCCTAAATTTCCTAGGATGGCCTTCAACTTATAATTCTCCTGCCTCAGCTTCCTAAGTAGCTGGTATTACAGTAGACATGCACCATTACACCATGTGTGACATTTTCTTTAAGTTTATTTTTGTTGCTGGTGCATAAAAATACAGTCAAGTTTAAAAATTCGTTCTATTTAAGTATTACTTGCATAAAATAAAATTTACTTATTCTAAAAATACTCAGTTTTGATAAAGCTGCATATAGTCACATAACCATCACTGCAGTCGGGATACAGAACACTCCCATCACTTCGTAGGCTTCCCAAGCCCTCACTCCTCTCCAGTGTATGGGGAATCAGATGCACAGCTCGTGGGAGCCAGTTCTCCGTATCTGCCACTCTTTTTGTTGTTGTCACTTTTTTTTTTTTCATTAGTACATATTTGGAGTACATAACGTTTACTTACCTTGTGAGAAGTTGGTACATGTACATAACACATCTTAATTCCTCTCCCCATTTTCACCCCTCTCTCCATTTTGGAAAAAGAACTTTTAAAACTGGGATGAAGTTTTTTTTGTCAGTCTCTTCCTTTATGTTCTTTTTATGTCCTTCTAAAAACTATTTGCCCAATGCAGGATCACAAAAGTTTTCTCTAATGTTCTCACCTAAAAGTTTCATAGCCATTACTTTTTATTTGTGTTTCATACGAGGAAGGAGTTGAGATTCTTCCCTTTCCCTTCCCTTTTCTCTTTTCCTCTTCTTTCTTTTGGTAATCTGGATGTATGTTTGATTTGGCGCCATTTGTCGCAATGACTGGCCATTTCTCATTGAATTATCTTGGCATTTTTCTTCAAAATTGATAAACTTATACTTGTTGGTTTATTTCTGGACATTATTACATAGACTTGTTTGCTTATTTTACATTCATACCATGCCATGTTGATGCTCGGTGCTTTATGAATCTTGAAAGCAGATGTACTAGCCTTTCGACCTCGTTTCTCAATTTTTTTCTGGCTATGCTAGATACTTTGCTATTCCATTCCAGCTCGCCAATTTCTACAAATAATAGATATTATGTGTATTTTCTGGAGGAGATATTGCTTAGGATTGTATTGAAACTATAGATCAACTCAGGGAGAATGAACCTCTTAAACTTTTGAGTTTTCAAATCTGTGAACATGACGCATTTTGACATTTTGTTTTGATCTTTAATTTCTTTTAGCACTATTTCATAGTTTTCAGTGCATGGGTATTGCTCATATTTTGTTACATCTATCTCTATTTTATGTTTTAAAAATAAAATCAACTGATATCTATATATCTATGTGTCTATATATATCTACATATCTGTCTGTCTATCTATCTCCTATAACCTTGCTAATCTAGAGCCTCGCAACCTCCCCTAGTATTTCTAGTCTCTTATTTGTAGATTCCCTGGAGTTTGCTATCTCTGTTGTATGATCTGTGAACAGATAGGTTCCCTTTGTAAAACTTTGTGCCTTACCCCACTCCTGAGATTTCTAGCACACTGTTGAATACAAGCGGCAAGAGCAGGCATTGTCTCTTTTTTCCTTTATTTTAAAATAGAAGCTCAGCATTTCACCATTAAATATAATGTTAGCTGAGCTTTTGCAAAGATACCATTTATGAAACCAAGAGAAAAGTTTCTTTCCCTTCTTAACTTGCTGAATTTAAAATTTTTTTTTACTCATTAATTGCCATTGTGTTTGGTCAAATGCTTTTTCTCTATCTGTGGGTCAGATGCTTTCTCTGATCGTAAGGTTTTCTCCTTAGTTCTGTCTATGTGGTATGATATTGATGGACTTCTGAATATTATATCAACTTTGCACTTCTAAATATTCTTTCATATGTTGGTGAATTCCACTTTCATGAATGTTTTTCACAGGTACATTCACTGTAGATATGCTATGGTTGGAATATATGCGTCCCTCTAAAATTTATGTTGAGACTCAATCTCCAATACAATGGTATTAAAAGATGGGACCTTTGGAAGTGATGAGGTCACATGGGCTTTCTTGTTAATGGCATTAAGATCAAAAGCAGTTTACCATGACAATGGGCTTTTTTTTTTTTCCCTCCTGGCTTCTGCCTTGTAAGGAGGTAGCAAGGCCCTCACCAAACACTGAATGCTGACACCTTGGTTTTAGATTTCCAACCTTAAGTATTAATTATAAATTATCCAGCCTTAAGTATTTTGTTATAGCACCATGAATGGACTAAGCTAGGATATTGTTGTAAGTTTTTTTTTCTTCCCTTCTTGATATCAGGTTTATGCTAGCCTCACAAAATGAGCTGGGAATTGTTTCTTCCTCTAGTTTCTGAAAAAGTTTGTGAGCTCAGTTTTATTTCTCCATTAAATGCTTGTTAGAATTTACCAGTTAACGTGCTGGAGCCTGGAGTTTTGTTTGTGGTCTTTGTGGGATGGTTTCAATTACAAATTTGATTTCTCTAACATATAGAAGATTACTCAAATTTCCCATTTCTTCTTGTGTTCCTTTTGGTAACTTTTTTTCATCTTTCTAGGAAAGAGATTTATCCATTTCATTTAAATTGTTGAGTGTGCATGTATAAAGTTATTTTTCTTTTAATGTCTGTAGTAATGCCTCCCTTTTGTTCCTCTTATCAGTATTCTGAGTTTTCTATTTTTTCTTGTCTGTTGGCAACAAAAAGGAATGACAGAATCTCCATCTGTGTCTGTTGGTGAGTGTTTTTCCCTTTCATTCTGTCAGTTTTCCTTTGTGCATTTTGTTCTGTTTTTATTGGGAGCATACACATGTAGGACAGGTATCTCTTTTTGTTTAATTAAACCTTTTGTCAGTATCTAGTGTTCCTTTTTATCACTGTCACATTCCTTGGCTTAAAGTCTACATTGATAAGATAGCCACTTAGCTGTCTTTTTTTTACAAAATCATGACCACAGTACAGCCAGTGTTTTCATAATGTGTCATTTTCTATCCTTTTATCTTTTAACTTGTCTGCATCTTAAACAGGAGGTATATCTTTTACAGATATCTCAAAGCTGACTCTTGAGTTGAAGAATTCAGAGTGTCTGAGGTATCTTGTTGGGATGACTTTGTTGATCTTTATTGATGAGCAGACTTTCTTCTTCCTATGTCCCTATTTTAAATCACTACCTCTTGATCTGTAAGGCTGTATCTCAGAGACTCCCCTCTGCAGTCCCCTACAGGCTCTGCTGATACTTGGCACTCTAGTTGGGGCTTGGGTCAGTGGATGTTGGTCTTCAGCATCATATGCTTATGGTCCATGGTGCTCCTTGAAGATGGCCAGCTGGTGCCAGAGGGTGCAGGATAATGTAAAAGCCTCAGTGCAGGTCCTGAAATATGGAGAATCTATGAATAGGGGCAAGTGCTGTAGCCAGATAGGTTCCATCTCAGTGATGTTAGTGCACATCTATTTCTCCTTCATTTCTTTTTTACTTCTGATAGTCAGAGAAGGCAGCACCCTCTTTTCTGGGTCTCTTGAATTTGGGGTATCATTTGGGCTGGGTGGGACCAGGTCCACTGGGTTCAGGGAAGACCCTTCCCAGTGGAGGGCAGGGAAAAGTGAGAACCACAGAGAAGCTTTGGAGGTTGGTGGGGGTTTTCATAGCTGGTCATTTTCACATAGTCATGTTTACAGTGGAAACAGAATGCATGCACCTCACTTCCCCAGGATGCTGGGGTCATTTCCATGAAATCTTTTGTGGCCTTTCTCCCTTGTTTCCTTGGAGTCTTCAGCTCTGCAGCACTCACTTGGTTAGAGAACAACATTAGCTTTGTAGCTTATGAAAAGAGCTCTCCTTTCCTAAGTTCTGCCCAGATCTTCTCTGGTTTGTAGGTATCAAATGCTCCCTATGCCTGTTCCCTGTATCCCAAAGATCACGGCTGGCTCCTTTCCATGGGCCAGGTCCTGCCTGCTGCTTTCTGACCTGAGACTCCATTCCCATCAAGACTAGTTTCCCTTTGGGTATTTATAGCCTAGTTTAAGACTTCAGCAGTGATGTGAGAAGTGATAAAGAAGACAGTTCAGTCCCTGGTCTGGTGTCCACAATCCAACCAATGCCTCTGTTTGCCATACTGCAGGGACAGTGCAGCTGTGCCATGACACTAGTTCAGCTGCAATCTTGCACCTTAGCTACCGTGTGCCTTTTCCATTGACTGTTTGTTCAAACATCCCCACAGCCATGTGTCCTATACCAGCACCAGCCAGGAAGTCTCCTTTCACTCAGCCACAGTGCGTCCCTGAAACTGCAACCAAATTGGGCCTCAGTGCTGAAGGAGGTCACCTCTCTGGGGCTTTTTCAAATTTTTTACAGGTACTGCCATAGTGGCATACACTGGGGAGAGATGACCACATATGTCCTTGAGACCTCTAGAGGCCTCAGCCCACCTCGAGGAAGGAAAAGTCATGTTGGTGATGGTGATGGCTCTTTGTGGGCATTGCTCCTTGACCTGGAGAACTCAACAGGGCAAACCTCCTCAGAGGTCAGCTCCAAGGGGCTGGGGTGGGTTTGACTTTGGCCTGCACTCCCTCTGGCCAGCCGAGTTACCTGTCGTTTGCCTTCTCCCAGGGTCATTGCTTCTTCCTCTTTGGTGGTATAAAGGATCCAACAGAAGTGCCCCAGCAGGCAGGATCCACAGAGGAGTGACTGCTAGTGGCTAAGACATAACCCATGGCTTCTGGTCTCATGTGATCAGTTAAGTGATCAGAATCTTGCCTAACAGTAAATTAACTAGTTTTCTGTCCAGTGGGGGCTTTGATATATTATTTATCTCATTATTGCCCCTGACGAAGCTCTAACTATCGGTTAAATAAGTTAGCCACACAGTTTAATGGTTTAGGTGTATGCACAGTGATGATTGGGTCACTGGCACCCATGGCTGCCAGCTTCATCAGACACTGAGAAACCGCTCGCAGGATGCCACCCAGGAGCCTTCTTAAAGGGGACTGTGCTATGCTCTGATTGGCCCTTCCCAATATCCAGGCAAGGGGAGGGCTGGCACCTAGGCTCTGTGGGGACACATGGCTCTGGTGCGTGTGGGGGATGCTGTGTGAGTTGGCTTCTTCAGAAAGCAGGCAGTGGGCGGCTCTGCGAAGCCCTTTAGGGTGCTGCTGGATCGCTGGCACCTCTGAAGTTCTGCCTGGATATTTTAAGCGCAGCCCCAGCTCTTGCTCTGCGCAGTGGCTGGCTGGAGTGTTACACAACTTAGCACCTCTCCCCCACCAGCACGTGTTGCTCCCCCGGAGCTGCAGGGATGACCACACAGAGGGAGGCAGCCTGCCCCTACATTTTGCTGTGGACAAGTGGTTGGCCGGAAGCCCTGCCTGACCATAGTCATTCTCTCACGATGGTTCCTGTATGGACCGTGGCAGTCCCTGGGGCCCGCGACTGGGCCAAGTGACCACTGTAGGAGAAACAGCGCTGCAGACCTCAGCTCCGTTTTCCAATTGGTGTCTTTTCTGCTGCAATTCAGGGTTTCTGTGGTCCCTGAGCCAAAAAGAACCTCCATGTGCTCTGAGGGGTTCACATTTCTCCTTGTAATCATCCAGCTAAATCCACCCACCCAGTCACAAGTGAAGACCTCCTCTGCAGGGATAGCTGTCAACTACAAGTATTTCCTCATAGAAGATTTAATTTCTTAAGACAGTATTTCTCAGACTGGGTACATGAAGTGTTCTCAGGGCTGTGTGAGAATACTTTTCTGTCCTTAAAAGAAGGCTATTGTCCTGTTGATTTTCAGCTTAAAATCATCGGTCCAGGACAGAGGGAGTGAGCTGGCCAGTTTCTTTCCCTTACTTGGAGAGGGTTGGAGAAGAAGTCAGGAACAGTGAGGCTGTCTCTGCATCACATCCAACAGGCTCCAGGTGCTAACAAAACAGGAAGCTGAGAGAAAACAGAAGTGACTCAATGGCTATACACGTACACTCAGCCAGCCCCATTAGTGCACCATGCAACATATGCAAAAGATTCATACACAACAACAAGCAGGATAGGTGGAAGACGGAAGGTGCAGCTCCTGCCAGCCACACACACACACACACACACACACACACACACACACACACCCTCTCACCCTCACATACAACTTTCTTTCTTTCGGTACCAGGGATCAAACTCAGGACCTTGCACATGCCATGCAGGTGCTTGTGCCACTGAGCTAAATCACCAGCCACATAAACCTTTCTTAATATGTCTTGACATATGATGTGTGATTGAATAATACAGTGAATATTTAGAATTAAAAAAATTATTACAGTAAAAGACACTTTGCAAGTAAGCCCCCTCAAAATAATCCCCCTTGCTTTAAATATCCTTACCCTATTATTCTTGCCATTTTTCTGAAGCAGTTCTGAAGTCCTCTTTTGTAAGTTTTTAGCTGTGCTGTTGCCAGCTGCCTTGATGTCCTACACTGATTCAAAATGTTTACATTTCATGGTCACTTTAGCTTTTGGGAAGAACCAGAAGCCACACAGTGTCAGATCTAGTGAATAAGGTAGGGGAGTACACACTGGAATGTTTTTACGGTCCTGATTGCCGGTGGATGGCAGTTGGCAGCAGCATTCTTTAACCACACCTCATAAAGACACTAGATTCCACAACTGCTTCAGAAAGTGACAAGAATGATGGCAGAGTGTGCTTAAAGTGAGGGGAAGTATTTTGAGGGGGATTAATGGCAATGTGTTGTTTACTATAGTAAACTTTAAAAATTTAGACTTTTAGTGTATGTTCTGATGACACCTTATGCATTTCTTCATACATGTGTGATTCTTCACACACGCATATCTTTGGTTTTTTTGTGTTTTTTTTTTTTTGTACCAGGAATTGAACTCACAACCTTGTGCTTGCCAGGCAGGCGCTTATGCTGCTGAGCTCAATCCCCAGCTACACATGCATATCTTTGGACACATATTTCTTTACACACATGTGCTTGTCATGTAGAGTCCCTAGAAGGGACTTTATGAAAGGAAGCATCAACATAAGAGGATGTTGGACTTCTTCAAATACTTTGTGTTGTCCTTTTTGGATTTTTTAAAATCAGCACATCATTTAGCTTATTTGTAACATCTACATATATTTTACTGTAGGACTGTAACAGTAAAATAACCACCCCCAGTGAAGGGTGTTGGCTACTTCAGGTTTTGTAGTTGTTATCTGTGCATGTTGCTTCCCACTGAAGAGTTTCTGTGAGTTTGTAGGTTGTGGAACTTCCATCATCCATAGCAATACTTTGATCAGGAGTGGCCATGCTCTGACTTTCTTTTACTGGCTCTAGGCATTGTTTCATTTGGGTCAAAATGTGTCTCCAGTTATCCTGTTTTTTTCGACTTCATTTTCCCTCCCTCCCTTCCTGCCTGCCTGCCTCTTTTCCTTTCTGTTTCTCTCTATCCTCCTTCCTTCCCTTCCCTCTTGGAGCTGGGGATGAAGCCCAGGACCTCCTGCATGCTACACAAGTGCTGTACTACTGAACTCCATTCCTAGCCTTCAAATTGCATTTTTTCCCCTCTTTGACCATCTAAAAATTAACATGTGAGACAGGAAAGTGTGTATAAGGCCGCAGAAGTTGCATTTTAAGTTAGGAGTGAGGTGAGGCTCAGGATGACACATGGCTTTTGTAGTGAATGTCTTCATAGCCTCTACCCCTTTCTCTGTTGGGTTGGTTTTCTCACTAGTTTGTATGGGTTCATTGTAATTTAAGAAAATTAGTTCCTGATTTGTCGTATTGTCTTATATCCTTATTCCGTTTCCAGTATATTTTTTAGAAAAACTAATGAAGAATAGAGGTTAATCTGGCTCACAGTTCTGGAGGCTGGAAGTCTAGGAGCTTGGTGCCTGCATCTTGGGAGGGTCTCACTGTTGCATTCCAACATGGTGGAGCCACTACATGATGGGATGGATGCGTGTTCCAGCTTGTAATACTTCAATTTTAAAAACTGGGGTTTTTCCCCATTCAGAAGTTTCACATTTTAAATCATTCAGTTTATTCATCTGAAATTGACTCTTTTCCTTTGTGGCTTCTTTCTGGCAGGAAAGGCCTCTCTTGGAGTTACAAATAAACTCACTATCAATCACCTGTGACTTTAGAACTCAGGTGGATTTGTGTGTGTGTGTGTGTGTGTGTGTGTGTGTGTGTGTGTGTGCGTGTGTGTATTTTTGCTGTATTGGAATTTGTTTTGTCATAGTGAGTTAAGGCCCCATTTTACATTCTTTCTCTTGCTGCTCTGGAAGTCACATGACTTCCTAGTCACATGCTGTGTCCCCAATTTCTGGATCTCTTCTACACCCTGAAGGTGTGGGTGATCTGCCTTGCCTTGCTCTGTTCCAAACCACTTTGGTTTGGCACTTCCTTCTAAAAGACAGCTGGCAGCCAAGTCAGAGGGTGGAGTTTGCAGTGAGGGGTGTCGGGAAAGGGAGCCCAGATGATCTTCATGAAAAGGGTCTATCCATGAACTGTCCCCTTGAGACCATCCTCCTGCCCTGGAGGGTGCCAAGGAGTAGTGTATAAGATCTGATTTGCAATTGCAACTTTTTCACTCTACAGGGAGGACCTGTGGGATTTCATTGATTTGGAAGGTGAGTTAAAACCATTATCCTGGCCAAATTATGGCCAAATTATCTCGGCCTAGAGTGATGGGATGTAATAGATGAGAGGTTTAGGGAAAGCTCTGTTGGGATGCTGGGTAAGAAGCCACTTACCTATAGCTTGAAGATAGAAGTTTGGAAGGGAGTGTGGCCCTGCTTGGGTCAGGGTGAAATACAGGGCCTGTAGGACCATGTTGGGATATCCCAGGCCAACAGGTAATGTAGGTGGTGCCAGCCAGTGGAGACCTAGGGCTGTTAGTCCTGAGGTGGGGGACTAGGAAGGCCCTCCAGGTTCCCATGGTCTATCCCTAGAAGGAAACTGCTCAGGAAGGCTGCAGAGACAGCGCTGCAGCTCCCTGGTGGGTCTGGAGGTCTGAGTGGTCCCTGCCCCCAGGATTAACACCTTCCTGCAAAGAGCATGAGTGGGACTGGGGCCAGCTTCAGGCCATCACTGTGCCTCAGGAGTCCCCGAGGTTGGTAGCAGCCCCTGCCTCTCTGCAGCAGCTCTCAAAGGGCCTTATTGCCACGGCTGCCCTCAGCCCTCATCATGTGGTTTCTAAATCCTGGCCAAGGCTCTCATTCTGGAAACCACAAAAGTTGAGCCGACTCCTAGATCTGCTTAGTTTTTGACTTTTATTTTTAGAAACATCAAAGAGAACAGAAGTCTGTGCTCTGTCTAGAAATAATGCCTTTCCTTATTTCAATTCAGCTGGTCAAAAATAAGCATGCCCATTTTCCAGGAGGAAAGAGGGAGGCAGCTGGGCTTTGGGGTGGGGGTTGTTCTGCTGAGGGTCAAGCTGGTGTGTGGCTGTGGCCTTGACCCCTGAGGGAGAATCAAACCCTACACTTGCTCTGTATGGTGTCCTGCTTGAGTACCGAGGGAACCTCAGGAGTGATGGCTTTTTATGCTTTAAGATATTTGCAAATACGTCAACTATATCTTGGTATTCTTAACACGACTCCATTTCATTACCTCCTCACTGGCCAGGGCAATGGTCCTGACCTGGCTCCCATGCTACTGTGCTGTAATCTTGGAGCATGTCACTGGTACGAGCTGATCCCAGATGGTTCAGCTCTTTGACATCTCAGGATTTCCCTTAAAAGTCACCTTTAAGTATCTTTTCTTGAAAGAAAAAAATCCTACTATATCCCTGCCATTTTCTAACTGTATACCTTCAGGTTTTCTGTGATCAAAATTTTGGTGTAAAAAAATCATGTCAGAAACTGTTCAGGAACAGAGTGGACGCTTAGCCTGCACTGCCCCAATCCTCTCAGAGGCTTGTAAGTTTCCACATGTTTACAGAACATTGTCTCCACCACTTCCCACCCCAGAGTGAAAGGCCATAGACTGCAAGGAGGGCGGGGGCTTTCTGGGCAGGTGGAGTTTTCTAGTAACAGCGTCTTCCCCATGAAGTTTGGAGGTATGGGGCAGGGAGAGGAGGAGCACTGAGCTGCTGAAGAGAGCTGGCTGGAGGCTGACACTTGTCTAGCAGAAGGGGCATTGGAGAGGATCTATGGGAAAAGGGAATCATTGAGCCAAAGAGAAGCAGATGTGGCAGCCTCGTGGCCCAGAACCTCCATCCATTGGAGCTGAAGCTTAGTGAGGACTGGCAGCTCTTGACTGTGTTGGATAGTGGCCCCAGAGACACCATGGTGCAGGTGCTATGGAATTCTGTTGTTCATGTGTAAGGACAGTGAGTCAAAAGTGGAGCAAGGCATACCAAGACTCCATTGTAGTTGTAGAATAAAATCATTGACTCTCACAGGCTCTTCTGTTGCTTATTAGATTTTGATGAAGGGACCTGATTCTTATCGTTTGTCCTTTGCATGAAGTCTGAAGTCTCATATGTGACCTGGTTTCTTTCTATGGTCAGCGCATTAATCCTAGATTCCCCTGAGAACCTTCTTTGCCCTTTTGCTCTTGCCAATCCTTGTTATGGTTGCTTGACTTGCTGTCTTCCCTGTGAGCAATGTTGTACCCCTCAGGGAAGGGACATACATCCCACCTGCCACCCTGCGGGGCTGTGTGTAAAGGATATGGGCACCTGGTGGCGGTGGGTATAATCTCAAGAGGTAGTGGGCAGTTGGATGTTAGACCTGCTTCCACCATTGCTGTCAGGGCAGGCCAGGTGAGAGCAGGGCTGGAAGTCTGCAGCACCGAGGACAGCTCCCACCAGCCCTCTGCTGCTGCCTTTGGCACTTTCAAGGAGGGCTGATACTGTGGTTTGATTCGTCACAACAGGTTCTCTTCTTGAAGGACACCATAATGTGTGCTTACACTGTGGTCCTCTTTATAGGGTTGTTGGGTCCTCGGAGACATGGAAACTGATTTCTTAGGGCCCCTTTCATGGCTGTCACCTCAATGTTGCCTCCCGCCAAGAAGGTAGGAGAAAAGATAGATTGAGATTCTCTCTAAAGGACTCCTGGGAGTGACCTAGTCCCTGCTGCCACATGCTGATCCTAAACTGCAAGTGACCATGGGTCTGAGATGCCCCATCTGCTGAGGAGCTGCTGGGCTGGGGGAGTCTCTGCTTCTCATGAGGCTTTGGTTTGCAATCAGCCATGCTTGCTCTGGAGACATGCCAGTGCCTGAGGGATTGAGGCAGCCTGAGAACACCCTGGGCAAGGGGTATGGGCAAGCTTCATAGCCAGCTTTGTTAGATTCCAAGCCATGGATAAATGTCAGCCCCACACTGTGTCTGTACAACCTGGTGAAAGGCTTTGTCAACACACATTTCTTGCAGAACAAACAGCTATATGGTTTGTTAATCGACTTTCCATCAAAGCATATGCAAATTTCTTTGCAAAGAAAAGTCTGAAATAAAACCATGCACTTAAAGCATGAGATGGAAAAAAAAAACATGAGATGGAATTTAAAATAACAATTTCCCTTAACAGTGATGTGTTGCTTCTGTTTAACTTAATTTGCAGTGGGACTGATGTTTGACTAAAACCTCATGTGCCCTCCAGTGTCCTGCCTCGGGTGGTGGGGCAGAATTTGTGTCACTGGACTGAAGTCCTGTGTTGAGCCATCCTTCCTCCGTGGTCCTTTGGGAGAGTCATTCCTAACGTCCTCCAGCTTCTGGAGGCTCATTCCTCTCAGACCAGGGCTTGTGAACTCTTCCTCCATCCTCAAGGTCAGCAGTGCAGCATCGCACTAACAATGTCCCATGGCTTGCCTAGGGGCATGTCCCTCTGCCTTTCTCCTGTAAGGAAATTGTGATCACATGAGTGCCCACTTAGATAATCCAGGATCCTCTTCCTTTTGCAAGATCATTTTCATAGTCACCTCTGGGAAGTCTTATGTGCCATGTAAGGTGACACATGCATAGGTTCCTGGAATTAGGGTGTAGATAGACTTGAGGCATTATTCAGTCAACCAGGGGCTCCCTGTACCCAACTCCTAGGCCCCTCTTTAACCATGGATGCTATGTTTAGTCAGTGCTGGGTTGATGGTTCAGGATGAGGGATCAGCTTGCAAACGCCTCCCTGCTAAGAGACTGTGAGCACAAGTAGATGTGGCCTGGCTGCCAGGGTATGTTCAGTTGGGCACAGATCTGGGTCTTGGTGAGGGTCCTGCCTTGGAATGGCAGGTCATATGGGAAAAGGCTGGTGTTACCCATCAAGTGTCATGGCCTCACTGGACTTCTCCCAGCACTGACCTCTTTAGGCCTAGGAAGGCTGCTCCCTCTATAGCTGGAATCTATATTCCCACAAGTACCAAGTGAGGCCTGGGCTAGAGCTGGGGCTACCTCTGTAAGGAGAGATAAAGGTTCAGATTGCTCCCTGAAAGATATGGTACAGGAACAGGCTGGGGTATGACTTGTGAGACAACCTGTGAGGATGGAATGTGCACTGCCTATCAGCTTGGTGAGCAGCATCTGTGCCTTTGGGGATAAATTGGTCCACCAGTTGGCCAAGGCCCAGCAGTCAACCTAGGGATGAGGCAGAAGCTCAGTGCAGAGAAGGAATGACAATAAATATCTGCAAACTCCAAGCCTCCCCTGAGCAGCTCAGGACTGGGAGAAAGTCCTTCAGTCTCCAGTGAAGATCTGGCTCAGCCAGCAGAATCTGCATGCTGCATTTCATGCTCTCAACCCAGAAATTGCTGGGATCTCAACGCAGGTTGTAGGTAGGTTGTATCTATCAACTGTAACTAGGTACTAATAAACTCAGAGACCCTGCGTAGGACTTTAGTGCCCTACCACTGTGTGTGCACATTTGCATGCACATGCAAACATGCATGGAAACACAGATACAGATAGAAAACTGAATTCTTACTTACATACATGCACACACATACGCATAAATATAACTGTATTAACCTGCATCTACAAACACACAATGCACGCACAGACATACACTCAAAGCTTCATCCACAGGCACATGCACATGTAAATAGGTCTGAGGTATATGAGAAGATTGTAGAATAAGCATGAATTGTGTGCAATACAAACTTTTCCATTGTGGTCAACTTTCAAGGGGCCTCCAAAGAGATGAGTACATTGCACTGGGTGCCCTGCTTCTAAAGAGGGCCATGGCTCCTGGTACAGCTGGTTCATTTGGTCCAGCTGAACACAGGGTACATGGGTCATGGACCAGAGGAGCCATGTAGGAAGGAGAAAGGGGGTCAGCAGAGCCCAGAGTGGGACTGCAACAGCTGCCAAATTGCTGTGCCTTCTGCTAGCCCAACTTTGGGTCAGAGAACACAGCTGGCCACTCAGTAATGGCTTACATTTCCATTGCTCAGCAGAGAATGGTAGAGATGATGCTGTGTACTAGTGCCCTGTCCCTACAAATGCCCACCCTAACCTCCATTGTTCCCCTGGGCCCTAGGTTGGCTAAGAAATCATACAGTCCTGAAATTGTCCTCCCAGTTCTGCTTATGTGACTGCATCCTTGGAGCACCTCCACAGCCACACAGGCCATTCGACCTGGCTCCCTTCTGCACCCACCCACCTGACCTAGCTTTCCCTCTACCTATTCTACATTTCCCTTTCTTTCTATGCACCTGACGTAGCCTCCCACTATTTCCCTTCCCCCATGCACCTTGTGTGACGTGTGTGCGTGTGCATGTGTTTTTTGTCTTTTGAAACAAGGTTTCGCTGTGCAGTTCAGGCTACCTTAGACTCATTTTGCATGGCAGGCTGGCCTAGAAGTCACAGGGATCCTCCTGCCTCACTAAGTGCTGGAATCACAGGTGGGTGCCGCCATGCCCAGCCCCCCTCCCCTTCCTGTCTGCTTTCTACCACCTTCTTCCTAACATAGATGTAGTCCTTAAAGACCACATTTAGGTCTTGTTGCCACTATTCATTGGCTGTGACCATGAGCAGAACATTTGACCTCTATAATTCTGGTTCCTTCTTCCAGATGGCAAATGTCTTTTTCCCATAATATAGATTAAATACCTAAAACTCACCCTCCACAGAACTTCCATGATAAACATTTTAGGTATTTTTACTGAGGTGTAATCACACTTCAGGGCACAGATCTGAAGAGCACAGGTTGGTGAGCTTTGACAAACATGCACCACACGGAGCCATGCCCCCATCAAGGTGCATATCTTTGCAGTCATTCTGGAAGCTTCCTTCTGCTCTCTTCCAGATGCTCTCCTTGCCCCAGTGACAATACTAAGGCTTTTTTCTTTTTCATCACTGGATTATTGTGTCCATTCTTGAACTTGTGTAAATGGAATTGCATAATATACACTCTTTAAATCTAGCTTCTTCATAATACTTTGGAGATTCATCTCTGTTGTTATGTATTGGTAGTTTGTTTCTTTAAAAATAGCCAAATAATATTCCATTACATGAATGTGCTATGATGCTATTTCTTTATCCGTCTTTCTATTGCTGAATGTTTGCGCGGTTCCCACCATCTGGCCTTGTGACTCAGGTGCCTTTCTGTGTACACGTGTGTCTTGTTTCTCATGGGCAGATATCTAGGAATGGATTTTCTGGCTGGCACATTAAGTGTGTGTTTAACTTTCCAAGAAACTGTTGGAGTTTTACAGAGTGACTGTGCCCTGTCACACTCCCACGAGCAACACGTGGGTTCTGGTGGCTCCACACACTTGCCTACACTGTGCTACAGGTCTTACCATAGCTGGCTGTGCTGCTGGGGACGGTGGTATCTTGTTGGGTTCTAATTAGCATTTCTTGGTGACTAATTATGTTCAGCATTTTCTCATGTGCTTTCTGGCCTTTTGTAAATCTTCCTTGTGAAGTGGCTGTCCAAGTTTTGTGCTTATTTTTGATTGCTCATTTGTCATTTTTTTATGGATTAGCAGAAGTTCTTTATATACTCTGACTGCCTGTGACTGAACTAGCTGGAAGCCTTCAGTAAGAGGAGAGTACATTGGACAGAAAAAACGAAAGCTTGAGGGTCCAGGAGGCTACTTCAAGTGCCCAGGCAGCACTGACTAGGACACTGACTTGCCTCTGCCTCCATCTCTCAGCTTTGCTGTCCTCTCTGCTGGCTTCCTGCTCCAACAGGTTTCCCTGAGAGTATTAGTGTCCCCACAGCTTCCTGCAGGCTCACATTCTGCCCCTGCAGCTCCACTGAGCACTTCTGTCATCTAGAAACCAGTCTGCCTCTCTTGAGACACCTTCACACTGAATGCCAGATCTGGGGAGAACACGTCAGGGACCGAGTCCCCCTGGAGAGTCTGGAGGAGAGGGAAGATAATGATGAACTGGAGCCTTGAAAGGGATTGGCCATGGAGCCTGGCCTCACACCCCGATCTTCCTCCCGGAAGTGTCAAGGTCACAGTGCCTTGACACAGTTATGCATCAGGCAGACATGGTGCCGCACTGGTCCTTTCTTCACACTAGGTGGAGTGTAAACGTAACATAGGGTTGGTAGATAGGGCTTGAATTTTGTGACTAACGTAGTTTAATGTCATTCGTAAAGCAAAAGAGTCGGGAGAAAGCTATTAGCTATTCACGTGATGTGTGTGTGTGTGTGTGTGTGTGTTTTCCAGTGCTTTCAAGAAAAAGCATGCTTATCATCTGCCTTGCCCTGCTTCCCACCTAGGGTCACCACCTCAAAAAAGTGAAACTCAACTATATCTGGCGGTCTCACCTCACTGGCTTTGGGATGATAGCAGTTCTTGTGGGTGAGTGTAGATTCCTTGGATTAAAGGATGCCACATGGCTGATGCTTGTCCATAGGAGCTGGGCACAGGTGGGAGCTTCATCTCTGGGTGTTGTGGGAGAACAGTGTATGCCTTACTGGTTTCTGATGGCATCTGCTGTTGGAGTGGCTGCCCTAGCAGAACTGCCCCCTCCGTGGTCACTGTGGGCCTCACTGATTTCTGAGTGATCTGGTCCCCCAAGTGAGAGGGGAGAACCAGGCTCTTGTAGCAGCACTCAGAACAGTGGAGCGCCTAGCTTCCTGGGGGTACCTGTGTGTGGCTGGTGGGAGAGCCGAAGAGTGCTAAGACTCATGATGGTACTTGTCCCCTGCATAGAGAGTGGGTTTCTTACTGGCTCTGACTTACCTGTGAGGAGAGGCTATTTGACCTACCCTGCCCAGTATGGTTAGCCTTAGTAAGGCCCTGTCCTTGTTTTCTGAGTGGGCCACCCTTGTGGATGCCTTTGCTGTCCTAACCCTGGACTCTTGGGCAGGACTTGGTGGGTCTTCCTGTACGTGAGTGGGTTTTGGGCCCTGTGACCATGTCTGAACAGTGCAAGGTCAGGACTTATCTCTGGGGCTGGCTTCAACACAGAGCCCATGAGCCATGTGATGTTTCTTAACAGCACCAGGGTTTTTTTTGTTGTTGTTGTTGTCTTTTTGAGTCAGGTTCTTTCTATGCAGTTCAGGCTGGCCTTGAGCTCACTTTGTAGCTTAGGCTGGTCTAGAACTTGCAGCGATCCTCCTGCCTCAGCCTCCCAAGTGCTGGGATTACAGGTGTGAGCTACCATGCCCGGCAGCACCAGTGTTTTTACCTAAACATTTTTTCCTGGACCAAAGAATGTGATCTGTGTTTGTGACATTAGTACTCTGCCTTGCTCACATGTGCCCTGCTCTTGGTCAGGAGCTGTTGGTGAAAACTCATAAAGAGCAGATTATGCCAACCCCAGGGCCGGTTAGTAATTAACCAGCTGACCGTGGTAAGGGTGATTAAAAGCACACAACTACTTTGTCAGTGTAACCCATCCATAGGATACATGTCCCAGAATGTCTGCAGTTAGCAGCCCTGGGGACCTGCAGCCACAGATCAGGGATACCTAGAATGGTGTCTCAAGACAGTGGTTCTGTCTTACTCTGCAAAGCGCCCATTCTTCTGCTTGACTCTGGGGTTTAGGGGATCTGGAATGCCGAGGTCTCTAAGTGGAGTGGAAACATTTCCCCAGGCTGGGGTATGAGGCCCCCTTGCGGAGGAGGGTGTAAAAGCAGCATTTAGTCCAAGCAGTGCTGTAGGGCACGTCCGCCTGGTGCCCAGAGCTGCTAGTTTTTCAGGCCCTCTAGAGTGTGAGAATCTTTGGGTTTGAGAGTCCTATTGTGTCCCACTATGAGCCAGGAACTCAGGTAGTCACAGATCAGTTTTGTGCATAAACAAATGTGCAGATGTACTTGAAAAGAATCGTCTGTACTTACATGCATGCAACAGTGAAAACAAGTAATATGCACACACAAGTATTCGATACAACTGCATAGCCCACATCCAGCATACAGGCAATATGCCCACACCAGAGCAAGTACATGTATGAGCACATATGGCTGAATACATGCAAACGCATGTGCATTTGTATGTATACAAACTTGCATATACCAATGAGCACGCATGTGTGTGCACACACCTGTGCTGACACTCGGACTCACTGGCTCTGCCCAAAGTCAGGCAGTGTATGGCATTCTCACCTCACAATCTGGACACGGTCCCTACTCCTGTTTACAATCTGTATCTCTCCCAGTGCAGCTGTCCCCTAACAGGCTTCTTCTCTCTCGGTGAGCATAAGGCAGTGATGGCAAACCTTTTAGAGACTGAGTGCCCAAACTGCAACCCAAAACTCACTTATGTATTGCAGAGTGCCAACACTGCAATTAAACCTGAATACTGAGGTTTAGTTTAGAAAAAACAGCTATTGTCCAACGCTTGGCTTCTGGGACAACTTAGCTCATTTGCTGAGGTCTCTGCATACCTGCTGTGGCACTCATGGGCCTACGGGATGACCCTAATGCAACTTCTTCCAGGAAAGCTTTTCTGACTCCCTTAAGAGTGATTGCATGACCTGCTGTCTGTTGCCTGGTGCTATCTGACATCCATCCAGGCCAGGGCCACTGTCTCTTCTGGGGCAGGCTGAAGCACCCCCTGCATGCCCCAGATCCTGAGGCCTGCTTGGCAAAGTTCTGCTGTACTCTCGAGAGCTACATGGGTGTGCTGGTGGGAGAGGAGTGCCTCAATTGACCAGAATGTCTCAATCACAAATTTACATTCTGAAAAGAGGCCCTCAGAGCAATTAGGCTGCAAATAGAAATGGTTTATTCGGGGTTGAAATACATAATGATGGGCTTAGGAGGTGGTGTTGTCATTGCTGATTGCCCACAGCTGCCAAGGCAGCCGGCTCTGTAGGCAGGCAGTGGTGGGTAGCGACCGTGCTGGCCTGAGGCCCTGCGTTGAGAGGACACTCTTGCCTGACAGTCCTGCCAGTGGGCCGGTGAGTTCAGGGCCTGTGAATGAGGCCCAGTAGCCTGCTACCACTGCCTGCCCTGGTTGGGGGCTCTGGGACGCTTCACAGGACTTGGGAAGCAAGGAGAACCAAAGCCCAGGGAGCAGCTTTCTAAGAAGAGATGGCACCTAACAGTTCTGCAGAGCACAGCCCTCTGCTTCCCCCGCCCCCAGCCCCAGAGCTATTGTCATTCTCTTCTCTCCCTCTTATGCAGTGGTGTCTGGAGCTGGTCCATATCCCAGGGGTGTCCATGCCCTAATCCCCTGAATCTGTGAATGTGTCATCAGTGGTGAAGGGGCCTTTGCAGATGTGACCAAGGGAGGGATCTTGAGATGAAGCTGGTCTTGGGTTATCCAAGTGAGCCCTAAGAGCAATCACAGCTGTTTTCATGTGAGGGAGGCAAGAGGATCAGAAAGGAGAAGAGATGTGAAGAAGAAAGAGGGAAGGAAGATGCTACAGTGCTACCTTTGAGGATGGGGGAAGAGGTTTTGTGCAGTGGCCTATAGAAGCTGGAAAAGGCAAGAAGTGGGTTCTGTCTTCAAACCTCAGAAGGAGCACAGCCTTGTCCTTGTCAGGCTGCCATAACAGACATAGGTGTCTCGCAGTGCTGGAGGTTGGTATTTGGAGCATGGTGTCTTTTTGCTATATCCTTACTTGTAGAGGACACAGCCCTCTGAGACCTCTTTATAAGGGCACTGATACTTCACCAAGACCCTACCTCTAAAACTCAGGTCAGGTGCTCCTGGTGATGTCCTGGCCCATGTCCATCCTGGTGCCTGATGGTCAGGGAGCTGATCTTCCCTCTGGTTTCCTCTTCTGCTTTGGAGACATCCGTGGGGTTCTCTTTTGTGTAACTGGAGTTGCCCCATGAGCTGCAGAGGCCAAGGCAGCATCCAGAAAGGACCTGTGGCTGAGTGTGAGGCCCGCTCAGTCCCTCAGGTGAGCTGTGGTCCCACAGCCTCACCCAGGGAGTTGAGGAATGGCTAAGTGTGTTCTGAGCAAAGGGCCTCCATCTGGAGGACGGTGTGGAACTGTGATCCATGAATCCCAAGGCTATGCCCTATGACCAGAGCAGACGGTCCAGCAGGGCTCTGAGGGCCTGCTCCTAGAGAAGAACTGTGGCAGAATATAGGCTTACTCAAGCGTGGGGGAAGGCCTTGGGGAGCATCTTTGCCCTGAGTGTGTTCTGCCTCTCTCCAGGAGCCCCTCCATCCTCCAAGCTTGCTAAGTGGAGGGCACTGCCATATCTTGGCAATGGTGTCCAACTCTGAATACCATTGCTGAATTCAGGCCATGGAGAGAATTTAGGCCTAGTACCTGATAAGGGGACTCCCAAGCAGTAACTCCCATTCTTGGGCTAGGCTAGGATGAATTGTCTTATTATTTTTCATTATCATTTTAGGTCAAAATCCTTTAATGATGGGATGGCCTGTTCTTGTGCTCAGAAAGTACCTGGGAGGAGATCTTGTGTGTTAAAATAGGCTTTGATTTTCATCTCCTGAGTGCTGTGGTGTTTGAGGGAACCCAGGTCCTGGATTCCTGGAGTCCTCGGTAGACCCTCAGATGTGTGGCCATGTGCTTCCAGCCTGCGTAGGAAAGGCAGTAGGGATGTGTGTATCCAGAGGCAGTGAGTGACCCCGTTTAAGGAATGGCTTGACCTCAGTATGTAGGTTACATGAACATGGCCAGAATCTGGACCCTCAGTGTCCAGGAGACCAGCCCCAAGCCCTGCCCCCATCCTGTCCCTGCTGGTTTGAAGGCAGTGGTGGAGGAAGATTGGGCACTGGGCCTGTGAACACTGAGTGGTCACACTCTTCTCTGGTAGGTGGCCAGCGAATGCGACAGGAGCTGTCTTTGTCCTCAGTGAATAGCTCTGGGGGCACCAGTTGCTGCAGTTGTGCCCCTCATTCTAGGAAAGGGAGGCTTTGGGCACATGCTGTGCGCTGTTGATAGTTTGGGGAGAGAGAGGTGTTTTCGCCTCAGTGGAAGTGCTAATGTGTGAGGTAAGATGTGAGTTCATGCCTGTCTGGTTGTGAAACCTTCACTACGCCAGCCAGACACTGGCCACCGGCTGGGCAGCTCAGCCTCCTTCTCACTGTTGCTGCTCAGCAGGTGGCTCCATGTGGCCCTGGAGGAGAGATGGTGGGCGTGGGATCATGTCCTGGGGCTGAGAGCCAAGGCATCCTTTCCCATGCAGTCATGGGATAACAAGGGAACAGTGATAGAGTTAGTGGCTTTTCTTCTGCAGGACATTTGCCACACAACCCTCTGGTAGCTGTCGTCCTTGATCCTGACTGATTTCAGAGGCATCAGAACCTGAGCATTGGGTGGGAGCATCCACCTGGCCTGTGTGGCCCCTCTGAGCTTAGGCTCTGAGTGAAGCTGTGGGACCTTGGCCTACTTTCTGCTGCAGGGTACAGATGTGGCCTTCCTTTGTGGCTCCACATGAGGAGCTCTGGAATCTCAGAGGAAGGCCTAGCTCAGGCCTGTTACTTGGGGTGCAGTGTCTGTTACATGTGGACTTTGGCTGTGAGGCTGTACTTCTTCCTGGGAGACCCCTCTGTCCTCCTGTGGGTGATAGTGGCAGGGGGCCTGGTGGAGCTGGAACCTGGAGGCTGAAGGTGGACAGGTGCAAGGTCAGTGGTGGGCAGGTCTTCTAGCCCCAGCCTGACTGCTTATCTTCACGGGTGCTGACCTCTGGGCTCTTTGCAGGGAGTCCTCAGTATCCGCAGAGACTTGTCTGCACACATGCCCAGCCCCCAAGTGCCCAGCCCCACAGTGACCTTCATCCCCAGCTACTGTCTCAGGCAGGTCTGTCTGCTTCACTTCCAGCAGGGACATGTGCTTACAGGCGCACTGAGATGCTGTTGACAACACTCCTCTGGGTGCTGTTTGCTCTCTGCTTTCCTAATCTGCTGTTCCACACCCTTGGCTGGACCTTGAGCCAGCATGAACCTAAAGCACTCAAGAGGCAAAAACACTCCAAGATGTGTGGCTCATATCTGCTAGGGGTTCCTGGCAATGCTGAGAAGAGGGGTCAGGATGACTTACTTTGGAGGGACCCTCCTCAGAAACCTGGAGGATAGGTGGCCCTGGTAGAGAGGGTCTGTAGATGGTATGGCTGTGATAGGTTTGGGGGTACCTGGGGCAGTAGGGGGCCTTGTCCCTTTTAGAGCTAGCTCTGGGTTCCCTTTCTGCCCCTGTGGGTCCCTGTGAAATAGCTGGGTTCTCCAGTTTCTCCTACTCTATAGATTGGCCTTACATCTCCCAGATTGAGGATCTCAGAGTTGTGTAATATGATATAATACCTTGAAGAATGTAGGGGTGCATCTCCCTGAGGAGCCAATGGGGCCAGCCCAGGCACCTTAGGTTTTATAGGCCAGGCACCATGAGCAGTATCTACCCTAGATCTCAGGGCTAGAGCATCACCAGGAAAGGTGCATCTTGCCACCACCCTCCACCTCCACCCCAGCCCTGTGCTGGAGCCATCTCCACTCAGCTTCCTAGGTGTGCCTCCTATGGCCATGCATTTGGGGTATGAGCCACCAGAGCAGGTCGGTCCCTCATCTGATGGAACTGCGAAAGGGGCTTGAGACTCTAGGTCTGTCTCTGGTGATCTCAGGAGTGCTGAGCACCTAGGGTGGTGGAAAGAGTCAGGCCTTAAACAATAGGATCCCTCTGGGTGGCCTTGGGGCCTACAATTACAAGAGAACCCTGAGTTCCGGCCACTGCATGGTGACTTCCTGCCCATCCCAGGCACCCTTCCAGTGGGTCCCAGGAACTTACTGTGCTTGGCTGGAGATGTTTTATTGATCTGACTGCTGCCCTAATTATTAATTTATGGAAGTTTCCGGTGCTGTCTGGGTATGTCAGAATGAAACCCTGGAGCAGTTCAGGCTGGGCAGGCTCAGGATCATAGCGCTGTCAGGAAGTTGCTGCTGAGCATGGTTTATGGCTTGGTGCTTTCACTGTAAAGGTGGGGGAGATAGACAAGGCCACTGCACCCACAGGGTCCAGCTATGGGATAGGCACAAGGCCTGCAGTCCTGGACCTGTGCTGGTCACAAGGACAGGAGCTAGGAAAAATGACCAAATGGGTCATGGTGGGCCCACAAATCCCTTGGCTATTGCCTAGCCATGCCTTTAAGTGGCCTCTTTGGACTAAGGAGTCCAGACCGGAGCTAGAGCAAAAATATCCATTTCTGTATTCCCAACAATTGAATTTCCTGCTCCAGGGACATTAGGTGTCTTCAAGGGTCAAGAAAAGTGGTAGCTTGAGACCCAGCTAGGGGATGAGGATTAGGAACAGAATGCAGTCTTGTTTCTTATACCTATAGGGTCCCATGTTTCTTCACTAAGAGTCTGTGCTGGACTTTCCCACTCAATTTTCTAACCTTTGCAAGCATTCTCAGCACTCATGGATCACTCTAAGTGCTGGCTCCTGAGTCCTGCCTGTGTCATCCATGTCTGAACTGACCTATTACAGGAAGGAACCACTAGGCTGCCTCTGTGTCCTTAGCTTCTGGCTTCCGAGGCAGGCATTGCAAACACTGTGTCTGGGCAGCCCCTGAACATGGCCCACACATTGTGCAGAGGTTGCACGAGCTGTGCAGGGAGCAGGGCCTCCAAGTCAACTTGGGTGATCTTCTTTATCACAAGAGTTTTTGGGGCCATAGGATATATGCAAAGTTTAATCAACTTCTGCATGAATTTTAGCAACATGTGACATTTGATTTGGTACTATATCTCTCAAGTAATTACCACTAGTGGTTTGAAACTTTCCTGTAGATAAAGGGACTTGTTCTACTGGAGGATACTCTGAGGTCCAAGCCTGTGAGGCAGGCTGTGATGGGAAAAGTCCACGGCTGTGTACCTGGCTTAGGACCAGCGGTCACTTCCTGGGTTTCCAAAGGCACCAAGGTGAGACTCTCTGAAGGTGCCAGGGTGAGATCCTCTCTAAAGCATCAGGTTGGGGGCATTGGGAGCAGAGCTGCCCCTCCAGGTCTGCGGGGGAGGCCTTCGTGGGCACAGGCATTGATTTTGTCGCTGATAACAATAGCAGTGACTCACGATGCCTGTAGCAGGTCTATTTTTACTCTCCCAGGGGCCATCTTCTCTCTCTGCCTTCTTCATTGGGGGCATGTTTTTGTGTCTTAAGAAAAGCCCTGCCTCATGAAAGAATGGTGTGCTAACCTGAAATGTCACTGGGACTTACAGATCCCCTCACACTTTGTTGCTGGGAGGTGCTTCTTCCATGCCTGCTACAGGCCAGGCAGGAACTGGGCGCCAGAGCTGAGGTGGGTCCATGTGAGGTGGGAGGAAGGTCTGGCCAGGCACTTGTGAAAGGCAGATCATTTTATTTTTAGAGGAAGAATGCTGAAACATTACCTCCTGTATTTGCTTTGGATTTTGTTGTAATTACACAAGTCAATATTTTGGCTTTCTCTTGCTTTGCCTTTAACCGATCTGTGGCCTTGAAGTTGTGTTTGAGAATGAGAGCTCCCGTCACTCCCTTGGGCTACCTTTCACCCATCTTGACAGAGCCAACAGGAAATGTGCCAAGGCTCCCTTTACAAGTATGTCTGCCCACGGCACAGTCAGCCACTGGCAGCCACTGGGGACCAGAACAATCTGCATCAGGCCAGCTGGAACAAGGCCACTGAAGTGCTGACCACCTTGTGGGAAAGAACGCCTTGTTTTTCTCTGGTGTATGTTCATCTTGCTCCTAGTGAAAGCTCAACATTGGATGAGATGGTTCCTGAGACCATAGTTAAGTGCCACTTTGAGGGCAGGGACTGGGACAATGTCCAGAAGTTCTGCCTGCGCTGCTGGGCTTGGACAACTGTGAGAAAACCTGTTAAAGACTGTTGGGTCAGCTCAGTGGTGATGCACGCAGCCAGCAGCCCTTGGGACAGGACCTAGTGTTAGTTGTTAGTCCTTGCCCTAGGGAAAACAGAAGTAGGACTGAACTTATGAGAAAAATGACACGTTCCTATGGCAACGACTGCACCTCCAATCATCAGGTCTGCAAAACGAAAACTTTCCTTGAAGAATAAATATTTAAAAGCCTCTGATTCTAAAATATTTATCTGTGCCAGGAAGAGCCTATGCCCATGCTTTCTCGGTGTGCTGTGGGATGGAGGAGGGACCCATGGCTTCTAACTCTGGGCTGCACCACCTCTGTGCACATGGCAAACACACCATTTCCTCTTGGCCGACTTATTTTGATTCCTAGGAGGGAAATGTGTAAATGCTAGACAGGACTTTTGAGGGATTAAATTTGCTTCTCCTTTTACCTGCATTATAATTTAAGAGATGTCTAATAGTGGGAAAGAATGTAGCCCAGTTATACACCAAACCGTCTTGCTCAGTCCTGACCCAGGTGCCTCAGGTGCAGGCCTTCACTTCTTTGCCTAGATATCAGCTTCAGGAATATATTGGTAATGTCATTGTCAAAAGCATCAACCTTCAGCCCCCTTTTCCTGTCTTATCCTTCACTTCTTTCTTGTTTAGTCTGTCTCTACCCACACCAAACTGTGTACTCTGGGGCCTTTCCCTGTGTCTGAAATGGCCAGAGACAGAATAAGCCCTGGACTCATTCAGCTAGGACTGAGTGAGACCCCAGGCTGCTGTGTGTGCGTGAATTATAGGGGTGGAAAGGAACAGTGTGGGCACCAGGGCTGGCTTCTGGGTATTCTTGGAAGTGGAGCCCTCTGAGTTTGCCAATAAATTGAATAGACATGGGGTAGTCCTGGGCAGAGCCTGGAAGGAGGAAGCAGTTGTTAATGGGGCAGGTTAGGGTAAAGTCAGGATTTAAAACAAAATTTTCTCAGAGTAAGGGGCATCTTTATGTGGCCGATGGGTAGCCACTGGCCAAAGGGTATGTTCATTTAAAGAGAAGCTCAGGACCTTCATTTTGTAGGGTCTTTTTCCTGCAGGGCTCCAACACTGGAGACCTCTGTGTGGTGCACCCCACATGTGTTTTCATCACTTGGGAATGCATATGTGTCCTATGAGGTTTCCTTGTTTACTGACCCAAGTTGATATCCTGAAGGTGCTTGGAACCTGCTTCTTCTCCGTTTGAACTCAACTGGCTGTGACTAGAAAGTGCTCATGCCTGCCCTGTGCCTCACCCCACATCACAAGCTGACAAGATGAGGTCCTTATATCCCTTGTGTAGATGAGAAAACCAAGACCCCAAGGAGGTTGGTGGGTGGGCCATAATCCTAAGCCAGCCTGAGGCAGGGATTTGTTTGGCATGAATCGAACAGACTCAACCTTTCCCTGTCCAACTTGGAACTTTCCTCCTCTCTTTACCAGCCCTTGCCCATTGCCCTGGGAGTGCCCCTCATCTACTAGGTGTCAGGCAGGAGCAACCCTGTCTCTCTCAGATATGGCCAGACTCTTCCATGTTGTTCCCCAGCCCCAGGACCAGTGCTGGGAATCCGCCCTTTCCAATCTTGCAAGGCAGGTTGGTCACCTTCAGAAACCTCGCCTGTGAGTCAAAGCCCTGACTTACCTATGGAAACACATCTATGCTTTCCTGGAGGTGAAATTGTGGCTCCATGGTGCAGACCTGGACACACACCCCCAGCAGCTCTTTCCTGAGCCAAGCCTGGCTCTGCAGTCCAGTCTGTGCCTGTGGACCCCGCTGAACCATTAGGTGTCTGCATAAGTGCCACTTTTTCCAGGAAACTCTGTGCTTGGTTAGGCTGGGCCTTTATATTGCCCCCCCCCACCTGCGCAGTAACCCCACAGTATTCCTTGTTGCCAGATCTCCCACACCAAGGGTGAAGACCATCTTTACCCTCTGATTTGTCTGTTCACCCTGGAATTTTAGCCCCTTGTTGGGTTTAGCAAACATCTTGACAATGGGAACATTGAACTTTGCCCTCAGGTGGCTCTGACTTGTGTCACTGCTAGAAAATTGGGTGGAAACTTAAGAAATGATGACCTCAGTTTCTCCCAGCATTCCCCTAGGCCCAGGGAGCCCTGCCCTATGCATATGAATACACCCTGTCTCCTTCTCTGATGCTCCTGGCCCTGAGTGGCAGCCTTGCCTGTCTCCAGGGCCCCAGAGCTCTGCTCTTGCCTCTAACTTGTGCAGACTCTAAATTCGGTATCTGGGGGAATCCAACAATTTGGATTTCAATGAACTCCACAGATGTCAGCTGTCTGGATGGTGGCATTTTCAGGAAGGTTTTTAGTATATCAGACTGATTACAATATTGGTCTCTGCAAAACTCTTTGTAAGATGACTATTTTGACAGATTCCTGCCAGTGGATTTCCTTCTCTTTATTAACTTCACCGAGTCTGGAATAAAAGCTGCTATCTCCCTTTGGGAGTCAGAAATGGGACTGGATGCCTTAGCTGGGTGCTGGGCAGGATGAATGGTTATGGGAGGACCAAGACCTGCCCCACAGCCACATTGAGGCTCCTGCATTGCTTACAACAGAGAAGTAGCTAATCTGAGGTTCCCCTCCTACCGGGCCTGGGCTGGATTGAAGGCTGAGGACCAATAACAGGAGGTTATATGAGCTGCTGTACTCAGTGGTACAACTGCTTCCTGCCCCAGTGAGGTGGCAGGGAGGCAGAGAGGAATGTGTGCATGAGGGTGGAAGAGCAGGTCCTTGGTTCCCTTGTGGAGCCTCCAGGCACCCAGAGGGCTGAGACTAATCTGTTGGGGTTTGGCCTGGTAGTTCCTCTGAACAGGGTGCCTGATTGATACGGCCATCGCCTCTGGGAGAGCCTTTGCTGGTGGTCTTATTACAATGTACACCCTGCCCCAGGGACTCTGCCCTACTGTTCTCAAGGTGTATGACAGACATACTACAATTTCTGTCCCATCTGTGTTTTCCCTAAGCAGCTTCTGTGTGGCTGTCTGGGTGCCATTTTCTAAGATTCCCTTTCTTCGTGGTTGCCTCTGCTGGATAATCCGAGGAAAAGGGGGCAGTTGTGCTCAGAGCCACACGTGCTGAGCCATGTGGGCTACACAGCACCAACTGCATACCCCTCTGCCTTTTCCAGGAAGCTGAGGGCTGGCAGTAGGCTACAGGTCTGCCAGCATCCAAACCAGCAGCACAGTCACCTTGGGGCTTGCTGTGTCTGTGCCCAGCAGGTCCTCTCAGGTCTCCTTTGCTGAGGTTTCCCATCCTCGAGTCCTTAATGGCAACACTTGCTTGTGCCACGGACTGACACAGGGATGGAAGATTCCCTTATGCCTCTGAACTATTATTTAATGTGGTTATTTCCTGTCCAGGTTCCTACAGAAGCACAAGAACCCAGCCTCAGCCACTCCCAACAAAGAGCTGAGAAAGCATAATGCCTCAGGCCCACCTCTAGAACAGCCATAATGTGTCTGTTGGGTCCCTGTCCTCTTCTTCTCTAAAAGACTAAAGCTAGAAACTTGTGCTTATTCTCTAAAAACGCTAGCTGTCCTGGCCCAATTCCTTTGCAAGCTCATAACCCAGTGGGGCAGTGAACGCTTGGGGCTCTGCACTCTGCTGGCTGTTGGGAGCTGCAGGGAGCACGACAACCAGCTGCCCATGGGCAGGAGTCCAATCCACCTACCATGGAGTGTTCAGCTGGACTCAGGCACCAAAAGGACCAGGCACTGGGAGTAGGGACCCAGTAGGCACATTGTGGCTGTTTTAGAGTGGGCCTGAGGCATTATGCTTCCTTAGCTCTTTGTTGGGAGTGGCCAAGGCTGGGTTCTTGTGCTTCTGTAGGAGCCTGGGTGCATACTGGGTTGGAGTGGGTCCATGGCCCGGAACTGCAGAGAAGCCCATCTCCCTAAGCTATAATGCAGCCAGCTCAGCCCTGTCCCCCTGCAGGCACTTCACCTCCTCCACTGTGGCACATATACCACATCAGTTCTAAGCCATCCCTCCTATGGGATGCTGCCTCAGCTCCTCCCAAGGACTGGAGCCCCAGTGCGGTCTTTGCAGTGCGGGACTTTGTGTTTTACCACCTCCTCCACTAGGCAGTCCTAGTGCAGGTTGCCAAGGACAAGTGCAAACAAGTCAGTTTAGAAAGGCCTTGATGATGGCTGGCAGCACGTGGGACCTTCCATTCTCCACACAGCAGATGGCTCTGTGCAGGGCCATGTCCTCTGAGGACAGCTGTTCCCCATTGCTGGCCTCATGTGAAGCATTGGGCTCAGGGAAGGGGGGTGACATGTTTAGGGTCTCCCTGCTAACTGTGTCCTCACCCACTATGTCTCAACCACTGTCTTGCTTTTCTCTTCCTCCCAATTTTGTCGCTGTCACACACAGACTTAGAAGACTGGCTTTCCCTTCCTATGTAGTAGTCAGAGAATTGTACCAAGCAGCAGTGGATGCTCTCCTGCTAGCAGGGAGGGTGCAGTCTGGGGTGCCTGTATGCCTTCTTGTTGCTGGCTTAGGCACTGAGCACGTTCAGGTTGTTGTGTGACACTGATATGTGAGGCAGGATGGAAGGGAGAAGGCTCATTGACTGGGGTTCAGTGGGGAACACAGATCACATGGGCAGAGGCTGTGGTATCCATGAGGTGGCTAAGGAACTGGGTAGTCCTGAAGTTGGGGAAGTGGGCCTGGCCATGATTCTCATTTTTGGCTTTGTTTTGCAATGCTGGAGACTGAACCCAGGGGTTTTGCACCGAGCTACATCTCAGCATTGTTTTTTTTGAGTGAGGGTCTAGCCAAGTTGCCCTGGCTAGTCTTAAACTTGAGACACAAGAGTGCTAGGGTTACATGTGTGTACCACACCACTCCCAGCTAGCAGAGGTTCTTGTCTGTAGAATGTGAGCTGATTCCTTCCAGGGCTCCCTGACCCGCTCACTATCAGATGCTTGGCAGCCCTGTCCATCCCTCCCTTCACCCCTTGATAAACCTGCTCTCATCTCCAGCCTCACATTAATCAGCCCCTCAGCCACTTGCCCCAGGGGCCCCTTCCGTCATATGCAGCCGCAGCACAGAGCCCTTCTGAGGAGCTTTTGTCAAAACCTCTGCCCCCAACACGCAGACCCATTAGTCCCCTCTCCCTTGGACAGCTGGAGCGATGAGGAAAGTCTCCGTCCCTGCATTCCTCAGGGAATATGTGTCTACGTCTCTGTATATTTTCACAGCTTTTCACTGTTGTGAAAAACACCTGAGATAAACAACTTAAAAGAGGAAAAGTTTGTTTTAGTTCATAGTTTCAGAAGATTCCATAACCATGGGAGGTTACTTGTTTCTGTGGCTTTTGCACTGATGGTGAGCCAAACAGCTTGGGGGAGAGCGCCCCACCCTGTGGCAGTTGGGAAGGTGAAGGGGGGACAAAGAGGGACAGAGGCCAGGACAAGGTAGAGTCCCCATGATTCACTTCTTTCAAGTGGTCTCACCTCCTTGATAGCTCCATTCAGCTATTAGGATTAACATGTTCCACTGGCTTGAAGTGGTACCTGCGTGACTGTCCATTCATGACTGTCCCATTTGTACCACCAGTGGTACAAGCTGCCCGATGGGTCAGTCATGCATATACCACCAGAGGTGAAGCTACCTGACAGCAAGACACAAGTTACTGCTGTGTTGTGAATGTGCTAATCCATTGATGATGTTAGTACCCTGATCTGTCAACTCCCAAAAGCCCTGCCTTTGACACTTGCTGTATGGGACTAAGCGTTCAACAGAATGTGTCTTTTAGAGGATACTGCAGGACTCAGCCATAATAACAGATATGAGGATGACACTTAGGTGAAAAAGTAGAAAAATACCTTAAACCATAGGGTATCCAGAATCCTGATGCAAGGCATGTGAGGCCAAGGTCACAGGCAGGCCCTCTGTGGGCTTGGGACTTTGGAGGTGTAGATCTTGGCCTAGGGGGACAGCTGCTGAGGATAGGAGGTGCTGGGTAGAGAGCAAGGCTGCTGAGCCCTGGCACAGATGAGATGTGCCCTGTCTGCAAGCAGTGTCAACCATGCTGACATGGCAAGATGTCTGGAAAGCCTCAATGGCTCACGCAGAGGGGATTCTGCTCAGCCCCTCATCAAGGCTTCTCCAGGAGGAATGTGCTGCTGGGACCCTGTAAAGGAGCAGCCAGGGGCTAGGCTCACCTAACGCTCTCATCCTGTGCCCCTCTTCCTTTGCTAATATTGGAGGATTGCAGCGCCTCCCTCCCACTCCGTCCTGTCCAGTGAGTCCCAGCAGGGCAAATGCCTTTCCTCCCATGTTGTCTGGGACACTCAGAGCTATGTGTTCAGGCTTCTCAAGACTCCCAGGTCTGCCTATTTGTGGGCCTTCAGGTCGTTGGAGCAGCTTTCAGCTTGCTTGGGTGTCAGGACTGCAGCTGAACAAGTCTGGCACTCTTAGGGCCATATTCTATCTCATTCATCCTTGTCACATTTTTGGGCCAGCCACGTGTCCCCACCCCATAATGATTTGGAGAAAAGGACATTGTGTGACTTGGGCTACCTTCTGCCTGGCTCAGCCCTTCCTGCTCTGCACAGGTGGCACTCTGAGCCATGACTGACCTTCCCCTGGGCCTCTGGCCAGCTACTGGAGGTGCCAGGGTTAGGGTGGCTGCTTGAGGGTGGGGGCTTATGCTGGGCATGGGGTCTTTCTACCACCTTACCTGATGTCCCTCTGTTTCATCCTGCAGTGAACTTTGACCACTTCCAGATCCTGCGTGCTATCGGGAAGGGAAGCTTTGGCAAGGTAAGGCAAATCCTCTGGGTAGGGAGGCAAAAGGTAGGGATATGTAGGACCAGGGAGCTAGACAATTGTCCCCTCGCCCACCTGCTATATAGAGAAGCTGGCTATACCTGGACGGCTGAGTTAGGTCTGTCAGGGAGGGAGTGGGAGTTCTGGGGTGTCAGGGTGAGCTGTTGGCAGAGTTAAAACCACCTTTAAGTCTCTCTGGGAGTCTCATGGCCCAGCCAGGAGCTGAGGGTGGCGGTGGCACATTCACGGAGTGATAGTCACCAGTGTGAGAGAACTGAGGCCCCAAACCCACCCACTTGTAATTCTGAGACCCATGTTGCAGCCAAAGCTATTTCTTCAAAGAGGAAGTATGCTCAGGCCTAAGGGCAAAGTGTTTAACATGGAGTGGGGTGGGGTGGCCAATACCCCAGGGTTCTGGAGCCACCGTGACAGTCGGAGGCCTCTGTCTGCCAAAATAGCCATCTTGGATACAGTGGAGCACAGAAGCCAGGCCTGCGCCTGTTCCTTGGGACATGCAGGAGGCAGAAGCAAGGGTAGGTGGCCAAGTGTGTATCCACGTCCAGGGAAGGAGGCTGCTGTCCTTCGCTGAGCTGGAGCCATTTCTTCACTTTCCCCAGTTTTCTCTTGGCCAGATCTGACTTCCTGATTGCTGCCTTGTGATATCTGGAGATTGGGGGTAATTATAACTGAAAGAGGCTTAACAAGCACTTTGAAAAGGTTGGAATTAGCCTGGCTTCTGCAGCGATGGCTGTGCTGTGGATGAATCACTTCTGAATGGACGTTTCTTTTCAGCTGTCCCGGGGGGCTTGGCCTCCTCCCTCTCCTGTCTGTACAACTATCTGGACACTGTGTCTATTTAAATGCCATAAACCCTTTTTAAAGGGATTGCTGTGCTACCGGAGCAAAAGGTGCAGGGTATTTGAGTGCAATTCACTGCCTCCATTTCATTGTATCACAGATGATTGCTGCACTAGGTTACCCAAGGGCTGGGGTAATTATAAGTTAGAGGAGATGAACCCTTTTGCACAAATGTATTGAAAGGAGAGATTATTCTTAGCATCTTTGCGTCAGGAGGTAGTGGTAGTCGTGATGATTGTGAAGAAGGCTGACCTTGAGGCATGGCCCTAATGTTGGTAAGTTTCTCGGGGTTGTTGAGGCTGAGGGATTCCTCGGTGTTCCTCTTGTTCCAACAGAGTGTAGGGAGTGTCCCAGGACTACAGTGGGTATGAGGAAACATGAGGGGCAGGCAGGTAGAGTTTGGTAACCCCCCTTCCCGCTGCCACCACCAGCAGAGGACAGCAGCTGTTACCAGGCTCAGAAGAGGCAGCTGAGACAAGAAACAAAGAGGTCACTAGACATTCACAACTCAGGCATTCAGAAATCCAGGGACACTGAGCTGCCTGGAGAGACCCAGGCTGAGGCTGTCTGAGGGGAGAGACCAGTGGGTGGGTACAGTCGCTGTTTTCTGGGGCCCTGCATCCCCTCTTCTACCTCTAATAGACCTTTCTACCCTCAGGATGGCCGCTTACCCTGTCTTTCTTACCACTGCTGACTCTATACCCCTACCTGGGAACTGACTGCTTCTCACAGTCATAGCCGGGCAGCTCTGTCCTCTACCAGGCTTTGCAGATCCCCCATATTCCAAGTCCTTTGATTGGTTTTTGGCTCTGAAAAACTGACTGGCCTGGAAATGGGCCACTGCAGAGAGGGGAGACAAGAGCAAGACATTGGGTGTCATTTTCAGATGCAAGTTATTGGTACAATTAGAGGCTCCTTCCTTCCCCTTAATTAGCTGCCTTATTAGGGGTCTTGGGCTGCAGGCTGTGGTTGCTGGGTAGGTATCTAGGAATGTGGGTCGAATGAAGCCTGTCACAGGCCTAGCTCTGATCTTTCCCACTATTTTCAGTGGCCAGGGCAGGGAATCCATAATGCAAAGCATGGCGACTTAGGCAGCCCCAAGGTTCTGGCTGGACCTAGGAGGGATGCATGTTTATATGCAACTGAGGTTCAGAGTTGGTGTCTGGTGGGAATGCTTTTTCTGGCATAGATAGTGTGTCATATTTGTATGCCAAGACAGAGAGAGAGAGAGAGAGAGAGAGAGAGAGAGAGAGAGCGCATACTTTCTGGGGTCCCTTGTAAGGGACAAAATTCTATTCAAGAAGGATCCTCCTCTTGATCTAATAATACTATCGAGAGGGGATTAGGATTTCAACATGAGATTTGTGGGGGACGTAAGCATTCAATTTATTGTGCTTATTTAAGTGGGATCATGTAATTTGTCTTTTATGCCTGGTTTATTTCACACAGCAAAATATTCTCAAAGTTCATCCATGCTGTAGTTTGTTTCAGAATTCTCTTCCATTTTAAGGTAGAACAATATTCTGTTATTCTTATAGATATATTTTGTCCATTTATTGATGGACACTTGGGTTGCTTCTGTGTCTTAGTCATTGTGAATAATAGTGGACCCAAGTATACAAAGATCTCTTTGAGGCCTTGTTTTTAATTCTTTTTTTGGTTGTTGTTGTTGTTTTTGGTACTGGAGATCGAACTCACGACCTCGCGCTTGCCAGGTAGGTGCTTAAGCCACTGAGCTAAATCCCTCGCCCTTGTTTTTAATTCTTACACTTGGAAGTAAAATTTCTGGATCATAAGGTAATTTTGTGGATCATTTTTGAGGAAATACCATACTGTTTCATACAGCAGCTTCCCCATGTTGCATTTTTGGAAGAATCTTTTAGGTCAAATTCCCATTCACAGTTGCAGTGTACAAGATTCCAGTTTCTCCATGTCCTTTCCAATTCTTGTGGTACTCTGGTTTTCCTGGCAGTAACTTTTCTAGTAGGGGTGAGGAACTGTCTCATTTTGTGATTTTGATTTGCATTTCCCTGATGTTTACAAAGGCTGATCCTTAAACCTCATGAAAGTCTCATTCCTAAAGAGAGATTATGTAAATGCGAGGTCTACATGCCTGGGATCTGAGGCATCTGCTGAGGAGCGACCTGGGCCCACCAGGCGTCCTGTTGGGGGTGTTAGAGGCTGATCTTGTTGAAGTTGGTTTCCTTGAGCAGAAAGGCATAGTGACATTCTTACTGAGAATGGAATTTGGTGAATAATTTTCCATAATGAATAACCAGGTCATGCAGGTGGGTGCTCAGGATTATTGAACAAATTAGAGATATAAAAATAGAAAGATGAGCATCAAACAACTGACGTAAGAATTGTGATGGTTTATCTTTGTTGGTCTGAGAGACCCCTAGGAGATTAGTAAAGCACACCTCTGGGTGCTTTATGCCGGGGACTATATCTGATTCCTGGCCCCTTCCTCTCTGGCTTATCTCCTGTATTCTGCTTCCTGGCTGACATGAATTGAGCAGGTTTCCTCACCTAACCCCTTACCATGATATTCTGCCTTGGAGCTGGTCAATCATGGACTGAAACCTCTGAAACCATGATTCAAAATTAAAATTTTTTCTTTAAATTGCATATCAGGTATTTTGTCCTAGCAGTGAAAAGCTGACTAACACAAAGATAAAGATGAAAACCAAAGAAGAATCTTCTAGGTCAAATTCCCATCCACAGGTATAGTTCAGGATGGCCTTGGCACTGACCAGCCATTAGAGCTACCTACTGGGTGCTGGCTCTTCAGATTCATCCCTCATTGAGCATGAGCTGAGTGCCCGGGTCACCTGCGTGGGACAGCAGGCTCTGGTAATTCACCAACTTAGCTGTTGCAACTTAACTGCCTGGTTTTCCTCACTGGACCAAAGCTCAGAATTCTAGTAGAAGGTTGGAAATCTTTGCAGGAAGGATAGTTTTTGCTAGTAGTATTGCCCTTCTACCAAGCTTCCACCCCTCCCCTAGATGACAGGTTGGCCTTGAAAAATGTGGGAGATAGGCAAACTCTTTGTCTATTTGAAACTTGGAGAATCATGTACCACAACAAGGGACCTTGTTCTCTGTGGAGAGAGGAAGCCGATGATGACCCTGTTAACTCTGGGGCAGTGAGAACACAGTTTCCACCAGCTTGAGGATGGGGTAAGACTTTGTCTCTAAGTTCTCTTGGATATCATGATTCCCTGGCTACATTGTGAGGAGTCCAGGAAGGAGGGAGGCTGCAAATGGAACATTTTGCACACCTGCACTGCATTTGTGCAATGTGGATGTCCAGCAGAGCTATCTCAGGCACCTGTTGTCTGTCAGGTTCCATCCAGGCTCTGGCCACAAGTACATGGTCTGTGTGTACCTGCTTCCAGGAATGTGAGGCCTTTCCAGGAGCCAGCACAGCACTGCCACCCCCACTCCTGGTTTATTTTCTCCAATTCTGCCCAGCTGATGTCCAGAGAGTACTATAGCCATAATTAATTCCGAGGCAGATTGTCAAGGTGAGGCTAATGAAGATTTGGAGAAACTCAATCCATTTTTCTTTTAGTGTGGATACTTCTTCAGGCCCTAAGCCCCATTCACCCCTTCCCTCCCTTTATACATCCCCACTTGCCAATTACTGTGATTAAAAACCTGGAACGTGCTTGGCTCCCAGCCTGGGGTTAGGAAGGGCCATGTGTCTGAGAAGCCGCCCTCCTCCCCGGCATGCTTGATTGTGTTTGCTCTCATTCCAGGAAATTGAATTCTCGCCTAAGGCTGCAGTTACCCTAAGTTTGATTATTATAGGACTTTTGATGAGGAGGGGCCAGTGTCTTCCATCTGTAGAAGATAAGCTGACAATAAGTATGCTGATGAAAGAAAAAGTCTACACATGTATTAACTTTCAAATGACACGTACAGGGGCGTCACAGGAAACAAAAGTGACAGGGTAGGCTCTGAGAGACAGTGTTCTGTCTTTATAGAATGGGGTAGTGGAGGAGATGCAGTGGTGAGAGCAGATGATTTCTAGGAATGATAGATGACCCCTGTTAGAATACACATGGATGTGGCAGTCTGGGGTGGGTCCACTCCCAGGCCCTCTGTGAGGACCGTCCATCTTTCTGGGGAAGGGCTACTTTCGGGCAGATGAGGGTTGTTTAGAGAACAACCTTTCCTGTGTTTGCTCATTTTCCTGTGTCTTCAGCCAAAACAGTCAATACTTACAGCAGCGGAGAGTGGGGCGGTCCGAGCTGACCTCCTCCACCGTGTGTGTCAGCACTCCCTCCTTGCGCCAGGCAGCCTCTACCGTGGTCTCTCTCACCCCTCCGCCTCGGGCTCCTCGGCAGCCAGCAACTCTTCCCGGAGTCCTCTCCTGTGCCTGTCCCTCAGCACCTAGCTAAGGGAACCCTTCTCAGGAAAAGCCCCAGTCCTCTGTTGAGGCTACACACAGTCGTGCTCCTGTGTCAGCTGGGCCCGCTGTGTTTCACACTGACCTTCCCTTTCAGTGCGTATGGCCACTTCCACAATGAGGACAAGACAACGTGCTGGTGGAAAAGAACCGAGTCCATCCGGAGTTTCCTGTTTTCCCATCTGCGAGCCCCTCACTCCCAAGCTGTCCATGGGAGGCCTGGTTGGTCCTTCATTGGGCAGCTATTGATCTGGGCTCTTGGGATTTTTCCAGCGATGCTACGCTCACCGCACTGTGTGGTTCACCAGGCCTGAGTGCCTCAGCCAGCGGTTCCTCATCCTCCACAAATGTCTGCTGCCCTGCTGTGTTTATCTTCCCAACTGAACTCTGGAATAAGTTTTGTTGAGATTAAAAAAAAAAAAAAGTAAACCCACTGAAATTTCAGTAAGGATTGCATTTAAAATTGATTGAGTGGAAAGTTGACGTCTTACCCATCTAGCGAGCCAGTGCTTTTTACTCAAATAGTCTCATATGTTTTCATGTTAATTCTTCACATTTTATTTCTGTTGTACTCTGCTCTTATTGTTGTTGTGTATAATATTTTGTTCTTCTGAATACGGAAGTTCTCTTTTCCGGTTTTGAAACATGGTTGACTCTGTGTCTTCTCTCTGTCAGCCCTGACCCCCCACCCTTCACATCGGTCCCTGCCTTCTGCTTTTCCCTCACTGCAGAGGGAAGGGGCTTCTGGGAGTCAGCCTGTGCCTGTGGCTAGAGGGGCTGGATGGGCCAAAGGCATGGTGCGTACCCCAGGCCTACCAAGGGTTGAGGAGAAAAGTAAGACTCTGGGCTTAAACTGGGGTACTTGGGGCTTTAGCGGACAGATACAGTGCTTGCGTGAAGTGCCGGATGTACGCCTACTTAGAAGTTAATGTGCTATCATTGTGCTGTCAGAGGACCATAGGCAGGGGTCCTGCAGGTAGCCTGAGAAGTGGGCAGCTGGTCAAAGGCTGAGGGAACACTGAGCAGCAAATGTGAAAGTGACTGGTGGCTGCAGCCCTTAGGAGGCAAAGCATGTTTCTTGAGTATGTCATGCCTCTTCGGGAGTTTGAGATTCAGTGATCCAGATGGATATTTTAAATGTGTTTGGCTTTGGGGCAACAAGAACAATTTGGTGTTTTGGCAAGAATGTCCTACACCCCCTTCCCCAGGCCCAGTGGACCCGGCCTTCAGTGAAGTGGGCTTTCAGTTTCACCTTCCCTGTAACCTCTCGGAAACCCTGTGCACCCTCTGTTCCCCTGCACCCCCTTCACCTTCTCTCTGCACCTATGCAGAAGCTGGCCCAAGCTCCCGTGGAGGCTCCAGAAGCTAGCTGTGGTCAATTATTGGGTAGGTGGACTGTGCCACTTTCTGGTCCCTCCCCAGTCCAGGCTGTCAGCAGTGGATTTTATCCTCCAACCATGAGGCCTGGGCACCACTGCCATGCAAGTGACCCTAACGTGGTAGGCTCAGAGCTTTTGTGGAAGGGCCAGAGAAGCAGTTGTTTGAGGAGGGAAGGAAGGAATGCACAGACCAAGCCCTGGGGAGAAAGGGCCCAACCAGGGAGCTCAGCATCTCATTCTCCAATTTATGAAGAAAAATACTAAAATAATTGGCAGAAAAGGCCTTTCCTACAGGCCCCGGCCACCCCCAAGATATCTCCTATCTCCCATGACACAGGAATCTGTATTGGATGCAGGGAAGCCCCCAAAGGAAGAGAGCTTCTGCAGTGTAGAAGTGCATTCCTGGCTCTTTATTCTGGGCCCGAGTTCTCTGTCCCTCATGCTGGTGGAACCTATTTATGTGGTTCTGTGTGGTCACTTTGTTCAGCCCCTGTGCTGCCACCTGAGCCATGGTAACCCCTCAGATACTAATATCTGATCACCCACCAAGAGTGTTGCTAGGACCTCCCCTGGGCTGGTGGCTCACTGGATCCCCTAAAGAGGAGCTGGTTCTTAGAGGTTCCATGCTGCAGTGGTTATGGCCACAGAAAGGCATCTGGGTTCTGGGATGTAACCTAGTTGTCAGCCTGGAGTTGTGGGTCCCAGGTCACTCCTCATCCAGCCAATTGTTGGCCCTTCTCTATGTGAGTGCTTCTTGGACTTTGTGCCCTCAGGACACCAAGATGAGCGCCTCCATCTGGAGGCCAGCTGGGTCAGTTCAGATTGGCAAGTTGCTGTTTGTCCTCCACATTGATAGCCCTAGACTCCAGCAACAACACGGTGATGGCCAGTTGTGCTGGCAGCTACTTATCTGCCGTGTTTATGCCAGTGGTGAGTGATGGGTTCCTGTCCTTACTATTACTGTCCAGCCTCTTCTGGGACATCTAGGCCCTACATCTTGGTCTCTGGAATTTTGGAAGCCATGTCCTATGCTGTGGCTGTTAGGACCTTGGCTCCATGATCCCATGGCATGATTGGCTGCCACAATGTGGAGAGCATATATGAGCCTTTGGAGGCATCACTTAAAACAATCCAGAGGTGGCCAATAAGATTTAATGATGTCCAGCAGCATTTGTAAAAGTTCATAGCCACCATCTTGGTTCTGCTGTCCTTGGGATGGGTTGTTGTGGTCACAGCAGCACCTGAACCTGGCTTTCTCTGCAACATTTTTCTCTCATATTCTAGCACTACAGGCTTGGCGTCTGCTTCTGCCTCATCCCCTCTTGTAGCTACTCTGCTGAGTCCACCCCACCCACTCACTCAGAGCAGGATGAGTTCTTGGCTAAGCCCGAGCAGATGTGCTGGGATGATTCCCATTTAACAGGGAACGTGCCCTTTGTTGACTACATTAGTTGGGACCTCAGATGCTTTGATACTGACTCTTGCTTGGGGTTGTGCTAGTTGTGGTGTGTGTGTGTGTGTGTGTGTGTGTGTGTATGCATATGCATGCATGCTTGCGTGTGTGCGTGTGTGTGTGTGTGTGTGTGTATTCCTCACTCTGCCCTTTGTCCTCCCCCCTGGACCAGGTTGGAGGTGGTTCACTTGGTGCTGTTGGCCACTTTCAGGCTTCAGTCACTCCGCCTTCCCCACTGAGGGGTCCCTACCAGCAGAATTTCTCCAGGAAGGTCAAGGCTGCCAACCAAGGTAGCTTTGAAGAAGGGGAGATACTGAGAATCAAACAGAGCCCCCTCCAGGGGGCAGGAGATGCTGTTGGAGAACTAAGAGTAGCCCTGTGCACACAGCTGCAGGACACTTCCTCTAGGGAAAGAGGAAAGGTTAGCCCCCTGCCCAAGGGGCCAAATGCAGGTGGGGGTCTTCTCCTTGTCTCCACCTGGGGGAACGGAGTCTGATGAAGGCAGCTTTGCTGTGAGTGGTGTTCAGTGGGGATGAGGGATATAATGGGGTTAAGGAGTACAGAAGGCTGAGGGGTACAGAGAAGCTGAGGGGTGCAGTGGTGCTGAAGGATACAGAGAGGCTGAGGGGTGCAGTGACCAGAACCTGCAATCGCATGGCATACCCATCCTCCATCAGGACTGCCCTGGAGTTGTCTGTGCCACTACCGCAGGACAAAGAAACCCAGCCTGTGACCTCACGGCAGTCAGTATCGAGCAGAGCTGAGCATTTATCACATGCTCCTAAATGGGCCAAAACACGGTGTGAATGTGCTGGGCTTGCCTTTTGGGGTCACCAGGCTGTGCTTTTGTACCTTAAATAGCTGTTTTCCTCATGACTGGCTTAGGAAGAGGAGAGCTTTTATGTCTGTCTTTTCATTGTCTTCACTGGACAGATGAATGTGTGCCCATTTCCTTCACCCTGGAGCTGTGAGGAAGCTGAGCTGGGAGAAAGGCGGCACCTCTGGTTTTGGGTGGTGTGGCTTGGGAGGACCAAGCAAGGGTGGATGACAGAGCGGTCCAGCTCAACAGCCATGAGCAGGCGTGGCCATCTCCTTGCTGGTCCTGCACTGAAATATCAGAGTGTAAAGAGAGCTTTCCTTGCCTGGCTGACCTGGCTCCCAGGGCCAGGGACACAGCTGTGCAGGCCACAGGCTGTTCTTTCAGGTTCCAAAGTGGCTGCAGGTGCTCTTGCCTGACGCATCTTACCTCATGCCTCAGCTTCCTCCTCTGCATGGGGACTCCAAAGGCCCATCTCTGTGCAGGGTTTCTGGCTACCCTTTGGGTCAGGGGGCCTTGTGACAGCTTACAGGCTTCTAGGGTGGCACAGGGATTGATTGACCCTTACTAGGACAGTCAGCCGTTGTCCATCTAGAATCTTGCATTCTAGACCTTGCCACAAGCCCCAGGGCCCACTGTTCCATGGCTCTGTCACTATGGGCAGCAGCTAGGGTTCATCACACTGAGGCCCATGGGGCAGGCTTCAGGGTCTCAAACCGGCTCTTTAATTTTTAGTGTTTAAAACCTCAGAAGTTTAAAACTTTTAATATTTAAAACATGCAAAAATAGAAGGGAGAAACATAAAGAACTACCACACACTGGTCTCCCAGCCTCACCAAATACAAGCTCAAATGCTAAGCTTGTCCCGGCCATTACTTCTCCCCATTCTGCACCCCACACTGGGTTATCTGGAATGAAGTACAGAGAGCAGTTACCTTGTCCATCAGTTTTAGTGGGTGTCTCCAAATGATAAAACCCCTTTTTAAAAACTTAGTCATAATACTTTCTAGCTCCTAGAATAATTGCTTAATATCAGCAAATATCAGCATTGGAGTTCTCCGGATGGCCTTAAGACTCTTTTTATTACTATTATTATTTCTCTGAATCAGGATACAAATGAGTCTGTAAAAGACACGGGGCCTCTCTTACTCCATTGTTTCTTTTTGGAGTGTATTTGTTGAGGTCCAGATTGTTCTGTCCCCAGAGCTCACCATCTTCTTTTTACTATGTGTTCCTTGGAGTCCACTGACCTGACCCCCTCCATTCCTGGCCTTGCTGAGAGCTGGTTGTGATCTAGACAGTCTTTACTGGGTCTTGTTCGAGGCAGTGTCTGTGTGTGCCTTGATGCTGGCAGTGATGACAGTAAGTGCTAATCTAGTCACACCTTAGGAATTGCCACCAGCTATTACAGGGCTGTGTTCTTTAAGGGGACTCAAGAGGAGGTTTGTTTCATGCCTTTTCCAGCTTCTAGAGGCATTTCTTGACTGAGGGCCCTGCTGTCACTCAGACCTCTTGCTTCTGTTTCATGTCTCCTTTCCTGACTGTGACTCCTACCTCTGTCTTGTCCTCTGGTAAGGACATCTTGAAACATTGGGTCCTCTTGGATAGTGCAGGATGCCCTCCTCGTCTGAAGATCTTTACCATATCTACAGTGTCCCTTTGCCACGTAGGGTGAGACATTCATAGGCTGCAGGACTTGGATATGAGCCCCTCTGGGAGACCATCATTCTGCCTTCTATGTGTGCTATGGTTTGTTGCCAAGTGCAAGGCTGTTCCAGCTTTCCCAGTGACATGCTATGCTGTGCTTATTGTGCCTCATGCACCAGCCATGTCTCTGCACATTTCTACAGTGCGTTTTTGGGTTAGTTCCTAGAAGTGAGGTACATGGGTTGGAGGGTGATGCACATGTATTGTGCTAGAAATTGCCAAGTTCCCTTCCATTTGGGGTAGGATCATTTTTTATTTTACAGGGTGCCTGCCACAGGGCATGTTGCCAGATGCTTGGATTCTTGCCACTCTGACAGATGAGATATGACATCTCATTTTGTTTTACTTTGCATTTCTTTTAATATAGGCAAGGGTGAGCCTCTTTTCAATTATTAGGAGGCCATTTAACAGTCATGTTTTTCCTCTTGAGCTGATGTTTTTTAAAATTTTTAGATGCTCAGTATTTTCAGAATGTTACCCTTTTATTTTTGATATAAGCTGCAAGTATTTTCCCAGCTTATTTGTCTTTCAAGTTTTTCTAGATGTTTTTGCTATGCATGATATTTTACTTTTTTATAGTCATGGTAATCATTTTATAAATGGCTTTTGAATTTGGAGTCACAGGAATGTTGTCCTTATTTCCATTTAGAGACTTCATGCTTTCTTCTGTTTCTTCTAGGTTTAATTTATCTCATGCATCTAGAATTTATTCTGGGGTATAGCGTCAGAAATGGACCAAATTTTAACTTTTTTTATATACCTATTTAGGTATCCTAGCACTACCTATTAACAAGTCCAAGCTGGGCATTGTGGCACACACCTGTAATCCCAGAGGCAGAAGGACTGAAAGTTCAAGACTACCTGGGTAAATTACCAAGACCCTGTCTCAAAATTAAAAATAAAAAAGAGCTGGAGATATAGTTTAGTACAAAGGCCCTGAGGTGGATCCCCAGTATTATAAAAAAGTTTTAAAAAAATTCCATAAATTTGAGATGCTACCTTTATGATATATGAAGTATCTTGTACAATTGGGTCTCTTCCTGAATTTCCTGTTTTGTTCCACTGGTCTGTCTGTCTGCATTAATACCACTTGCTACTTTTTTTTTCTAGTACTGGTGATTGAACCCAGGGCCTTTGCACTTAGTTATGTGTCTAGCTACTTTATTTTATTTTATTTTAATTTTGAAGAGGATAGAACCAAGGGAAATAAAACAATAAAACCAATCAAAATAAACCAGTATAAGTGATACAGGACTTCAAAACCTTAGAAAATCCACAATAGTTACGCTAATGCCCTTTGTTGTCTTCAGAATAGCTGCAAATACCTTCGGACACAGTACAAATTGAACAGAATAGAATAGAAACAATAAAAACAAAACAACGAATGCAATAAAGGACTTCAAAACAAGCTAATAGTAAATCCAAAATGCCTACCGTAATAAATCTTGCTAACTTTTAAATAGCTGCTCCTGCCATCAGATTTAACATAAAACAAAAGAGACTAAAACCCAATGCAACAAAACAATGAAAATGATATGGTGGGGATCACCTCCTGGTGAGGCCTGGGCCTCTCCCTCTGCAGTCCACTAATGGCGCTGACTCAAGGAGAGAGGCTTGGGTGTGGCTGTCCCTGCTCTGGCAGTGGCCTGCACATAGCGCTGGTTTCCAGGTGAGAATCACCTCCTGGTGAGGCCTGGTTCTCTCCCTCCACAGTCCTTGAATAAGAATATGGAGCGCTTCACGAATTTGCATGTCACCCTTGCACAGGGGCCATGCTAATCCGCTCTGTATCGTTTCAGTTTTAGTATATGTGCTGCTGAAGTGAGCACCCCTAGCTACTTTTAAAAAGTATGTTATTTTGTCACAGTCCTAGAGCTGCTAGGCACCACCAAACTGCTATACCACACTTTCATACATGGAAAGTAAAATATGTATGCCTTACTGGCCAACATGGCTGGAGGTACTATCTTGCCCTCTGTTTGAGTGTGTGTGTGTATGTGTGTGTGTGTTTAAGCTACTTTTGTGACTTGTGTTTCCAAATGAATTGTTTGCCCAATTTATCAGCTCTTGGGGGGTGGAGGAAACCCCAATTTTATTTTTTACTGGATCTATATTGAATTTATACAGGTAGTTGGGATTCACCTTTTCTTGGTGTGGAATGTTACATCCGTGCATCTGGCTGCCTCTCCATTTCTCCACTTCTGGTTCCTTGTCTTTTAGGAGACTATTATTGTGGGTGTGGCCAACATAGTTTAGTTTAGTTTGCTTTTATAAAAGGATTTTCACCTTGATTAAACATTTGAACTGGTTTTTGTGTTCATGAAGGCCACAGCTCTTTTGTATTAATTCATAGCCTGCTGTTTCACTAGTTTTTCTTATGACTATAGTAGTTTTACCATTGATTATTTTGATTTTGTCAAATCCAGATATACAACCCAGTTTTTCTGCAGTCAGAGGTAGTCTGGCATCTCTCATTCTGCTTTTGACCTTGAACCTGCTATGCCGTTTACTGACTGGGATAAGAACTGTTGGGGAGCACTGTGCCACCCCCTCCCTCATCTGCAAAAGGGGAATACTGTGACCTACCCCTAGGGGTGCTGTGGGGATTGGTGGGAAAATGAATGTAAACCACCATCACCCCACCTGTGGGGGCACAGGCACACTGGAGCGTGAGGCACCCCTGTGGATGTCTGCCCAGACCCTTTCCTCAGCCTAGGAGTGTACAGGGCAGTGAAATTCCCAGCCCACTATATGTCTAGTACGAGTTTGTGTTCTCTAAAATCAAAGAATGTATTTTAGGAGCAACAGAGGTTAAGAGCAGAATATTTATTGAGAGAAAGACAGCTTCTGCCTGAGAGAGACAGAAGGGGTCCCAAGCTGGTTGCCAGATCTTTTGTTCTAGGGACATTTATAGAGTAAAACCAAGAGATGAGGCGGATCCAAGATAGGGAGAACCTGGGAACTCGCAAGGCAGAAGGGCACCAGGTGGGACAGAACTATGGTCAACCAGTAAGATTAATTGTTCAGGTAGAAATGACCAAGTAAGGGAAAAATGGGGAAGCGGGTCACATAGAAAGCGGGCATTCTTACAGAGTAAGAATGACTCTTCCCTTAGGCCGTTGGGGTGGTGACTTCTGGCTTTCTCAGGGTGATAGGACCTATTTAGAATATCAGTCCTTAGGATGTGGGTGCATTTGATCTTTTGTCTTGAGGCTTGGCCCATAGAAGGAGGTGTCTATCTCCCCCAAAATTGCAAGGTATCTGGGCTTCTGCACTGGCTCCTTTGAGGGCTTAGCCCTGTCTGGCTGCCTATAATATTTCTGTATAACTCAGTTGCCTGTAACAGGAAGAAGTTTCTCTGGTTGGTGCTGAAAATCTTCTGTTCTGAGTGTCAGCTGGATGGTTGCTGTTATAAACCAGTCCCTGTTCTAGGCACTAGGGAAATTCATACTAGGAACAAGACAGACTCCTTGGTGACACCCCATGGGAGAGACAGATACTCAGAAACAAATGACTGTGATCTGTCTGGTGGACTAAGGACACCTTAGTGATGCAGGCCCAAGGGCTTGGCGGGACCCCACAGGAGACTGGGAGTTAGGCCCATTAATGATAGAAATAAGGACACAGATGTGGCCATTTCTTCCATAAATATAGCAAATGGGGACAGAGAAATGTGTCCTTGGGGCTGTTACATCCCTGCATGTCTGGTCCTACCTCCAAACAAGAAGAGAAAGAGACTGACTGCCTGCATGCCAGCTGGTCTCATGGTGATAACTGGGGTGTCATCTATGCCCTGATGTGGGGCCCTTGTGGGGTGCACTTTTCTGGGGAAATGTGCTGAGGCTACAGCCAATGCAGAGATGCAGAAAGCAGGATTGGTGCCTTGTGGCACATGAGAGCAGGGTATGTACTTAGTCGCACATCCCAGATGGGCCCACAGACAGTAATAGAGGATTTAATAGGTCCTCATGATGCAGGTCAGGGTGAAGGGATTGTGGGCCAGGAGATGCCGGGGGCAGATGCATGGTCAGGGTTCTGCTGTTATTAGTGGGCATTAGTGGATATTTTGCCTTCAGTCATAGGTCTTTCATTTGATTCTTGTGTTTTGAGACAGTGAAGTCAGACAAGCTTGCTGCCTCAAGACACAGTTGTAATCAGAGACCAGAGCCTAGGAGACAGACCAGAGCTGAGGAGGCAATTTTTGGGTCTCCCTCCTTTTCCATTTTCTGGCTAAAATGACCACAGGGGAAAAAGAGGAGAGACCCAGATTTCATGAGTGTTGGGAGCAGCCTGAGACTGCAGACTACCCCTCCTCAGTTGATCTTCCAACTGGGTTACTTAATCCCCTTTCTGATTCAGTCTGCCAGGACCCTAGATGTGATGGCCAGGAGCGTGTAGAAGCACTGGTGTCAAACTTATGCCACGTGTGCCACAGTGGGCTATTTGTATCATTAAAAGCTCTACAAGGTTCGTCATCACTGGTATAGGGGATTCTCAGCATCTCTTGACATAAATGATTCAACGATGTGATGTTCAGCAGATGCATAAAGAGATGTTTAGCATCAGCAAGGCCCTCATCAGTGCATTGTTCTCTAAGCCTCTCCTGGGGTCCCTTTGTGTTTCTGCCTGTTCTTGTGCCTGCCTGAGAGGTTTGTACCATTTTCCAAGCCTCCAGAAGTTCTGTGATTCCTCCACCTCCCACAAAGTAGCACTTAGCTTTGGGAAAACCAGACTCCTGGCCTTTCCCCATGCACTCTTCTCTCACTACCTGTGATTCTGGTGCACCCTCTGTGGGGCACCTGCTCAAGGACCTGCACACCCTAGAAGTCTCTGTGAGGAGGATGTTTAGGGAAAGGTGAGGAGTGGCAGGGTGCAGTAGAGGGCACCCCAGAGCACAGAAGACAGTGTAGTGTGGGGACAGGCACTGGGGTTCATTGTCCTACCAGGGCCATATGTGAGCTCACCCACAGGGAGTGGACCCAAGAGACTGGGACATCACAGGGACTTTCTGGAACACAGCTAGGGGGTGGTCTTTCCAGTTTGCTGGACCTGGTGGGAGGGGACCTGGTGTGGTTTCTAGTGCTTTGTCAGGATCCTCACGTGAGTTCTCCTCAACTCTGGTACTGCCCCTGACATACTTCTGCATGAGTTGGTGGGTTGGCTCCATGGACCTTAGCTACCCCTACAAGCCTATCCAGATGCCCCATCCCAGGGCTGCCTCTCCTCAGCAACTACAGATGCCTTCTCCAGGCCTGCCCAGGTACAGAGCCTCTCCAGGTTTGTGATGCCCAACCCTGGCCACTGGACTGAGCTCTGGGAGGGGCGAAGCCTCATCTGGTCTTCTGTGGCTCCCCTGTGACTCGCTTAATGTTATTCAGGGCTATAGACCTTCTCTGGGTGGGATTAGGAGTGGTTTCATTATAATATTTAGAGACTATAAGTATCTGTTGTCAGGCACTTGCTTTCTGGGGAACAAAAATCACTTGGAAAGAAAAAGAGCTTGGAGTGAATCACTTAAATCTGCAAAATACGTAAACAGCATTCAATTAAAATGACGATTACACTGCCATTAGTCACCACCCTATTCTGGGCTGCGCTGTGGCATTTTCCCAGGCACCCTGCAGCCCTGGGATCAGCAGGTTCATTCCACTCAGGTCTAACTCCACTTCCTTCTGGTCTGAGTGTAAGTGGATTATTGGAGGAAGTGGCCCAGAAAGCCAGACCAATTTCCTTTGAGGAAATAGCTAATCAGGCCTTATGCGCTCTGCTGCGGAGGCTGATCCATAAAAGAGGTTTCCATTTGCCTTTTGAAAATGCTACTCTGTTGGACCTGTGGCACTTGGGGTCCCTGTGAACAGGGTCAGCACAGACCCCTATGCTTCAAACTGCCGCTCATTGGAACCTCCCTGTTGTAGCAGGAAGTGGGTGGGAACGGAACTGATGATGCAGGGAAACAGAGTCAGGCTTTTCCATTCCAGCTTAAAGCTCTTCTCACCAAAGGGATCTCTGATGGGATTGACTTAAACTTTTAAGGGACCCCAGTGTCATCCCAAACCTGTGCCCAACAGTGCATGGCCCTCTGCAGCTGGCCTTGGTCAAAAGCAGCAGGTGCAGACCAGCTAAGAGAGGAGGATGTACTCCCTGCCTCCCTGGGCCTGGGTTGGAAGCAGTGAAAAAGGTCAGGAGCCTGGGCTTAGAGGATGGGAAGAACGGGGGAGCCCTTACAAATGTGGCCAGGTTGACAGGTAGCGGAGACGGCGCAGGTGTTCCATTAAGAGTGCAAACTGGGCCGACATCGCTGATCCCTGAAGGATGCTGGGTGTTTCAGGCTGATGGCTCAGGAAGGTGTGCAGAGATTCTGAGCTTCCTGAGGTTGCTGAAACAAAGTCCTACAGTGTGATGGCTTCAAACAACAGAATTGCAGTCTCGCAGTTCTGGAGATCAGAGGTCTGAAGTCAAGGCAGGGCTGGCTCCTTCTGGCTTCCCCCAACTTCTGAAGATTGCTTTGATCCTCAGTGTCCCCTGGCTTGTGGGTGCCCCATTTGAGTTGAGTGAGTTTGGATCTTTTTGATAAAATTTATAGAAGTTCTTGAGGCTAGTGCCTCATAACCAAATGTTAACATCATAGCATCTTCAAGTCCAGTGTCTTCATAACACTGTCTCTGTCCCATCTCCACATGACCTTGTTCCTTGTGTCTGCCTGTGTCTTTTTTCTGTCTCTTATGAGGACACTTGTCATTGATTTAGGGTCCACCTCAATTTATGACCTCAAGACTTTCAGTTTAATTACATATTCAGAGACCTTTAATCCTATGTAGGCCACATTCTCAAGCTCCAAGTGGCTATATATTTTGGGGTCTCCTTGTATCCACTAAGAAATGGTGGAAGCACTCATTCTAGGGCTCCAGGGACTCTTAGTCACCCATACTGCCAGCACCTTACACCTACATCTAGAATGATATAGAAACTTCTTGAGTTTTAGTTGAGCTGAGAATGTTTCAGGACACAGAGGTCAAAGATACAGGAGACCTGGATCCTGACCCTGCTTTCTCCCTGCCTCCCTGTGGATACCGATTAATCATTAGCTGCTCCAGGCTGGTGGCAGGAACTGGGCATGCAGAAAGCCTACAAGCACCCCTGATCAGCAGGCTGCCAGGGAGTCTGAACCAAGGGAAGCCATTCTTCGCAGTTCCTGTAGACAGTTGACCTGTGCATGGGCTGGTATGTACAGACTCAAAAAAAAGACTGGGTCATACAAGCAGACAGCTTTCGTAAAGAGGATAGAATATCCAAGGCTTGGTACCTTTTGCAAGGGCCTCGGACCACTGGTATTGGTTCCCCGAAAGCAGGACCTGCTTGAGTTGGCTTAGTAGCTCATTGTTGCCTCCCAGGCCCCAGCACTCAGAGCTCAGCCAGTGCTTCTCTGCTGAGTCCCACTGAGCTGGGCAGAATGGCCCATGTCCCTCCCCGCATCCAGCCTGCCTCTCCCCAGCCCTGCAGCAATGAGCTTCCATAAAGCCAGGTTCTCAGGCCTGGCCATCATCACCCTCTATACATGCAATGACCTGTCAGGCAAGAGACATCGTCACTGTGCCCAGCGCTGGATCACCTTTCTCCAGTTTCTGTGCTCCGATAAGTAGGGCTGAATCTCTGGTCTGAAATAACTGGGCTTCTCTGCCTCCCACATTGAAATGTGCGTCTCAAGAGAGAGACAGGCTGCTCTGCCCACCGGCCTGTGCTGTAACAGCCAAGCCCATAATCTGCTCACCATGAGCAGGATGAAGTGTCAGCTGGAGAAGGGCCTAGAGCCAAAAGCAGGTGGGCTGGTGGCCTGCTGTGACTGACACTTATTTTCATTCTGAATTTTTCAACTGGTTTTCAAAATAATAATTTGAAAAACGATTGTGGGCAGTTGAGGAAAGAGTCCCAGCCTAGCTCTGCCGAACAGCTTCATCCATACCCTGGCTGTGTGCTTTTCTCGTTTCCACTCTGTGGCCTGCTAGCCTGCTGTCACTCTTGGCGCCTCCTGTGTCCTCAGGGACTCTATCTGCTCCCTTTCTGGCTGGGTAGGGCATAGGGCTCTTTCTATCCTGTCTACAAGGCAGAGAAGGGTGATACTGAGCCACTGTTATTTGTTCCCTGTAAAGGGCCCCCTTGGAATGTGTGGTGCCAGACCAGGCCACGCTCTGTGGCATCCTTTGCCTTGCAACCAGAATCTGCCCAGGGTGTCTCTTATACACTGCCAGAGGTGCTTTCTGCCTGGCCCACCTGCACCAAGTACACTGCACACTGCCCTGTCTCCTATGACCCCAGCAACCTGACAGACACAGTGAGGGTCTTTGCCTTCACTCTAGAGGACTGAGTCTCAGGGAGAGACTTCAGGGATAACTCTTGAGTTGGAACCGGACCCAGGCAGGTACCTCTAGGGGCCACACACTAACAATACAGGTTTCTCTGTGATCTGAGAAGGATGGCGTCAGAAGGGTAAAACAGCTATGGTTCTGTACAGAGTATGCAGAGCTCAGGTCACAGGGGATGTCAGTGAGCTGACCTAGGATGAGGAGACTGTCCTGGTGGTCCAGCGCAATCACCAGCATCCTTGTAAGCGAAAGAGGGAGACAGAATAGATCAGAATCAATAAGAGCGTTTCAGAAATTTTGCTGGCTTTGAGGATAGGGGAAGGAAAGCTAGAGGGCCAGAAATGGGTCCTCTTTGGAGCCTCCAGAAGGAAGCAGTGCTGCTGACATCTTGACATTTACCCACTGAGACCCAGGTCAGGCCTTTGACCTCCAGAGCTGCAAAAGAATAAATCTATGCTATTTTGAGCCCTGGGTGTCTGTCAGTAATCCCAGGGACCACAGGAAGTAGAAACACATCCTGAGCCTACTTCTGTTGTCCTGTCTTGGTTGGCTCAGCCACCAGGATCCCTGTGCTTCATAGGCCCGAGAAGCAGATACAGCTGTTTGGAACTTTCCAAGGCTTCCTCAAAACCCTGTGTGAGGTTTTGACCACAAAAGGGTGGTTCCCTGGGCATTGAATGGAGGTTTGCCACAGGGAAGTAATCAGCAGCAAATCATGTAAGTGGTGTGGCTTTGATTTCCTTCATCATACTCTGACTTTGCTTAACGGAGAACCTCATGAGTTTCTGGGTACTGCAAATTGTCAGAGTTATGGAGGGCTTGCAGTTTTCCCTTCGCAACCAACCTGTCGCTCAGGGTACCTTCAGAGGGCTCAAAATGGGCTCCAGTTGCTGGGGAAGGTGGTAGCAGGTATGGTACAGGGAAGTGGCAGGAGCCAAGGAAGGTCCTGCCCAGGGAGTGTGCAATGGGTAAGTTGCCCAGGAATTGGTTTCCCAGATGTTGACAGAGGCCCTTACCTCCTTAGCAAGAGCGACACAACTCACTCCTCACCAAAGTGCTGGACCCAGGAATGGGTCCCCCAGGTAACACAGCATTTAGATGGCACCTCCATGTACCCCTCCTCACATGCCTGCCCCAGGTCCCTGTATGTCCAGATGACAGTGTGTCACTGTGTGTCTGTGAGATGCTGCTAGCCCTTCCAGCAGATGTTTGGGACTACTTGCTTTGCTGATGTTTGAAGTGGGTTCGTGTATAATACAGGAGTCCAAGTAGCCACATTAATAAATTTGGAATTTTATTAGCTGAGCTGAGCAATCACTTGCATAGACCCTTGTTTCAGAGTCCCACCGAGTCAGAGAACTGAAGGGTCATAGGGCATTTAAAGCAAAAAAACTGCACAGCAAGACATCCTGTGGGAAACAATCTAGCTAGAATCTTAACATTAATTTTGGTTGACACCTGTATCTTGCTTCTTTGTTGAGCAGGTTAATTTTTCTCTCTTGTGGGTACAGCTCATTCTGCTTTTCTCATGGGATTTGTACCCTGAGTAATTGTTCACTCTTCTGGGTCAAATACAGGGCACAGGATGGCATCAGTTATGCCAAGCTACAACAGTTGACCTGAGGCTCAGTGGATGGAGGCATATTCTGGAGCCCTAGTTCCTGTGAATGGGCCTCACTGCACAGGCAGGGAAGAGAGCGTCATTGCAAGTGGGGCCCCCAGCAGGGAGCTCTCAGGGACAAGAGGGTAGTGGGCCTCCCTAGGACACTCAGGCCAGAACTTTATGTCTGAGGCTGCCAAGCATCCACAGGTTCTTGTCCAGATGGTGATAGAAGATAACCATGAGGGGAGGGGACCTCCATGATCCTTCTGAGGCTCTGCCAGCTTCTGAAGAGGACTGGGGCTCCCTGGAGTGCTCTCCTGGGTGTGACAAGTTACACAATTAAATAGACAGCTCAGCGAGCTGTCTATGTGTGATGCTTTCATACTCTATGTGGACAGTTGCAGTACTGGGTATATCTAGAGTGGGCATCTCAACTTGGCAACATTCATGCTTGACTCAGTTTCCCTGACTCTGGCTGTAGCAGTGGCAGATGACCTCACATTCCACCTCATCTTTGGCTGTTTTCCTTCTCAAGGGCTTGAGAGCCAGGCAGGTCCCTCTAGGAGCTCAGGTGTGGCCCTGGACCTGGTTGAGAAAAAATTTCCGGAAGCAGGCGGGCCATCTGGAGAGCAAGACGGATTGCTGCAAAGTGTCCAGCTGTGGCACAGCATCCCTGCCTGAGTCCTTAACCAAGGACAGATGCCAGGCCACAGCTGAATTCAGTAAGCTCAAGCCATGCCCATGCCCTTCAGACACAGTGGCAGGGCTTCCCTGACCTGGCCCAGAGGACTGCTCTGACCTCATCCCCTTATCCACTCCTCCACTGGCCTCAGCACACCATCGGTTCACAGCCTGTGGGCTCTCGACTACTGTCTCTTCTGCTCACGTGACTTCCCCTGCCTCCTTGTTGTCCATTCAAATTGTTATTTCTCAGTGAGGCTTTCCCTGGGGACCTAGTGACAAGTCCCTCCCCCACCCGGTCCTGCTTCTTTCTCTACAGTATGTGTCACCATCTGAAGTTCTATGCTTGTTCAGTGCCCCTCCATCACCCCCCTCTCCCCTAAGAGGTGTACTCCTCAACAACTTCTGTCCATGTTGGGGAGTGAGGCAGAATTTCAGCTCCCCCCTTCAGGGTTTCCTTTGCTTGTCCAGCTTGTCAAAGGAAAAAGCACACAGTTTACTGAGCACATGCTCCATGTGGCCTGAGATCCCTTATGCAGACAGAGTCCTGAAGCAGCAGTCTGCAGCGGTCACTTGGACACTGACTTGTGAAGAGTCAGCTAGACATGTGGGGAGACCCTTTCCATGTGGGGATTTCACCTCACTTAGGAAACAAGATGGCCAGTGATCACCTTACACTTGCTATTTTTTAAGTACCTTTAATTCAAAATAGTCAATATGCCCAAGTAGCATATTTTTAACTCCTTCATCTGCTTGACTCTGTTGTGCCTAGCAGTGCCTGACTTGAGGGAGGCCACTTAAGGAGCGTTGCTGGCAGGACAGACGTAAATGTTAGCTATCAAATCTAACTTGGCATGACTCCTGGTGCTAGGTTGGGCCAGCTGAGGAACTGGACTTCCCACCATTGGACTTTCTCTAGTGCCACTATGCAAAGTCAGGTATCTGGTCCTGCAGTTTGCATGTCAGTGAAGCAGAAGGTGTGTGAGACAATGTTTGCCAGTTTTCTATTCTTTCAACATATATGAGCACTTGTTCCTGTTCAACTGTAAGGACTGACTCTCTGCCCTCCAGGGAGCTTAGGACTAAAAGAGACATAGCAAACACTGAGAATCTGGCAGAGGTGGCCCTTTCTTCCTATCATGGGCACCATGGTTGGCTGTGTCCTCTCCTGTAGCATCTGGGTTTTTGAATCTTTCAGGATTTTGTGAGATGCTGAAAAGTAAGCCAGGAAGCACTGCAGAGCAGATGCTAAGTTGCTGCAGGTCTAGCTGTCTCAAGTTTCCCTTGTATTGAAATGCCTTTGCCTGCCTGGATCCTTTGCCCATCTGAAGGTCATTGCTGTTCTTTCCCATAGTGTCCACTGGTGCTGGGTGGATATGGGGGTGACTTGCCATCTGCATCTGGTCCATGTGGTCCGGAGCCACCGCTGTTGTTAGGAGTGGGGTTGATTGCATCCAGGATGCAGTGTTTGTGCGTTGATTGTGTGGCCTGCATTTCAGCAGCTGGGACATCCCACTTACATTCCTGGCTAAAGACTGCAGAGTAAACCCATTTTAACACTCCAAGTTGACAGTCCACAAAAGGTGGCACATTTTTTAACTGGTTTCCCACTTCAGGACAATCCTCAGAGAACAACTCGAGGTCTTTTCATTGCAACTGGGCCCACTTGGGGTCAGAGCTTACAGAGAACCTGGGCAAGCTGAGAGCCTGCGTAAGGGAGAGTTCAGGCATTTGGAGCTCTGGGGTCTCCTTCTCCCTGATCTTGGAAGGAGCCCTTGGAGCAGCACTTCAGGGGCCTTGCTCACAGTTTCCTCCCTGTGCCCCCAGGTATTTGTTCAGGGAGAATCCAGCTGTCCTTTCACTATAAGCTCAGAAGTCTGCAGAAAGTACTTCTAGAGCAAGTGTGAGTAAGCAGATAATTTGGTTTTGCCTAGGTCCTGTGATTTTTGTCTTCTTTTTTTAGACTGCATTTCTGCGGAACTTATTAGTTGTGGGAAAAATGCAAGTTAAACCTGCCTGTCCAGTGTCCTTTTGGCAGGTTCTGGGTTTGCGTCCCTGTTCTGAGGGCAGCCATACAGGAGATCTGTGCTTATCCCAGGGACAACATTGGGACTATTTTTAAAAATGAGATCACTACCCCCTCTACAGAAGCTCTGCCTGGAACCAGGGCTCACTTGCTGACAGTGCTTCCTGACGGTTCATGTTCCTTCCAAAGGGCCACCTCTTCATTCATCTTAGATAGAAAACACTCCATTTCTTATCTGTGGGGAGATCTTGGCAAGAACCAAGGAAGAGCAGGGCAGGACACTGGTCATGGCCTCCCTTCCATCACATCTAGACTCCTTCTCACCCCTCCTACAGCCCACCACCCCACACCTGCTCCTGGGAGTCTATTCCCCAAACCGCAGTTCTTTCAGGACTGTACAGTGTGGAGCTAGGGGGTGGGTATCTTTGAAGGCAGGAAGCAATGTATCCCTGGACTAGGGTCTTCCTAAGGTATCAGCCCTATTTGGGAGCAATTTCAAGCAGACCTTTGTAGGGGTGTTGCTAGCCTGCATGGGAACCTGGCTGGGTTTGTGTCATTGCCAGGTTTGGGCTGGGAGTGAGTGGATTCCAAGATTCGGGGACACTCAGCTACAGCCGAATGCTACCTTTGTGCCCTGTGGTTGTCACACCTCAAGCTTAGCCTGCTATGGGCTCAGTGTGCCTGTAAGCCAGGTGCGGGTGCGCATACTTTTACCTTGGAAACTATATACATGGTTTATAAAGGTCACTATCTCTGGATGATGGAGAAATATTTAGAGCTCAGGGGTGGGGAGAAGCTGCTCAGTGCTGCATCCAGAAGCCGTAAGATCATCAGTCATCTGGGCAGACCCAACAGTGTAGGGCAGGATCTATGGCTACAATAGCAGCGTCTGTCAGCAGACATCCTTATGGAAATATGACAGAAACCACTGCCAACAAGTGGCTGCCTGTGCTCTCATCCACCAGTGGGGGATGTTTTCATTCGCCAGGGCTCATTTCCAGTTTCTGCCCATCCCAGGCATATCACTCTACATCATCTACATTAAGTAGTGAAATGTAGCATCCTTGCTTGGCATTATAAAAGTAGGTCTTATCATTAAAAGCCTTTATGCATGTCAGTTCAGGGACTATGTGATAGTTTGTTTAAACTTACTTATCTATGCCTGGAAGGTTGCTGAATGTCTCTGTGTTGGGAACTCTGGTTGCTATAAATAACATTGCCATGAACATCTTTGGACAGACAGTACCCTCATTTTAGGAACATTCCCAGGAGAGGGAACATGAGTTTCCCCTCAGGGGTGGATCCAGAGGTTTGGCCCCAGACTGGTGCCATTAAGATATCTATTCAGCTCTGATGTTGAGCAAGGCATCTATCTGTGAGTCTCCCTCTCCCACCACCCCCGCACCCCAATCCTAGACCCATCCACATCCTCCCCTGGAGATCGCAGATTGTAGAAACTCTCCGAAGTGGCTCTGGTTACCTGTCCTGAGAGGCTCTTCATGATTTGAAGGGGGATGAGCTACTGGTTCTGCAGCCAGGATTTTGTGCCTAATTCCTGGTTTCCTTTTCAGATCTTTGTGATTCTGACTGACATTCCTTAGCCACAAGGGACCCCTGGCATATGATTCTGCTCATTTTCTGCTTCTCGCTTCTCTCCTCACCCTGGTCCTCCTTGCCAAGCAATTAGTAGTGTATTAGTAATGTCAGCACTAATAGTTGACAGTGACAGTTAAATGATTAGAGGACATTCAATCTTAAGGCCTGTGCAGTGACCCTGTCATCATAGAGGGTCCTTGTGGTAGGAAGAGTGTCCCTGTGCTTGACGAGGGATTTCTAGGTGCAGTGTTCTGTGCTAAGCAGATTTTCTCATTCATTCCCCAACAGGCCAAGCCATGTGCTTATCTGGGTCCCAGGAAGTGGGTACTGGGGCTCAGGAAGGCAGGGTACTACCTAGGTTATGGCTTACCAGCACCGGTGCAATGCACCCAGCACTGCCCAGCCTGTCTCATGGCTTGGGCTCGTGCCTGGTGCCCTTTGGCTGGCCCTTACGTGTCTGCAGGTGGTGCCTGTTCACAGCCTTTCCTGTTCCAGCTGGGAACCCTGGTAGAGAGTAGAACTCTTTCTGTCCTGCCCACAGGCCAGGACCTTCTGAAGTTGTCCTGCGACCACAGAGAAACCTGCAGTGTTAGTGTGCTATCCCTGGAGGCACGTGCCTGGGTCCTGTCCTAACTCAGGATGGTTCCTGGAGTCCTTCCCTGACACTAGGTCCTGCAGAGTGAAGGCAAGGACCCTCCCTCTGTCTAAGGTTGCTGGGGGTCACAGGAGACAGGGTAGTGTGCAGTGTACTTGGCATAGGTAGGGCAGGTAGAAAGCACTTCTGACTGCGTGACACCCTGAACAGATTCTGGTGGAGGAAACTAGAGAGCTCCTGCCCCTATGTGTCCCACTGAAGTACCTTTTCCCTGCAGGTGTGCATCGTGCAGAAGCGGGACACAGAGAAGATGTATGCCATGAAGTACATGAACAAGCAGCAGTGCATCGAGCGTGACGAGGTCCGCAACGTCTTCCGAGAGTTAGAAATCCTGCAGGAGATCGAACATGTCTTCCTGGTGAACCTCTGGTAAGCTCACTCCACGAATTTACCAGGGTCTCTTGCTGCAGAAGGATTTGCCTCCTGCAGGTGGATGAGGGGCCATTCCTCTCCTGTCTGCCTCATACCCATTGCTGCCTGGCTGTCATAGCTCTGGGCTGCCTTGGCACCCACCAGCCTTCTTTCCTCTTCCCATCAACTTGCCTTGCTGTGCCCAGGGCCATCTTGGGCCTGCCAGAAGCCCAATGCTTACTGCAGTGGAGATGTTCCACCTGCGGGGTCTCTAACCTGAAGCCACCGAGGAGAGTTTAGGGGCTGACCTTTAATTCCCTGCAAAAAAAACGAGTACTAAGACCAGCTCCAGGAGGCACAGGATCTTGTAGCATCTCCCTTTCTGGGCTTCTCCCTGACCAGAGGTCTTCCCTGACCATGGTTGTTGCTTGTCGCTGTGTTCAGTGGTGCCCTTGCAGATGGGCATGGTTCCCAAACTCTCTGTGGAGCACATGGATCCCGGCAGTGGGAGAACGCTAACCCAGCAGTCCCGGAAGGTTCAGGTGCCTTTCCCCGACTAGGCATCTGAGTATCCTTTAGCCAACCTTACGGGAAGAGGCACCCGACTCCCACTTGGATCATGAAGAATAAATCTGTCCTATTTGACAGTGTGACTGGGGCGAGCTATTTCAGGGACTGGCTCAGAGCCCAAACCTGCCCTCTGCCCATGTGGTGACCTGAGATCACCACGTTAAGATACAGAACTTTAAAGTGGACAGTGACCGTTTTCCAGAGGCCACACTATGTACCTCAGAAATAGTGTCACATGACTCTGTCTATAGTGACAGGGGACAGTGGGACTGTACTGAGCGGAGGTGGGATCCTGCCCTTTCTGGGCAGAGACGAGAGTGCCGATCAAGGCCATAGGGCCCAGGCATGATGGAACTTGTTGCCCAGAATAATTGGATAGCGCAAGGAGCTCCTTGCCCCTTGCCTGCCCAGTGGCCTTGTCTCTGTCTCTGTGACCACTGTTCTCACCCAGTGTGACCCACTGGGTGCTCATTGCTGTTTGATTCAGGCAGGCTAAAGAGGCTGGCAGAGCAAGGCAGTGTCTTTGTGATCTGTCTTGTTTTCACTATCTTAGGGGCAATCGTTTTAAAGTTAGGGACATCAAATGCCCCTTCATCCTGCCCTTGCCTCCTAGTGGCCAAAGAGGTCAAGCCTGGGTCAGACCTTCAGCCTCAGGCAGGGTGATTCTTCCCTGGTAGGTTAGAAAGACCAAAGGAGCTTGCCGTGAGGTGAGACCTGGCACGCAGTCCCATGGGGACATGCTGACACGGAGACTTCTGTGGAGAAGACCCTGGATTTCCCTCTTGTGGGGCTCAGAGCTGCTCCTACACCAGCCCTCCTTGGCTCTCTCTGAGTGGCCTAGTGGTCAGGCACATAGGCGATAGTCTGTACCCACAGCGGGGCACAGCACTAACCTCCCTGTTCTCAGTCCTCTTGCTCGTGCAACAGAGATGGAGCAGTCCCCTGTGTCACCGTCTGCAGCGTCCGTGTGGGCAGAGCACTCTGGCCTGGGGCTGTGAGTCATCGCTTTGGTTGATATGAGTGTCTTTCCCTCAGGCTGCAGCACTCCCTCACCCCATAGGCCAGCTTACTGGTGATGTCTCCTGCCACCCCAGAGCCATTCAGGATGGGGCTACCATAGCCCCAGTGGGAGCTTCCAGGGGTGGGAGCCTCCGGGTGGAGAAGACCACCTCCACTTGTCCACTCGTGGGGCCTGGCATCCAGTCTTTTTGCTCTGTGGCGCTCTTCCCTTGCCCCTCTCCCATTCCCCGTCCAAACCACCTTCCCCAGGAAGCCCTCCCTCAGGAGGCTGTGGTGGCAGGCAGAGGACCGTCACAGGAAAAGTGAGTATTTGTGATTATTTCTTGAAAGAGCCAGTCATTTAAAAATCTGAGTTACTTCACACACAAAAAAACTGCAAAGCAGAAGGAGGTCCTTAAAGCACTATTTTGTCATTGTCACTGTCATCTTCATCAGCAGCACCGTCACCAGTATCACCATCCGTCCTCCACCCCCTCCTCCCTACCACCATTATCAATGCTATGGCTACCAAGACCATTATCACCATTACCACCATCACTTATCACCATCGCTGTCATTACTACCACCAAGGTCACTGCCAGCATCGCCATCACCATCACAGCTCACTACCACTGTCATCACTGTGGCTGCTGGTCATTAAATACCAGCCCAGTGCCCAGCATCGTGCCAGGCATTTCTCCCACGCTGTCTCATTTTCTCCCTTAGCAGCACTCCGGAGTAGTGTCTTTACTCTTACGCTACGGAAGAAGAACCAGGCCAGCAGGAGACAACCAAGAGCTGGGCACGATACAGCTTCTCCCAATTTGTTAGGCAGCTCTGGTCCCCCAGCTGGGCTACCTCCAGGATGGGCTTGTCTGTCTTTCCCCAAGCTCGTAGCTCAGAGCAGCTCTGAGCTGGGGTGGAGTCAGTGCCTGAGGCAGGAATGTGGTGTGGAGCTGTCGCTTTCAGACAGGGTGCCTTGATCGCTTTCTTTGTTGCTAGGACAAAATAGCCTACACACTCTACTTAATGGAGGAGAGGCTTCTTCTAGCTCACAGTTTTTAAAAGTTTCAGTCAATAGTTGGCCAACTCCAGGCAGAAGCTCCATGGTGGAGGGATCTGGGAGGGTAAATCTGCTCACCTCAAGGCAGCCGAGAAGCAGAGAGAATGAAGGAGGGATCTGGGAGGAGAGGTAAACCCTTACAGGTCACATTCCCAGTGGCCCATCTCTTCCAACCAGACCCCCCCTCCCAACAGCAAGTTAGCTATGATGCTCTTATAATCCAGTCACCTGCCAGACACCTGAGGCTTTGAGGGCCATTTTAGATCTAAACTAAAGCATGGGGGCTGCGTGTCAGGTAGGGCAGCAGCTGTGACTCTGGTTTCCCAGCCATACCCATGCCAGGACCTCATTTGGTGCCACAGGTACTCCTTCCAGGATGAGGAGGACATGTTCATGGTGGTGGACCTGCTTCTGGGTGGGGACTTGCGCTACCACCTGCAGCAAAATGTCCAGTTCTCCGAAGACACAGTGAAGCTGTACATCTGTGAGATGGCCCTGGCCCTCGACTACCTGCGCAGTCAGCACATTATCCACAGGTGTGTGCACTCCTGACGAAGCGGGCACTTACCTGGGCTGGGCAGGACTGGCATCAACCTTGGACCTGGCCATCCGAGGGGCATCCACACTCCAGTGAACCTGCCCCGCCCTTGCCTGAGGACCCGTTCGCAATGGTAGCACCTGGGTGATCAGTACCTGGCTCCACAGTCAACCCCATAGCCGCGTATCTGGTGTCTGCCTGAGGTGGGCCGTATCCAAGCAACCTGCCTGAGGCTGAACAGAAAGCGCCCTTAGCTCTCATGGGTGGAGCACAGGCCCTGTCACATGGAAGCGGCCTTCCTCTGGTCTGTTTACTTGGAGGCTCCCACCTGCCTAGCTGCCATGTCCTGGGGAAATTAAAACATTTGCACGAAGCAGATGAAATTAGGAAGCAGTTGAAATTAAGAATTAGAAACTAGGTTAAAATTCAGCAGCCACAGAACAAAATGAAAAGATTCATGTGATATGATTTAAAATCAAGTAAATCAGATTCTTCCCTCTCTGCCCTTGGGGATTCTGTTGTCTGGTCATGATTCAGGCACTTGACAGTCACTGAATAGTGACTGAGTCTGGAACTCGGGACAGGATGTGGGCTGAGGCCAGGTTATCAAAGAGCTAGAGCTCAACTAGCAACTTCTGCACAGCCCTGGGCCCCTGGCTAAGGGGCCGGCCTGGGGGTCCAGACGAGGAGGATCTGCTGTGCTCTCCCGGGAGCTTCGGGCTGTATGCACCCTTCTGTGTCTCGTTCCCGGCATTCTGCTATTGGGACTCAGAATGTGGGAAGCTGGAGGCTCCCACGGGTGGCTCCCCACTGCTGTTGGAGAAAAGTATCAGGAGGGTAAGAACCTCCTCTGCCCACTAGGCCGCAGTGCTGTGGCAGGGACCAAGCCAAGCCTCCTTGACTTGTGCTCAGCCGGGTGGGCATCTTGGGAACCCCACTCTGCCAAGATCAAGGTAGCAATTGGCTGGCTTCAGGAATTTTTCTTCCTCTTTTTGCACCTCTAGAGATGTCAAGCCAGACAACATTCTTCTGGATGAACAAGGTGAGGGGCAGGCATATAGGGAGCCCTGGGAGGCCAAAGGGGAGAGCAGAGGGGTGTGCCTCTATGCAAGGATATATCTCCTGTTCTGGACAGTGACATCCGTGACCCTCTCTCACAGGACACGCACACCTGACTGACTTCAACATTGCTACTATCATAAAAGATGGAGAGCGGGCGACAGCATTAGCGGGCACCAAGCCTTACATGGGTAAGCTCAAGGCCTTGCACATTAGTGCCTGGCCACCCCCCACCACCCTGTGAACCAATCCTCATCTCCCTTCCCCCACCAGGCCCATGACCTGGACCCATGACCGGTGAGGTTAAGCTAAACCCTGAGGTCCCAGCAGCAATGTTGGGGCAGACTCTGTAGGGTGCATCTGATGTGTGTGGAGAGTCATGAAATACAGGGATACGACCACGCACACGCAGACATCTGAGCCCCGGAAGTCTCTGCCGGGGGTTGTTCTAGAAGGGGGCTGCTTCCCCCACCCAGGTGGGAAAGCACAAAACCACTCAGGGGACTCCTGTCTGGCTCTGGAGGCCACCTATTGAGGTGAGACTGTGAGGGCACAGGTGTCAGAGTGGCCAGTGCCATCACAGCTTAGCTGCTCTCTCTCTCTCTCTCTCTCTCTCTCTCTCTCTCTCTCTCTCTCTCTCTCTCAAAGCTCCAGAGATCTTCCACTCTTTTGTCAATGGTGGCACCGGCTACTCCTTTGAGGTGGACTGGTGGTCAGTGGGGGTGATGGCCTATGAGCTGCTGCGAGGATGGGTACGGATCTATCTGGCTGCCACTCAGCTCCCAGACCCCAGCTGGCTGTTCCCCTGTACCTGGATGGCTGAGAGCCACATCTAGCCCCCCGCCCCCATTCTCAGAGAGTGCTAATGCTTTCAGTAAAGTGTCTGGGCTAATGCTTGGTGCCTGAGTAAGGAAAGGAGGTATGAATTTAAGGTGAGCTTCTTGAGGGTAATGGGTGGGACCTGCACCTGTGCTTTACAGGGTACACCAGGCAGAGTGTTCAGTGTAGGGGAGGGCTCCTTAGAACTTGGTGCAAAGCAAGGTAGCCATGTGTCCCTGTGTTCTTGCTCCTGGAAGCAGGTGCTAACCCAAGCCTTGTGCTTCCCTCCCTGTCCCCCCTCAGCCACTCCACAGAACCCTAGCCTTGAGGAGGGCAGCCTCCCCTGACCCCCAGGGGTCACTGCAACTTCCAGCCAGATGGCATCCAGGCTGTGGTGCAGAGCTTGGCCCATGCGGGCTCCCCCCACTTGGGCTCTTCAGTGGTCCAAAGCTACACTGGGTGCTGTGCCAGCTCTTGGGTTGGGGGTGGGAGCTCAGTGCCTGCTTGCCCGCAGAGGCCCTATGACATCCACTCGAGCAATGCTGTGGAGTCGCTGGTCCAGCTGTTCAGCACAGTGAGCGTCCAGTACCTGCCCACCTGGTCCAAAGAGATGGTGGCCCTGCTGCGGAAGGTGAGCCTCCCCTTGCTGTACCCACCAGGCGGTCTATACTGCTCATGCTCATTCTCCCCACGCTTAGGGCTGCATCCCCCTTTCCAGGGCAGGCAGCTCTACCTTGTGGGCTCAGACCCCTTCACTAGTGCTGTGCTAGAACCTTCCCCAGCAGCAGCACTGGGGCCCTGCGCTCAGGGAGAGGATGCCTGGCTCCTGCATTTGTGTGTGCTGAGGTCCAACAGCAGGCCGTGCTGTCCTCGCCTCATGGCAGGCCTGCCTGGGCACAGACTGTGAGCTATCACTTTACACTGCCACCTGGCTAATCCTCACAGGGGCCTGCATGCCAGGACACTGGTCAGCACACCACTTCATAGATGTACACACACTGAGGAATGCAGGCCACCTGCATGCCACATGTGAGAGTGGGTATGTGCCAGGCTGGGTGCAGGCCCGTGCTGTTTCCTGGCCTCCTCTGCCACACTCCTCTATTGGAGGTGCACATAGTCTGGCCAGCCCTCAGGGGATCAAGCTAGAAGAGACCAGGTCCCCCTGCACCTCTTAGGGCCTGAGCTTTGACTATAGCATGGAGAGGACATGAGCTGGGCAGGGTCACAAGTTTCTAGTATTGTGATGCCGTCCATCCATGATTCGGGACTGGGCTGGGGCTACTTCTCACTTGGAGAGCCATCTTTAAATACAGTGGAGGGTGCGTCCAAAGGGAGAGTCCAAAAGCCATATCCAGGGTCAGAACCACAGGGTATAGAGAGAGGCTGTACCAAGCAGGCCTAACCAGCTGTTGGCCAGGCAAGAGGTGCTGACCATTGTGACCCTGCTGCCCTGGGTAAGACTGAGTGCCTGGGCTTATCCAGGCATGGAGATTCTGTGCTGAGGTGGAAGTGGTTTTGTATTAAGGTCTGGCAAGCCACTTGCAGTTAGTTACAAGATAGCCTTAGTTGGGGCTCTGCTGCCACCTGCTGGGAAATCATGGCAGGACACCCTGCTGCTCCTTTGCTGTCCTTGGTTATCAGGGCTACTAAATGCAATTGTTTCTTGGGCCACATTGCCGGCCTGAATTTCTAATCTTCAGGCCTGGCAAATGCTGTTGTGGGTTCTCTGGCCTGGAATAGGTGGCTTTTCCTGTAGGGAGTGCACTGAGCCCAGAGCCTAATTGACACAGTCCTTGTTGCAGCTCCTCACTGTGAACCCCGAGCACCGATTCTCCAGCCTTCAAGACATGCAGGCCGCCCCGTCGCTGGCCAGTGTGCTGTGGGATGATCTGAGCGAGAAGAAGGTGGAGCCAGGCTTTGTGCCCAATGTAAGTCTGTGAGCTCAAATGGGTGGTTCCAGGGCTGGGGGAGGTGGCCACCTGCTTGGCAGGCTTAGGACCCTGTCGCTCCACAGAAAGGCCGCCTGCACTGCGACCCGACTTTTGAGCTGGAGGAAATGATCCTGGAGTCAAGGCCCCTGCACAAGAAGAAGAAGCGGCTGGCCAAGAATAAGTCTCGGGACAGCAGCAGAGACAGCTCCCAGTCGGTGGGTATGGGGCGTGGAGTCTTCTCTCCCACCTGTGCACTGTGTTCTGCATGGCCTCTGGCCAGGGCACACATCTTGAAAGTCCAGTGAGTGGTCTTCCTGAAGCCCTGAGAAGGCTTCCTTCCAGCTTTCCAAGTGCCCCTCACGCCCTTCCCTTGCTGCAGCTTCTCTGAACATGTCACTCCTGGAGTAGGCTGAGCAGTGACCACACGGAGCATCAGCACTGAGCAGGCGAGGGGTCACGTGTGGGAAGCCCTTGGCCACTGGCTCAGGTGCACAGGTGGTGGCAAGGTGTCGGTGTCCAGTGTGTTGGTGCCCAGGTGCATTAATGCCCAGGTGCAGTAGTGTCCTGGGCTGCCATATCAGAGGGCTACGAACTACAAACAAGGCACTGAAACAATACAACTATCTTGTGTCTTGGTCCTGGGTGCTCAAGTCTGAATGAAGGTGTCAGCAGAGCTGTGCTCCCTGGAAGCCTCCAGAGGAAGGAAAATTCTTTTCTGTCTCTCTCAGCATCTGGCAGTGCTGTCAATCCGAGCATCCCCAGGCACCAAGATGCATCTTCTGTCTTTGCCTCCATTGCCATGTGACCTCTTCCCACAGCGATCTGCTTCTCCTCTCCTCTCCTTAAAAGGCCACCAGTTGGATTCAGGACCCAGTGTGCTCTGTTATGACCTCATCTTAAGTTGATGACAATCACAAAAACCCTATTTCCAGTCTCATTCCCAGGTGGTAGGGGTTGGAAGCTATTTTTTATTGATTTTTTTGTTGTTTGTTTGTTTGGTGATGGGAAGATACAGTTGAGCCTGTAACATTAGGGTATAGCTGATGTGCAAAGAGCAGCTGCGGTTATAATTGCTGATGTCAGGTGACAGTGGTGACATTGGATATGATCAGTGGTCCCTTGTCCCTGAATCTGAGCCTGGCCAGTGGAAAGCTTGCTGGGGTGCCCAGACCCCCAGTCCCTAGGCACACTCTCCAGACCGGTGAGCCTATATTGTTCTTGAGCATATGAGTATTTGTCCTCTCTTCACTGATATGGGGTGCAGGGCTGGGGCATCCCCTGTGTACCACAGTATTTTAGAGAATTTAGGTCTGTGTTCCCATTCTCCTTGCCTCACACTGTTGATGGTGACTCCTGGTGTCTATGGGTGGAATTACAAGCAGAGAGCCACCAGGTGAGGCACTGTCACCAGATGTTTGGGAGGTTCTTTCCAGTGTCTTTTGCTTTCCCATGATTAAATATTTAAGTTCCACCTCCAGATCCAGGGCTTCAGGGTATAAAAACTAGCAAAGGACGGGGGGATTGTTCCTCATGAAGGAACAGAGCCCAGCTGTCTGCACTGACCTCCTCTAGTCCATGGATAGGAACAGGTGAGGTCAGGCATCATCATCTTGGGTCAGTGCTGGGAAAAGTTCTGAAAAGCAGCCTGCTGAGAAGAAAAAAATCCCAGTATTCCATGGGGAAATTAAGAACTTTGAAGCTGAGTTTTGCATAACAGCTTTTGTTTTGATATAACTCACATTTCACCCATCTAAAGTGTATAATGCACTGGTTTCTAGCATATTCATGGGGTTGAAGACCCACCACCACCATCTGATTTTGGAATGTTTTCATTTAAAAAGCCCTGTACATCAGCAGTTATTCCCGTCCTCTCTTCCTCCTGCCAGAAGTCTGTAGCACCTACTCACCTGCTATCCATGAATTTTTCCATTCCAGACATTTATAGAAATGAAATCCTCCAGGACATGGTCCTTTGAGCCTGGTCTCTTCATGGGATGGTGACTGCCAGGTCCATCCACGCTGTTGCACATGCAGGGCTTCACCCCTCTATTGCTGAGGAATCTTCCGTTTCTACATTGTGTTTTGTCTGTGGGTGTTTTGCCTGTTAGTTCTGTCTGCGCCTTCCTCCATTGGTATTTGGGCTGTTTCTACATTGGGACGGCTGAATAAAGTTGCTGTGACCGCTCAGATGCGTGTCCTCCTACGGATATGCACTTCTACTGTCCTGGGTGCACACTTAGAGTGATGCCCCGCTTCTTTTGTCCATGTTTTCAGGAACCACCAATGTTCTATGGCAGCCACACCACCTTGTGTTCCCACCAGCAGCGTGAGGGCGCTGATGTCTTCGTATGTGCACCAACTCCTGTCGCTACGTGGTCTGTTTGCTTTTGACCGGTACATGGAGTGTGAAGTGGTGGTGGTTTTGATTCACATTTCTCTGAGTCAGGGTATTGAGCATCAGCTGGGTGCTGTTTGGGCACATCTTCTTGAAGAAATGGTTACTTAGATCTTTTAAAAATTGGGTCATCTATCAAAATCCACTTTGACAATATCTTTTAAATGGTATATTTTAAACCATTCGTCCTTAAAGTGACCCTTCTATTGTTGGACTAACATCCACCATATTTGTAACTGTCATCTACTTATATTTGTCCTTTCTTTTTTCCATGTTGCCTTCTTGGTTTTTTTTTTTTTATTTTATTTAAAAAAAAAAAAAAGCATGTAAAGGGTAAAGGTAATACAAAATTCCAAAAAAAAAAAAAAAAAGATAAACAATAAGAAATCACTAGTTAAAATTACATATTGTCCTCTTAGAAATAGTTGCTCAAGTTACAAAATTAAAACATACAAAGTAGATACTCAAACAGTGAGAGTGTAGACAGTTATGCATGCATGAATCTCTGCATGTATTTCTGTACTTTCTATATTAGAGGGAAAAACAAAACTTAGCAAGACAAAACAAAACAAATTCCTATAAAAACATGAAACAAAAAGTCATATAAAACCACAGTACAAGGTGATCTACAATGATTACTGTGTGTGTTCTTATTATCTTCAATAGAATGTCTATATCATCAGGCATAATTGAATATAGCAGTATGATTGAGTATAGCAGTAAATAACAATATTAGTAAAAATAAAACATTGTAGACAGTATAAAACTTCAAAGGCAGGTAATAATCAAACCAGAATGGATATTCTAGTGAATCTTGTCATCTTAAGTGCAGTTGCCTATAATCTCAGACTTGATATTATCAATTAATAGCTTTGAATAAAATCTATCAATACAAAACAGTGATCTAACAAACCAGATTCAATTACTATCAGTCATGGTAAAACAGTGTAGGTTTTACAGAGCTTTAGATTAAGTTAATAGGAAATTAAGGATGATTACTGTACTATATCCTGTTATTTTTGGGATTACTGTCTGTGCCCTCAAATCTAGGATAGGTAAAAATGACTGGAACAGAATATAATACATCTAAGCAGAGTAGTGGGGGTAATGTGGGTTTAAATCCTGGTGCACTTGACCAGTTGATTTTGGTTAAAACTTCACATAAAAAGTTATTTTTTGACTGTTAACACAAGTTGAAGATTATATCTCATTTACTTAAATGACTTACATTCAAGCGCAACCTAATATGTTGTGTTGGTTTTATTGACTATTGAGACTTAAACACCTGCCATTTCTATTCAGAATGTGTGTTACAATCTGACTTTGTGAGAAATTTTACATGTATTTGGAATGAAAAATGTTCTGAGTAAAATATTGCAATAGGAATTATCTATTTAGATTTGGAGTAACTGTTCCAACTATAATTATTTTCTGTTTTGAACTGCACTGAGCTAGTAGAGTAACAGACCTTTTAAGACAGTATTAAAGATGTAAAGTTGAAATAAATAAATAAATAAATAAATCCTGGTGCACTATTTACAATATAGCGCATCAAGACCATCTATATTATAGTTTCTAGTTATCCTTCTCTGCCTCATTTCTGCTACGCTATTTTTCTGCCTTTGTTTGTCTAGCTTTCTCCTTCATTCTGCTTCCTGCCCCACTCATTGAGGCCTTTCTGCTACTGTTCCTAAAATCCTGGTATTTTTTTCTCTCTCTCTAGAATGTCCTTCAGTATTCTCTGTAGTGTTGGATTGGTGGTCACAAACTCCTCCAGTTCCTCTTTGTCATCGAAGCATCTTGCTTCTCCATGAACTTCTAGTGACAGTTTTGCAGGGTACATCAATCTGGGCTGGAGGTTATTTCCTTTCACGGCTTGTAACACTTCACCCCAACCTCTTCTTGATCTGATGGTCTGTGTTGAGAAGTCAGCCGTGATTCTGATGGACTTACCTTTATAGGTAATCTGTTTCTTTTCTCTGATGGCTTTTAATATTTGGTTTTTATATTGAATTTCTGGCATCTTGATTATTATATGTCTGGGTGTAGATCTGCTTTGGCTGTAGGTGGCTGGAGTTCTGTATGCCTCACACAACTGAATGTCATTTTCTTTTCCCATGCTTGGGAAGTTTTCCTTAATTATTTCCGTGAATAGCCTTTGTAATTCACCTGTATGTATTCCTGCTTCTTCGTTCACGTTTCTTATTCTTAAATTGTAGATTCTCTTGTCATCTTCTAGCCTTTGTATTGTTACTGCCTGCTTCCTTGTTATTTTTAAGAGATCTTTCCTTTCATGATCACACACTGCCAACTTATCTTCAAGTTTTGATAGTTTATCCTTAGTTTCTTTTAAGGAGTTTTGCAAGCTTTCAAAGGAGTTTTTAATTTCCTGGTAGTCTCTTTGAATCTGCTTCATGTATTCTATATTTTCTTTATATTCTTTATTGAATGTTTCTCTCCTTTTTTTTGTGTTCCTCCCTTCTTCTGTCTGTATCATCCTGAGAGATGCTTCCTGAGAGCATTTCTTTTATTACTCTACTCATCCTGCTTTACCTGATTTAATATTTCAGTTTTGAGCTCGTCTACAAGGTCCTGAAGATATCTCTTAATGTCCAGTAAAGCCATGTCTGATGTATGTTTGCCACCTTCAGTCTCCCTTGTTTTTCCTTCTCCTGGATCAGGGCTCTCAGGGTTCTGGGCTGGGGGCCTCCTCCTACCTCTCCCTCCTGTTATCGTCCCGGCTTCCTCCACACGGGTTACAGTGCAGGTCCCAGCCCCCTTCCCTGTTGGCCATGTGAGGGACCTCTGCCCTCTTCTGGCTGCTCTTGTCACTGAGGTGTAAGCAGCAGCTGCATATGCCTGCACCTCCCCACCGGGCCAGCCAAACTTCAGGTGCCCTCACCCGGTTAGTGCATGCTAGGTGCAGGGAATTGATTTGGGACGGCTCATTGGGTCCCGGCCAGGGGCACAGCCCAGTCCAAGCAAATCCCACGAATCTGCTCTGGGGAGGGAGCAACCAACTGAAGTCACTGTTGCTCCCAGTTTAGGCTCCTCCTGCCCCATTCCAACATGTTGCCCATTTGGTCGCGCCCTTCCTGCAGTGTGGGGGGGGTCTCATTCCCAGCACTGACCGTGGATTAATGAAGGTCCCTCCGTCGGCTCTGCTCTCCGTTGGGCTCACCAACCCCCGACCTCAGCACTGCTTTGCTTCCTGTGAGTGGCGGCGGGCTCGAGTTTGGGCGGCTCTGCCAGCGTGGATTCAAGCTGGTGCAAATTTGGCGAGTCACTGCGAAAACGCTGTGTCACTTAAGTTTTAGCTGTTTCAGTTGTAGTCCCAAAATATTTGATGAACTTCTTTACGTTTTAATTTCTTCCTGTGTCAAGAGGATCCGTCTCCCTCTGTCTGGGTCTCTCCAGGGTGTTTTATTCTGGCAAATGAGTTGTTTCTCCCGGGAGGCTTTGTATTTTGTTGCTCACTGATCGGCCGTCTTGTCTTCTCCCAGCTGGGTTTTTATTAAGTATTTAATGTGATTCTATTTGATCTCATGTTTTGGCTCATTAATTATACATCTCTTAAAAATATTCGGAGTGCTTGCTGTACAATTGGCAATATGCCTTCAACTTATCGAAGTCCTTCAGACACCTTCCTCCTGTCTCATGTCCAGTAGAGGAAATGCATGATAGTGTCCCCAGTCTGCCCCTCCCATCGCATGTGACATTGCCGACCTTCTTTTCATCTATGTATATTCTGCAATTACTCAAGATATCATGACTAGTATTATTTTAAACTCTTACCTACTATTACTAGCATTACTAGTAATAGTAATAGTATACTAGTAATTACTAGTAATAGTATTACTAGTAATAGTAATAGTAATTACTACCAGTATTATTTTTAACACATATCTTTTATATCAATTAAGAATAAAAATAGATTTTTAAAATCTCTACTTACTCCCCTATACTCTGCCTTTTTATGTAGGTTGAGTTTCTAACTTACATCATTTATTTTCCCTGAAGGGTTATTTGTTGTTGTTGTTGTTGTTTTGGTACAGAGGAGTGAACCCAAGGGCCTTTGCATATTCCCAGCCTATTTATTTATTTATAGGTTCTCATCTCTGGGCTCAAACTTGCAATACTCTTGCCTCAGCCTCACAGAGTACTGGTATCACAGGCACATACCACCACACTATAAATATATATATATATATCTGAAAGTATTTTTGCTTCACATTGGAAGGATAATTTCACTGGATATGAAATTCTAGGTTAAGTCTTTTTTCTTACAGTGCTTTAAATATTTTATTCTACTTTCTTCTTGCATAGTTTCTGACAAGAAATCTGAGATAATTCTTTGACTGACTGTAAGTAGGGTTTTTTTTCTTCCTCTAGCTTTTTGAGATCCTTCTGATTTTGGCTTTCCGAAATTTGAATGTGATGTACCTAGGCATGGATCCCTCCCCCTTTTTTTTCTCATTTATCCTGCATGGGGTTCACTAAGCCTCCTGCATCTGTAGTGTATGTTGCTTGTCATTAATTTCAGAAAATTTTCAGCCGTTGTTACTTTAAATATTTCTCATGCTTTATTTTCTGTCCCTTCTCCTTTTGGTATTCTAGTTATGCATTTTATACCTTTTTAAATTGTCCCACTGTTTTTGAATATTCATTTAATTTCATTTTTTAAAGAATAAAACCAAACCAAATAAAAGAATAAGACTGAACAAAACAAAACAGTGAAAGCAATATAGGACTTCAAATAAGATAATAGGAAATAGCAATGCCTGCCACAGTGCCTCTTGTTATCTTCAAATAGTTGCCCATATCATCAGACCTCATAAAATCAAATAAAACAGAACAGAATAAAAGCAATCAACACAAAACAGTGAAAGTGATACAGGATTTCAAAACAAGATAATAGGTAATCAACAATGGCTACCATACTATATCCTGCTATCTTTAAAATAGCTGCTCATGCCATCAGATATAATAAAATCAAACCAAACAAAACAGAATAAGACCATCAATACAATGAAAGTGTATTGTTTTAAAACAAAATAATAGGGAATTAACAATAGCTACCATCTCCCCTTTTTAGATGTTTCACTTTCACAATATCTATTGTACATTTTGGATCTCACTAACTCCTTCAGTTTTTTATACTAGGGAGACAACATGATGTTCAACTATGTGAGTTTGAACTATTTCACCCAAGAGCATGATCACAAGTTGCACCCATTTACCTACAAGAGCCTCATGATTATCCTTTACAGCTGAGTGGCTTTCCATTGTATAAAAATGCTGTATCTTTCTTATCTATTCTGTGGTTGATGGGCAAGCTACCCCTGCTTTTCTCCGGTTCCCTGTCACATGCAGCATTTTTTTCTCTCCTTTGACTTTCAGTCTGTGAATTTCCTTTCAAGTTAATGTGTTTCTTGTATCCCACATATTGATGGACTTTGTTTCTTGATCCACTTTGCCTATGTTTCTTTTTATTGGTGAATTGAGGCCATCTACATTTTTTTCTTTTTTTTTTAAATTTAAAGAAAGAAAAAAATGAAACAGAAAGAAGGTGGAAATAATACAAAAATTCAAAACAAAAACAAAAACCAGTAAGAAATCACTAGTTGATAATTACATATTTTCCTCTTAGAAGTAGTTGTTCAAGTTACAAAAGTAAAGCATACGAAGTAGACATTTAAACAGTGAGACTGCAATCAGTTCTGTTCATATATCCAATGAAAACGTAGTAATGTGGTTATCAATCTTACACACTTGAACATACATGCAGTTATATCCTTTGGAATACTTTCTTGTCCTCTCTCTCTCTCTTTTTTTTTTTTTACAATAATTATAATCAATTCTTGTAAACTGTTTAGAAGTTCTACACATGTGTAAGTCTCTACATGTATACCTAGCCTTTCTGTATTAGAGGGAAAAACAAAGCAAAACAAGTCAACAATACAAATTCCTAGAGAAACACGAAATGAAAAAGACATATAAGACCACAATACTAGGTGATCTACCGTAGTTACTATGATGTCTCTTGTTATTTTCAATAAAATTGTCTATATCATCAGGCATAGTATAATTAAACATAGCAGTACATAACACTATTAATGAAAACCAAACGTTAGAGACATTATAGGACTTCAAAGGCAGTTAATAAACCAGAATAGGTATCCTACTGAATCTTGTCATCTTCAGAGTAGTTGCATCTACTCTCAGATTTGATACTCTCAAGCACACCAGATTCAAATAAAATCAGTCAAGACAAAACAGTAATATAGCCAATCTTCTCTGCCTTATCTCTGCTATGCTATTTTTCTGTCATTGTTGTTTACCTTTCTCCTTTATTTCACTGTCTGCCCCTTTCATTGAGACCTTCTGCCATTATTCCTGGAATCCTGGTGATTTTCTTCTCTCTTTCTAGAATGCCCTTCAATATTCTTTGCAGGGTTGGATTGGTGGTCACGAACTCCCCCAGTTCCTCTTTGTCGTGGGAATATCTTGTCTCTCCATTAATTCTGAGAGACAGTTTTGCAGGGTACATCAATCTGGGTTGGAGGTTATTTTCTTTCAGGGCTTGGAATATTTTGCTCCAAGATCTTCTTGATTTGATAGCTTGCATGAAGAAGTCTGCTGTAATTTTGATGAGTTTTCCTTTATAGGTGATCTGTTTCTTTTCTCCAATGGCTTTTAATATTCTGTTCTTGTGATGGATTTCTGAGATCCTGATTATTATATGTCTGGGTGTAGATCTGTTTTGGTTGTAGCTGGCTGGAGTTCTGTATGCCTCATATATCTGAACATCACTTCTGTTTCCTATGCTTGGGAAGTTTTCCTTAGTTATTTCTGTGAATAGCCTTTTTATTTCATTTGTATTTGTCCCTGCTTCTTCATTCACATTTTTTATTCTTTAGTTATAAATCCTCTTGTCGTCTTCTAGTCTTTGTATTGTTACTTCCCACTTGTTATTTTTAAGAGTTCCTTCCTTTCACAATTATACATTGCAAATCTATCTTCAAGTTTTGAAAGTCTGTCTTTAGTTTCTATTAAGTTCTGCCAGCTCTCAATGGAGTTTTTAATTTCCTGATATTCTCTTTGGATCTGTTTCATGTATTCTCGATTTTGTTTATATTCTTCATCAAAGGCTTCTCTTCTTTCTCTGGGCTCCTCCATTCTTCCATTTGTGTCTACTTGAGGATTACCCAGGACTTCTTTTATTAATCTTCTTATATCTTGCTTCACCTGAGTTAGAGTTTCAGATTTAAATTTGTCAATGAGGTCATGGAAGTATTTCTTTATTTCCGGTGAGGCTGTGTCCGATATTGCATGTTTGCTGTCCTCAATCTCCCCTGTATTTACCTCTCCTGGACTTATTTTCCTTGGGTCAGTGGTTGAAGGCCTTTTGTTGTTTCTCTGTCTTGTCATGCTTCTGGTTTCCTTCAGACAGGTGAATGGCGGAGGTCTCAGGACCCTTTTGCGCTACCTACAGTTTTTCTGCAGCATACCGGCCAGGGAAGTGCGAGGCCATCTACATTAATGGCTGTGACTAACATGCACTGATTTGTCTCTGACATGCTTTTTTCCTGCCATGGGCTCCTTACTTTCCCCCTTTTCTCTTCTACTCAGTGAACCTACTTTGCTGCTGTTCCTGGGACTGTGGTCATTTTTATCTCTCTAGAATGTCCTTCAGTATTCTTTGTAGGGTTGGTTTGGTGGTCATGAATCCCTTCAGTTGTTCTTTGTCATGGGAACGTCTTATTTCACCATCAAGTTTGAAGGATAGTTTTGCAGGGTACATCAATCTGGGTTGGAAATTGTTTCCTTTCAGAACTTGAAATACTTCACTTCAAGCTCTTCTTAACTTAATGGTTTGTGTTGAGAAGTCTGTTGTGATTCTGATGGGTTTTCCTTTATAGGTGATCTGTTTCTTTTCCCTAACAGCCTTTAATATTCTGTTCTTGTGGTGAATTTCTGAGATCTTGATTGTTATATAATCAGGTGTAGACTTATGTTGGTTATGGCTAGTTGGAGTTCTATATGCCTCACTTATCTGTATGTCAGGTCTTTTTCTCAGGTTTGGGAAGTTCTCTGTATTACGTCTGTACATAATCTCTATTTCATTTGTTTTGACTCTTGCTTTTTCACTGACACCTATCATCCTTAAATTATTTTTCTTTGCATCATCTTGCCACCTTTGATTTGTTATTTCCTGATTCCTTATTATTTTTTTCTTTTTTTATTATAAAAAGGATAAAACCAAGGAAAATAAAATAGAACAAAACCCATCAAAACAAACCAGTGTAAGTGACACAGGACCTCAAAACAATACAAAATCAACAGTAGTTATAATGATGCCTTTTACTGTGCTCAAAATAGCTGCAGATACTCTCAGACATAGTGAAAATCAAACAGAACAGAACAGAATAGAACCAACAAAAGCAAAACAATGAATGCAATAAAGGACTTCAAAATAAGACAATAGTAAATTCAAGTTGGCTACCAAAATATATCTTGTTATCTTTGAAATAGCTGCTCATGCCATCAGATATAACAAAATCAAACAAAACCAAACAGAACAAACCCCAACCCAACAAAACAATGAAAATGATACAGGACTTCAAAGCAATTAACAATGGCTACCACCTTCAGAAGCAGATCTCCCCTAGATGCCACACTGTGTACTACCATCCTTGAATAGATAATCAGACCACTAGCCCATCACCTGCAAGATCAGTGAAACACCAAAACACCCGAAGCATTAAGTTGCATCTCACCTCAACAGCTACCATCACAATCTGTGTTTCTCCGGATCAGCTGGATGCTTACGGGGCAGGGGACAGGGATTGGCTCTTCTTTTTTGCCAGCCTGTGCGCTGGAAGGGCTGGGGTCTGACTGTCCCCTCTCTAACGGCAGCCCACACATGGTGCTGACTCTCAGGGAGGGTTTGCTTCTTGGTGATGCTTTGTTCTCTCTCCTTGTTATTTTAAAGAGATTTTTCTTTTTGCAGTCACTAGCTGCCATTCTGTCTTCAAAGTCTGAAAGTCTACCTTCAGTTTCAATCAGTTTTACCAGCTTTCAATGGAGTTTTTAACTTCCTGGATATCTCTTTGAGTCTGTTTCATGCATTCCAATTCTTCTCTATATTGTTCATTCAAGATTTCCTTCATTCTCCTATTCTCCTTTTCCCCCCTGTCTTCTTTGGATATACTCAGCAACCCTTTTATTATGTTGTCATTTCTTCTTTTAGCTGAGATATTATTTCTGATCTGATTTCTTTACCATCCTCAATGAAGTAGTTTCTTTTCTTCCGTTGCCACCATCCCAGAAATTTCAGGTATGCAGCTTCCCCTTTCTTCCATGTCTAAGTCTCCTGGACTTGTTCTGTTTGAGCTGGAGGCCAGAGATTGCCTTTTGCTTCTTCGTCTTGACATTTGCCTGGGTTTGGGTACTTCCCCTGTTGGCTGCCTGTCCACGGTGTAGGGGGATGGCTCAGGCACCTGGGTTTTTCCTAAACCAGGAGGCATTGAGGTGTGGGGCAGCCTTCTCTAGACACTCATGGTTTCTCCAAGGCATGGCTGCCTGGTTCTCTGGGCTCGCCCTGACTACCTGCCAGAGATCCCTGATGGAAGCCCGTGTGCACACAGGCTGGGTTGGCTGCGTCTCCCCGCCTGTGCTGGCTATGCGTGGGAGAATCCTGATCAGCTATTCAGTTCATTTAAAAAACTCTGTCTTTGTATTTCTGCTTGGGGTGTTCCTTTCTATCTTCACGCTCGCTTCACACTTTCCTTGTCTGGTCCACTGCCTAATGAGCCCATCAGAGGTGTTCTTCATGCTTACTGCTGCACTTTTGATTTCCAGCATTCCTATCACTTTACTTGAATGGTTTGTCCCTTTTTGCACTTGTTTGCTTTTCTGTCGGAGCCCTCAGTATTTGTTTAAAAATACTGTTTAAAATTCCTTCTCTGATAATTACAACATCTTCATCATATCTGAGTTTGACTGTAGTGCATGTTTCATGTCTTTAAACTGTTTTTTTTTCCTTTCTTGCCTTGTAGCACCTTATAATCTTTGCTGAAATCTAGACATGGTGTATTAGATAGTAGGGGTGCCAGCAGATGGGCCTTTAGCATGAGATTCTGTGCACCTCTGGCCAAGAATTGGCTATGTCTGTTGGAGCTGCAGGGGCTTCTCATCCCCTTAACGCCCTTGTTCTTGCCTCCTGTGCTGCCTTTGGGCTTCCTGTGTCCTTGTCAGAGAGGGTTGCTCAGCTTCTTGGGCTGTGGTCTGTCCTTATGCTGGAACCCCAATTGCAGCTGGTGATTGCATCCCAGGCCCTGAGAGGCCCATGCCCTTTACAGATGTTTCTAAGATCTTTTCTCCCTCCCCTATGTAAGACCAGAAAGCTAGAGGGGTTTACTGTATGAAAAATTGCCATTCTCAGAGTCATAAAAGTCTTTCTTCCTGGAGAACAAATGCTCTGGGTGTGTTTCTGTGGCTCCTTTCCCTTCCTCCCCATGTCAGAATATGTGGGACTGTGTGTCTTCATTACCACCTGGGAATTCCAACCGCAGGAGGTAAAACCCACACAGGGCTGGGGAGCCCTGCAAGTGTGACCCCAGGCAGGGGCTTTGAGGTGCAGCCCCTGGAAACCTGACTGAACTGATATGAGTATTGTTGCCGTTCCTGACTCCAGTGGTTTTCTAGGGAATCTGATCTCATCTGGGACTCATTTGCCTTGTCTCTGGATTTGGGCAGTGGTAGCTCCTTGTCCTCTGCTCTCTGATGTGTCCACAAAAAGGGTTGTCTTGCAGTTTGTTCATCTTTTTTTGTTGTTGTTGCAGGAGTGGGAGTAACAGCTTCTAAATTATTTACATGGCAGAGACAAAGCCACAAGTCCTTCTTTGTCTTTTTTGTTGCTTTGGAAAAATTATTGTTCATATACTCTGGATATAAGTGTCTTATTAGTTAGATGATTTGTAGATACTTTCCTGCATTGTGTAGGTCGTCTCTTCCTTGATAGTGTCATGTTGCAACAGGAAAGTCTTGGTTTTGGTGTTGCTCAGTGTAGTTACTTCTTTTGTTATTTGTGTTGTCATGTTTAAGGTCACAAAGATTTACTCCTCTGATTTCCTCTAAGCATTTTATAGCCTTAGCTTTTGCATTTATAGCTAGGGTCCATTTTGGGTTGACTTTGAATGGTGTCAGGTAAAGGTCCAACTTCATTCTTTTATATGTGAATATCCAGTCCTCCCAGCATTGGTTGAAAATGCCGTTCTTTCCCTATTGAATTGCTTGGCACCATTTTTAAAAAATCAATAGAATATAAATAGAAGGGTTTATTTATGGGCTCACAGTTCTCTTCCATTGATTTATATGTTCTGTCCTCAGTGCCAGTACACACTGTCTTGATTACTATTGCTTTGTAGTAAATCAGGAACTATGACTCTTCTTAGTTCCTTTTCAAGATCAATAGACTGTTCTGGGTTCTTTGTGTTTCCCATGAATTCTGGGGGGGTTTGGAATTGTATCTGAGCTTCTTACAAAGTTGTTGATGACGGAGTTAGGGAAGGGAGCCCTTGTCTCCACTTCCTGTGCTCTTTGTCACCATGGGTGACATCTGAGGTCTAGTGCTTAGTCTCAGTGTTTATAGAGGTCCATAGATGTCTGCCCTGACGTGAGGATTTGTGTGCATGTGAACTCCTCAGGAAATGCATCCAGTAGCAATCACATGGGGTAGCAGAAGCAGGGAGGGCCTGAATGCCAGGTGGAGCCCTGTGGAGAATGGCTTCAGCCCAAGCCCACCTGCAGGGGACTGAGATGCAGAGGTGGCTTGCTCCAAGGGAGCTGGATGTCCCTATTTCTGTACCCAGCAGTCACTCATAAGGGCCCAGAGGAACCTAATTTCTGTGGCTGTGTGCATGTGTGTGTGGGGAGGGAGTAAAGGGCTCTGTCAGCCCACAGCATGTCACTGAAGAAGAGTCATGGACAGCTGTGGTGCTCAGAAAGAAGCCAGCAGAAGCAGGGTGAGATGGACAGCACAGGAGACGTCCTGCTGCCCGCACCTCGAGCTGCTGAAGCTTTGTGGAAATCTGTCTCATGGTACTGCTGTCCGCGCTTAGGGCAGTCTTACCTCTTGTGCCACCCAGTGCCACTCTTTCTAGATATTTTTGGAGCTCCTCTTCCTCCTGGGGATTCTGCTTCCTCAGAACAGTTTATGTGTGGAAGGTCAGGGCACAGAACACATCCCTACCATGGAGCTGCACAGTTGGGCAAGGCCATGGCTGATGTTCATTGTCCACATCCTCCAGGACCATCCTGGTTCCTCCTCAGCCTTACGTCACATCTTTGTCAATCTCAGCATCTCACTGGCTGAGTTCTGCCTTCGGCCGTGACTTAGATCCTTGTCCTTGGGCAGTATGACCCTCTGGTCACCATTACCTTCTCAGACCACAGTTTGTGTACATACCCTCCATCAAAATCAGGCTAGGAAATACTAAGACACATCCAGATAAGTTACCTGGCCCATCTTGGGACAAAAATACTACCTTTTCTTGATAATTACAGTCAGTTCCCTTGCCAGGATGTCGCTTGCCAGTCACGACAGCCACAGTGACATGCCAAAATGCTGGGAAGGTGATAGCTACATGGAAAGTGGAGAGATTCACACTCTGGAGAGCTTCAGAGTCCCCTTGGGCCTTCTTCCAGATATTACTGTGCATGCACTGCATGCACCGTGGGAGGAAATCCCTGAGATGGGGACAGAACCACTGGAGAGGATCGTGACGAGTAACTGCTGTGCTTACCTGGAGCTGGTTCACATTTCTACCAGGCAGCAGGAAAAGCTTATGACACTGGGAAACAAAGAGGGCACTCATCAGGACATCATTAGCTGCTTCCCAAACCCAAAGGAACCTCCACATCTTCTGCTTCTTTCCTCATGGAAAGAGGTGCAAAATGTAATCACTTGTCCTATACCTTGAGAGGAAGATCCTCCTAGGACCATGTCCCTAAACCCCTAAACGGCTCACTCACAGAGCAAGCTCCTGAGCTTTGTTGAATTTGTTCCCTACACTCTCAGGTATGTGATTTACAAAGGCGCCCTGAGGACTTGCCACTTCCTCTCCTCATACAGGATTAACAGAATGCCATCTGTAGAGGGTATGACAGTGGGTGTCAGATGATTACGATTCTGTCTAGATTGTGACAGAGAACAGAGCAAAAGTGTGGAAGTACACTATAGTCCTTCCCAGGTGAATACAGACTGCGTCTGTGCTCCTTGCACAGGTGCTGGAAAGTATGCTTTTGTCACAAAGCAGTCACATGCCAGAGGCCTTGCCAGTCGCTTGGTAGAGTCTGCCCTTGGATCAGGAGCCGTCATGGGAGCTCCCAATAGGTTAAATTTGACCTTTCCCACCATTACCTGTCCTCATCCATGGGGATTCTTGAGAATCAGACTTGGGAATTAAATGGAAAAATTATGGGGTCCCCTCCCCATTCTCTACAAGCTGAAAGATAAAGTTGAGTAGTCTTTGACCATGGTCCCTCTCAGTCACTCCATTCTGGGTAAGATGTTTTTCACTGATTGTCTAGGCTGCTTTGTTGGGACTGGGGAGGGGAGTTTCAACTACAACAATTGTTACGACAGCTTTATTGAGGTACCACTGAAGTACACAAGTTGTGAATAGTTAAGGTGGACAGTTTGAAGTGTTAATAAGTATGCAGTGTGACATCATCACCACAGATAAGCTAATTAATATGCCCATCACCTCTGTGTTATTGCCATGTGTAATGGTACATAAGTGTGTGTAGAATATATGGTGAGATTCACAGATCTATTGGTCCAGCAAATTACAAGTATGCAACACAGCACTGTTGACTTTTGCCACCATGCTGTACATTAGGTCTCCAGAACTTACTCATTTGCATAACTGAAACTTTACCTTTGACTAGCATCTCCCCATCTCCCCTCCTGCCATTATAGTAGCTGTCTTCCACAGATGCAGAAGCCAGTCTGAGAGTTCAGCCAGGTTCCAAATGTGTCACCTGGATCCTGCCTTCAGCAGCTATGGAAAATAGCAGTTAGTGGGTCTCTAGCTGGATTTGAGACAGGTATTATCTCAGATTCTGTTTCCAGCAGATCTGGAGCTGCCCCTGGGAGGACCTTGCCCTAGGTACCTGGGTAGGGTGGGCATCTGTGCTGGGCACATTTGCTCTAAAGAATCTGGGCCTTCCTCACCATTGGAATCTGCCACCCCTTCCGTCTATGGATTCTAGGTGTGAAGATGGAATCAGTAGTAATAAGGCAGGTACTGGCTTCTAAACAAAATGCTACAGTCTTCTCCTATGCCCTCTGGGTCTGAGTATGACATTGGTGTCTCACACTGACCTCCAGGAACACCAGATTTTTTTTGGACATCATCACAGATCCCACTTACGCCCCACTGGCTGGTTGCTAGTGCATTTTACTCATGTTTTCCTGCAGGTTAAATTCACCTGGCTCATGTTTCTGTCATGCTGTCACACTCACCACACACACAGATGCTGGGGACTCAGTTCCGTAATGGTGACCCCATCCTACTGCCCCCTCCTCAGATCATTCCTTATTACTGTGCTGAAAGGTACATCCTGGGAGCTCTTCGGGAGAATCTGGTCACCTGGTAGATCCTGGATCTTTCATCTTGAGCCACTGATCCATTGATCTCCAAGGTTTTCATCCCTTCTTAGCACTCTTTCAAGGATGCTCTGGAATCTCCACCAGCCATCAATTTCTTCCAGGTTCCCACGAACTGTCCCATAGCACATCATAACTTGCTGCAGGAGCTCTTGCTGGGAAATTGATTCTAAGCCATGGGAGAAAGTCAGGAGATACCCTTGCCTGGCTCCATACTCCCCAGCTTCTCCCCATCTCCAGCCCTCAAGGGCCACTGCTGGACTGGCTGTCCTGGTGGTACGTTATCCAGGTCCTGCAGCTTTTCTCAGCTGGGCCACCTGCATGAGACCCAGGAGGCACAGGGAGATCCTGAGGGGTGAGTGTGCTTGCAAGGTCCTGCTGTGATGGTAAACTGCATTCTGCAGGGACAAATCTGCTCTTCTCTAGCAAGGGCCAGGCACCATCTGCCACTTAGTGCAGGAGGGCCGAGGGTCAGTGATCTCCTGTATCACGTCCCCTCCCTGTATAGGGCCTTGGCCAGGCTGTGAGTTCAGCCTTCTTGGAAGTTCAGCTGCTCTCAGAACTGAGCAGTCTCCAGTCTGGTCCGCGCTCGAGCTGCAGGAGGTTGGAGTGGGGAGAGGCATTTGAACACTGCCACAGAGAGCAGAGCTCCTTCAGTGGCCTGAAGGCATCGCTCCAGGTGTGCTCTGAGGATGTGATGGAACCTGGGCAGCCTGCGCATAGCTTACTGGTGTGCCTTTCCGTCCACAGGAGAACGATTACCTCCAGGACTGCCTCGATGCCATCCAGCAGGACTTCGTGATTTTTAACAGAGAAAAGTGAGTGTGTGTATGCGTGTGTGGGCAGGGGTGAGGTGATGGTGGGGCTTGATGGGAATTGAGACGGGGAAATTAGGACAAGATTTTCTTGGCCACTAAAGCCAAAGACTGCAGCATCTGTGTGGCGTCAGGGGCCCAGGAAGCTGGATCCCTGCTCTTTTGGGGATGCCTAGAAGTGGCCATGGAAGAGAGAGGTTGGAAGCCCCTGTGCAGACTCCTGCAGGGGCTGCCTGGGGATCCCCTAGTTAGATATGGGGCTGGTGGCCAGAATCTCCTGAGGAGACACTTGGCAGATTGGTCACATCAGGGCAGCCCCATTAGAGTCACATTAGCTCCTGCGACTCACTCATTCACTCAGCAAACCTTTCCTGAGTCAGTACAGGTGGGACAGAAAGGGCACAGGTGGCTGATGAGGTGAGACAAGGCACAGACAGCTAATCTCTGCCTCAGTGGGAGGAGGAAACCCTGTGCAGTGGAGCTGGAGGAAGGCGGGGATGCTTCCTGTGCCTGGAGAGGCAGAGAAGAACTTTGCGGCGGAGGCAGCTCTGCGTTAGGCCAGGAGGAGCGCACAGGGTGGTTCAGGGGCTGGTTGAAGACACTGGCCCCATCCTGGGGGTCACAGAACAGCATCAAGAACTGTCTTGTTCAAGTTCTTGCAAAAGCCTTGTTCCAAAATATCCGATCCCTAGAAAGAGCACTAAACCAGGCCTCCCTTCAGCGTTCAGCTGAGATGACCTGAGACTCGCCGGCCTGCTGCTCCCAGGCCCAGAGCCATCCCCGTGACTCTTATTGTCGTTGGGCCTCATCTCCCCTCTCAGGCTCCCTGTCATGCCCTGAATGTCCCAGAATAGGGCTTCCATCCAGGGAGATGCCCAGCATTTACCCTGAGTGTGGGCTCCTCATACCAAGTCCCTGAGAGACACATCCCAGAGTCCTTGGACGAGTCTGCAGAGCAGGTCCTGGGCAGTGGTGTGGCCGTAACTGCACGAGGTGGGCTGAATAGGCATCAATGTCCCCCCAGGCTGAAGAGGAGCCAGGACCTCACTAACGAGCCTCTTCCAGCCCCTGAGACTGGTGATGCTGCGGAGCCCGTGGTGGACAGCGAGACGGAGAGTGTGTCCTTGCCTATGTGTGGTTCCATCTGCCCCTCAGGTGGGAGCAGCTAGGCTACCTGGGTGGTGTCCAAGGGTAGTTGACTCTCAGGCTGCTTTGGAGACTCAGATCTGCCAGAGGGAGGAGGCGTCAGGGCCAAGGGTCTGCCCGAGAGCCTGCCCTCGAGGCTGGAGTGTGGCCAGACTGACAGGAGCTGCGGAAGGTGGCAGGTAGGCCAAGCTGGCAGTGTCACCTGGGCCCCAGTTGCTTGCAGTGTGGAGGAAGGGATGCCATAGCCCGCCCCTCTGACTACCCACTGGCAGGTCACAGGAGGCCAGGGGCAGCTTGGTGGCACAGGAGCCCTCTGCTCCCTATGGACTCGGCTGTACATAGCACATGACCTTGTTGCCAAGCCCTGCCGAAGCTTGTGCACGAGATGGGGGTGCGGCCCAGTGCTGCACCGTCCTTGTACGTCTGAGGCAGGGGTGGGGGGCGGGAGTGGGTGGGAAGGTGAAGAATGTTTTCTAGCTACACCTGTTGAGGCAGTTTCTGCTGTGTTTCTGTATAGTTTTCACCTCTGAGAATTACAATCTAAGAACTGCTCTGTCCAGTGGTCTGTGTGTTCTTTGCCTGTGGTGCCGAGTTTTTCATGGAGAAGGCCTGTCCAGGCTTGGGCAGCCACGATGGGGGCCCTGTGGGACAGCTTTTGCTGGACAAAGCCCCACCAAGACCCAGGACTGAAGTTTGGAAGTGACTGCCTCTACATATACTAGGGCCACAGGGCTGATGCTAACTTTGAGGTGGGGTGGAGGGGACACCAGGCCCAGAAGCCTCCAGCAGGGTTTCACTCAGTGCAACCCATGGGCGTCACTGCTGCCCTGTGAGTCTGTGGTCATAATGGTAACAGGGCTAGTGGCCTGCCCAGGTGTCCTTGGAGGAATCAGTGTACCATGTTTGCAGCCCCACCAGAACAGTCGCCACCCCAGACCTGTTTCTGTGGAGCCAGCCCCCCCCCCCCCCCGTAAACACCCCCGTCCTGCCTCGTGGGGCTCTGGAATGACAGAAGAGGAAAACCTGGCTGAGCTTCGGAAGTCTCAGGAAGAGCAGGGAGCTGACCATTAGTTCTGCAGCAAGGCCCGGACCTCAGCAGCTCAGCGTGGCACACACACGAGGGACATGACGCCCAAGTCATCACAAGGAGGACAGCATGGTCACAGCCAGGTGACTGGGCTCCAGGTAGATCCCAGAGGCAGCTGTGTTCTGGTGGATGGAAAAGTTTGGGTCTTGTATGAATGTGTAATGCTGAGCATGTGTTTCAGGAATGATGCTCCTTTCTGTGATGCTGGCGGAGAGGGGGTGTCATCAGTTCCCTTAATCACCCCCTCAATGAGACACTGACCTGGTGAATATCAGCCAAGGTGGACTCTGATGCCAAGGCCACTGACCAAATGCTTCTGGACCAAAGGGAAGCCAGGAAGAAAGGAACTGGGCACCAGGAGGGTCCTTCTCCATGGGAGCTGCCAAGACAAGTGCTCTGTAGGAGCCCTGATCCAAATGTGACCCCTCAGTGGTTGCAGGGGAAGCACCAAGGCCCAGCAGGGGCCAGAGAACAGTGGCAGTTAGAGAGACCTCCTTGCCCCTGGGCTAGGAACATCCCACTGGGAGTACACACTGGCGCCATCTATGTGAAAGAGAGGCTGGGACAGGAGGCCAGCACAGCTCTGACTTCCAGGGTTCTGAGGCTGCTCTGACCAGAAGGGATGGGCCTTGCTTCGTATCCTGTGATGGGCAACTGGCCCCCATACCTACCTACCTGCAGGTTCCCATGCACTTTGCCAATCCAGCTTTCTGAGGTAGTTTGCAGCCAGCCAGTCAGAATGGGGTGGGGAATCCTCACTGTGACCACCTGGCTGTAGGTCACAGCCCGCACCCCTGCAGCTCGGCCCACCACTCAGGCCCAGCCTTCCCACTGGCTCCAGGTGGCCAGAGCTGCACTGCAGGACGTGTCCATGCAGCCTTTCAGTGGCCATGAGGCCAAGGAAAGCAGTGACAAAGGGCACCCAAGTCAGCCCAGCCAACTGCTCAAGGGGCTTGTGTGAGGCGAAGAAACCAGAACCGTCCACACACATGGGCTCCTAACCCAGGCATCTTTAATTGACCCAACTCACGCTGGGCTGAGACAGTGCCCACCGTCTGGGGTGGCAGCATGCATAGATTGCTGGCTACAGTTTCCTCACTGTACAAAACTGCTATGCTAATAAACCTATGGAAGTACATATTTGATAGGAAAAGGAGAGCATCTTGGCTAAAGAATCTCAAACATCCCTGGAGATGGGCCCCCACAGAAGCTTAGGTTTGGTCCCTGGAAGTGCGTACACGAGTTCCTGCTCAGGAGGGAGCTGCCCTATGCTAAGTTCCTGGTGGATCCCTGAAGATACAGCAGCTCTGGGAGGCTGGAAGCTCCACTTGCCCACTCCCATGGCTGGGGGATAAGGTCACAGGCCCCCGAGGGACAGCTGTACCTCAGTGCCACAGGGCAGGCAGTGCTTGGGCAGTGATTCCTAATGGGGAGGAGGCAGCAAACGAGCCCAGACTGAGCCTTTTGTGGGTTCACAAGCTCAAAGCCCCAGCCAGCTACTCCCATGACGAAGCCCCCAGGGTTCCTATACCCTAGTGGGGGCCCCTGCCTTCACGCTGAGGCCGAGTGGGCATTAGGGCACCTAGCACCCAGGCTGGAGACCACCTGACCTGTCAGTTGCCATGTCCAGCCTCCTCACCCTGGCAGTGAAATGTCCCCAAATTCAGCCCTCTTGAGGGGGGTCCTCATAATGGGACTTGAGACCCCAAAAGGAGAGCTGTGGGGAAGGGAAAGGCAAGGCAGAGCACCTTTAAAAGTAATTTCTACAAAGGAAAGAGCTAACTGAGGTGAATGGTCTTCACACCACCCGCGAAGTAGGGGACAGCACCACTGTGCTGGACCCCCAAGTCATGGAAGTCTAGGAAAGAGAGGTGATGTTTGAACGTCCACCAGGGGGCGCCATGATCTTCTGAGCAGTTCGTCTGGCGATGTGATCATCTGCCTGAGACCCTAAAAAAAACGTAAGGTGTGTGTGGTCAGGAGAATGAGGCGGAGTATGGAGGTTGCCTGTGACCCAAGATGGGGGAGGCGGGCAGAGCTCCTGCACCATGAGGTGAGGGCTACAGAGCCCCACTCCCCCTCACACAATGTGTCCCCGAGATTGCCTTGGCTCCCTAAGGCTGTGGCTGGTAGACCACATGGCCGGGCAGGCTCCCCCATCCCTGAGGCTCTAGGTCCTTAATCTATGGGATTACTGGAAGCCTTCCTGCTTCATCTCTCTCATGAGTCCCTGCAGTGGAGAAGCTGTCCCCAGCTGCAAGACAGCGTTGGCTTCTGAGGAACTTGCCCCTGGTCCTGCACCCTCAGCATGTGACCAGGGATGACCAGCACTGTCTGAAACAGGAAGATGAGACAGCATCAGGCTGGTCTGGTCCCCACCCAAGGGTGAGAAAACAAAAGGAGAGGCCTGGCTTCAGGGCCCTCAGCTGCTCCTCAGCTCACGGCATGCAGGAAGCACAGCAGAGGACCTCCCCAGAGGCTGTGTTCTGGCTGTTGGCACCTCCTGGGACCTGTGTCTTCCCAGGCGTTTCAGCAGGACACAGCTTGGACCCATTCCTGAGGCCTCAGTGACTCACACTGGCTGGCTGGGGGAGCTGGATTCCTACAGAACATATGAATCCCTGGACAGGGGCCTCCTTGCCTGCTGTGGAGGCTGAGCACCCCATGCCCAGCCCTGCACTCAAAGTGGCAGCCCGAAGACCCGATGTGTTGATTCAAGGTGGGGAATGCATCACAGCAGCTTTGGGACAGGAAGGAACTTCTTCTCTTGGGCTCACACTCCTTTGCCCCTCACAAAGCTCCTCATTAGCATGTCCAGTCCGCCCACCACCACACACATACCCAACCCGGGCAGCTGCCACATGCAGATGCAGGTGTGGGCAGCTCTGCAGCCTTCAGCAAACTCAGTAATGCTCAGGCATTGGACCCTGAGCCTAAGGCCTGGTAGCCCCAAACAGGCTCCTTACACCTCAGAGTCTGGCAGCAGAGCCTCTCACCCTGCACTCCAGGCTCAACTCACCGGATAGGCTGAACCCTGACTGGTGCAGGTTGCGTACAGGTGGCACTGAGATCTTGCCTGGGCAGGACGCACGAGCCTGGGTGCTGCTTCCCGGCTTGGCAGGCACCATTACCTCGTGGACTGGGCCGTCATAGAGGCCTCGGGGCACACCATGGATCTCTGCCAGCTGTGGGCCAAGGGAGCTGGATGTGAGGGGCCTGGCCACCAGCACCCCTGCCTGAAGGGCCTGCTCTCCTCTGTACCCCAACTCCACCCAGCTCAGTAATTCCAGGCTCCCCTGCAATGGCAGCACCCACACAACCTAGACACACAGGCCTCCCTCCTCGACGTTCCCCCTCTCCATACCCACACCTGCCCACATGTGCACACACACCCCTTCAGATCTGCACACTTATGCACACATCCCTCCCTGCAGCTTCCACGTTCATGTACACAAACCCAGTCATAACCTCAGCAGCAGAAGCAAAGCATTTTCCAGGAATCCCAGGAACAGCTGCCCACCCCACCCTTCAAGAAGTCAGGGAAGTGGGAGATGTGTGTGCCCCAGGCCTGGAGCAGTCCCTTGCCCTGAATGTTTTGCCACTCAAACCCTGGGGGAGGAGGTAGCATCCCAGGGTCAGATCTGGGCCAGCAGCTCTGTGGGCTCTCACAGCCTTGACAGCTGTGTCTTTGCAAGTTAGTGGGGATGCCAGTCTCCTAGAATGGAAAAAGCAGTGTGAGCCCCTACCCCAGGAGGCCAGCCCTGCCTATGCCAAATGCCATCACTCGCCAGAGTTCCACATCCCCCGGAACACCTAAGGCAGAACTGGGATAAAGTACAGTAACACTGTGCATGGGCGTGTGTGTGTGTGTGTGTGTGTGTGTGTGTGTGTGTGTGAGGAGAGAGAGAGAGAGAGAGAGAGAGAGAGGCACCAGCGGCTACAGCAGACACGGACTGGAGGGAGGGGGAAGCAAGCTGACAGCTGACTGGGGGACAGAGGATACAGGAGATCTCTGCCCACAAAGGGCCTCCTGCCCTCTTCCTTACCGCAGGCTCTGCCCCTACTTACAGCCAACAGGCAATGGGAAAGCAATGGGCACCACTCTGGGGGCCAGGGCCAGGCTGGCCAGAGGCAAACCTTACACGGAGCAGGGCTCCCCGCACCCGGACCGGGGACTGCACACCCACCCGCCCACGGGAGCCCTGCAGACCCAACCCTTACTCTGTTGCGGGCCTTTATCCTCTTGTAGACAAAATCTGGGAATGTCTTCCGGGGAATGAAGCGGCCAGACCCAGGGGTGGCGATCAGGTTCCCTCCCTCCAGCACGACTCTGCCTTGGCTGATGACCACTGTGGGGGATCCTCGGCACTCGACTCCTTCGAAGATGTTGTACTCCACATTCTGGGGAAAGAGGGCTGTGGGTCTAGTCCTTCAGCTCTGCCCCATTCAGCCACCAGAGCACTCCCAGGGGTGAAGGGGGCCTGTGTGTGCCGGTGCAGGAGCAGCAACAGGATGCAACTGAGGCAGAGTGGCAGGTACTGAGAAGCAGCAGCCCCTCCACCTCTAGGCATGTCTGAGTCACTTGGTTCTTACAGGGGCAGCAGCTAACATGGGAACCTGCTCCCTGCCCTGGCAGGCACAGCAGCTGCTGCCCAGTGTCCCCATCTGTGTGATGGGATGACCAACCCCAGCACACACCTCTCGGAGAAGCAAGCACATGAGATGGCTGGGCCACAGCAGGCGAGGCGGCCGAGCCACACTGGGGGACTGCGCTCTCCATCCCTGGAACTCTCCTGGGAAAGCTCCTCGGACCCCAGCCCGGGAGAGGGGTCGGGCTTTCTTACCACATTATGGGTCTTGGCAGAGATGATCTTTGTGGCCCGAGGGTTCCAGATAACCAGGTCGGCATCAGAGCCTACGGCCACTCGCCCCTTCCTTGGGTAAAAATTGAAGATTTTGGCAGCATTTGTACTGGTCACTGCAACAAATTCATTCTCGTCCATTTTCCCAGAGGCCTGAGAATGGAGAAGGCCAGCTGAGGGGAGACCTGGGGCTGGTCTCCTGTGAATATCACCAAGGTTCCCCAGGCTACTAGGGCCAGCCTGGGACTCACATAGCCTTGCCATAGCTACAGCAACAGCCCAGGCTCAGCCCAGGCCAGGGCAAGGCAGCTGGTGTGGCCATTCAGTGGATGAAGACTCCCTTCTGGGCAAATGGCAAGGCTCCAATACCAATCTCAGTGTTCCCTGAAGGACCATGACAGTCTCCCTGAGGGGCAGCAGTGGATAAGGAAGTGCTCAGAGAAGGGTCAGGACACAGGGCAGGTGACAGTAGACAGGCATCCTGTTCTTATCTGAGTGTGTAAATGCATTTTAAAAAATGTGTTCATTTTTATCAGACACATAATGTACATATTTATTGGGTACAAGGTGACATGTTGATGCACGTACATGATGTTAGAATCTGCAGGGAGGGTGAAGGGTTAATGGCTGGCCCACAGTTAACTCTTGCCTGGAGGGTCCAGGCTGTGTATCTCCAGGTCCTGCAGAGTAGGGTGGGGTGGGGACCAACCTCTATCTCAAGAGTGTTCTGTGGGGGCGCCCTTAGCACACCGGGGCCAGCCCCAGGCATGGACTCACCACGCACTTCTCCCAAACCACAGACATGCGCTCCTCAACACCGTTGGTGCCCTCGGGGATCAGTGTGAAGTTGTCTTTACCGACGGCCTTCTGGGCAGTAGTGAAGGTGCAGTGGGCACTACCCGTCACCTGGAGGTCCCCGCTGGGAACAAGTCAGGGTCAGAGGAGCCCAGGGGCCCTGGCCCAGCTGAGCAGGCAGCACAGCCATCTGGCTACCTGAGTGGTCTCGAGGCAGAGCACGGATGGGCTATGTGGGGCCAAGAGTGAGGCGACAGCTGCTAGGTGCAAAGCCCCAGCTGGGACCAAAGGGCTCCATATCTCCCCCACTGTCCACCGCTTTGCGGGACCCCTGGGCTCATGTGGAAGAGATGCTCATGTGGTGGGCAGGCGTGCAGCCCGCATGCTGACCTGGCTTCTGCTCACCTGGACAGCAGAGATGTAAGGTGGTCTGCGGTGCTGGGGTCCGGGTTGATAGGGGGAGAGGTGACAAAGGCTGCAGCCTTTGCCCAGTTCTTGCTCCAGTAATGTGAGCCATCGGCACCCAGGCTGGCAGTGATGGGCTCTCCGAACACCACCACTCCTGCAGGAAGCAGGCTCGTGACAAGTGCCCCCTGCCAGTCCGTACACACTCAAAGACCAAAAAAAGCACCGCCACTGCTCACAACCCTGATGACCCCTTGCTCTCCTCGTCTCTCCTTCTCGAGCCCTGACCTTGGCCCTGCCCAGGAGACCAGGTATCGGCCCTAGGGGTCCCTTGGCCAGAGTCTGCAGGAGCTGGCAGTGAGTCTTCTCCACAGCCCAGGCCTCTGCTAGGGGTCGGGCTGCTGACGCCCCAGCTGAACCACAGTTGGCCGGCAGGCTGAGTGGGAAATGATACCCTGGCCAGGGCTTCAGCACAAGGCTCTGGCTCCAGGCTAAGGTGGCTCCCACCAGTGACCAGGGAAGAAACGTCAAGTTCAGCGTGGTGTGAGGGTGCCCTGGCAGAGCCAGTCCTGCTGCAGGGCAGCTTTTGGGTACTGGAGGAGGCTCCTGAGCTAGCTCCTGCAGACTTGCTCACCTTGTGCCTAGTAACCTTGAGGACCCTCTCCCTCATTAACAGAGTGAGTTTCTGTTTTAATTGTCACTGCAGAGAACAGGTCCTGGAGTACCCCCCCCCCCACTCCACCAACGCCTCAGGCAGTCCCAGGAAATGCGTTCTCTTAATGAGACCTAGTGGGAACATCAGGAAGTGAGGAACATGCACTTTCTGGGTCCCTCTTGGAGATGCCACCTCTTTCACCCACCATCTGGTCCTCTGCCCCAACCCTGGGTTCCCTTCAGTGATGTGGGTTGCTGGACCCTCTGAATTCAGTGGTCTCTGTAGGGACCTGCCTGGTCCAGCCCCTGCTGAGTGAGCTGTGGGTGTCCACCTGCCAGGCATATGTGCTGCCTCCAGCTGTGCAGCTATTGTGTGGGCAAGGAGCACCCCAGCCCTTGGGTGGTACACCCCAGCTCCCAGATGTATACCACATGTTAATGTGAGGACCTCCTGGGGAACTAGAAGCCTCTCTCTCTCTTAGATAGACAGACAGACAGACAGACAGACAGACAGACAGACAGACAGACACATACAGACACACACACACACACACACACGTTCAACATAATTCTGCCCCGTGGAAACAGATGAATAGGCCCTGTGGTATTCTTCAAGGCACCCTAGAGGGAAGCTGCTGCTCCACCAAAGCTGTAGACTTGGGTCCAGCCCTGGCCCTTCCAGAGACTCAGGGCTCCTGTATCTCCCTCAGCTGCACTTGTGGTGTAACCTCAGCAGGCGGTACCCCATGAGGAAGGCAGGCCAGGCCACAGGCTTTCTTTTCTGTCAGGCCTGTCCCCCTCACATTCCTCACCACCTGAGGGTCCTTGAACAAGCCAGCGGGTCTCCCAGGAGGCTGAGACCATGCTCTCAATCCAGCATGCAGGGAGGAGGGTTGGGCACTCACCTCTGCGCTTGGCTTGGGCAACCACATCAGCTGCGCCCTTGCTCATGACCTTGGTGACGTACAGCGGGCAGTTGGCCTGCTTGGCGATGGTGACAGCTCGGTACACAGCCTCGGCCTCTATCTAAGGATGGGTGAGGGGAGTGGGCACCCAAGCCACAAGGGGGTCCTGGGTTGGCCACAGATCACCTATGAGATTGTGGGCCTAGTGAGGTTCCTTTGGGATGAGGGCCCAGCTAGGGCTGCTTGGAATTTGTACTGACCCTGTGGATGCCAGGGTGTGTCCACACTGTCTTTTCAGCCTCAGATAAAGGCCACAGAGTAATCAGTGGTCACAGGAAATGTGTCCAGAAGGGGTCAGTGCTGGTGCATGCCCCCTGGGTGAGGGTGATATAAGACAGCCTGGCCCATGTCACAAAACCAGGATGAAGTCGAGCCCAGCCCCAGGTGGTGAAGCTGTTTGGGAGGAACTGCCCCGGGGACATTCCCGACATGTGCTCGCTCCGGGCAGGCAGACTTACCTCCTCAGGGTGGCTGAGCACATGGCCCTCAGGGCCAGTAATGCTTCGTTCCAGCAGCCGCTTCTGCTCCTAAATAAACAGGATGCCTTGCTCCAGCCCCAAAGGGTGCCAGAAATGAAGTCCATGGCTGGCAGGTCCAGCTTTTGGAGTGGAGTCCTGGGCCACCAGGACACATCCCCAATGCTGCCCAAACATCACAAACTTATGGAGGAAGGGGTGCCTTTGGGTGCTTCAGCTAGAGGGGACCCTGCTGGCCATGGGATCATGCGTCCAGCCTCACAGCCCTGGGGCCACCTGGGGTGAGGCTGAAGGACACAGATGTTAACCCAACACCAGGCTCACTGGTAGGAAGGAAAATGGGGCCTCAGCACCTGGGAGAAGGCCTGGACTCAGGGGAGCCCCAATCTCCAGGGGCAAGCCTGGGGTGCTGGGAAATTCCTAATCCTGGGCCCTCAGCAATGACGTGGTTCTGCGGTATTTTAACAAGTGTGGTGATCATAGGAAAATCTGTATTGTGGCTTCAAAAGCCCCCAGGACTCCCTAGTTCACCTGAATTTTGATCTTGAGCAAGCTATGTAGAGTAATACACTTAATATTCCCTCCCTTAAAGTTTGTAAGATGAAGTGCTCCCACTGAGCATCATCCAGGTCCACCCTTTCACCCAGCCCCACCCAGAACCCACCCCTTCAGGCAGCCCAGTCCCTTCAGCACCTCCTCCACGATGTCCCCATTCTCTGCGTGCACCTGGGCCAACGCTCCCAGGTCCCGGATGATACTGAAGATCTCATACATCTGGGAAGAGAAATGGACAGGGGCCCATGTCTGTAAGCCACATCTGCTCCAGAAATGGCCTAAAACACCACTGCTTGTCCCCTTACCTCTGTACCCGCCCTTACCTGGCCATCAGTACACTGGCACTTGTCCTTGTATGCCATGAAGACCAGGAAGGAGTTCACACCTGGAAGAGAGCGAGGAGAGGGTCAGATGATCCAAAGAATCTATGCTGTTCCCTATTCTCCAGAGGTGTCCAGAGCCAAGGGGCTGTGCTAACTGGCATATCCCTCCCCGCCACACACACACACCATAAATAAACTGGCTCATATGGATGGCGTAGGTCACACTCTAGCTCCTCCTCGCATATTCCTTATATAGTGAGTTCAGGAACCATTGCTCAGCCAGTGGCAGAGCAGATGAGAATCCCTCACACCTGTCTAATAAAACATTTCCACCCTTGCCAGAGACAGAGCATGGTGATGGGCTTGCGGCCTGAGTTCCAGCAGCTCGTGGCAGGAAACACAGCCCAGCCCAGTAAAGCAGGGGAGACTCACGGGGGTCATTCAGTGTGTCACTTGCCTACAGGACCTCAGAGTCCTACTCTGTCATCCTCTAGTTCATGATACACAGCCACAGGACATGCTGTGAGGGACAGGCAGATCTTAGGGCTGGGCTCTTGGGGCAAGAGGGAGGATCAGTGGAGTCTAATCAGGAAGAGGGCTGAGATCTCCCATCTCTTGGGCAGCCAGAATCCATCCATCCCGACACTGGGACCTGTGTAGGTCCCACGGAGGCCTAAAGGCAGATTCCACCTGCTCACATTTCAAACCCATGCGGCCCACAGCCTCCATCTCCACTGGGTCCAAAGTGCTGACGTGATAAGCTAATGAACAATGTGAGGAAAGTGAGTCACCCTATGCTGTCTGAGAAATCCTCCCAGGTGATAATCGGCACTTGACTTGGAGTTTGGGACCTGGTCTGGCGTATCAGGTGGAGGCTGCTGGTCAGGATGCAGCCCCGTTCCGGTAACATTATCTAGTGGACACAAGGCCAAAGGCCCGTGCCTGGCACTACCCAGGGAGGGTGAAGGGGACATTGCAGGTGCCTGGCTTTTACCTCTATTTACAGACCCTATGCAGCAGCCTCCTAAGTCCAGTTAGGAGCAGCGTAGTAATAGAGCTACTCCCTGGAGTGAGGACCCAAAACCAACAGGCAAAGAATGTGTGGGGTTCTGAATTCTGGAGGCCACTTTGAAGGACTGTCACTCTTTGGAAACTGGGGACCCCCAGGAAGACAGCCTTTATGGAATCCCTCCTTCTTCAGGTCTGCAAGTGAGGGAGATGACCTAGTCTAACATCTGAGGGCAGAATCGACACTTTAACTGATTTTTCTTCAACTTCTACTCAATTCCTGGATACCAGTTTTTGGGACCAGGTCACCAGAGTCCACAAGGACACAGAGATCAGGGCAAGCACCACTCCCCACTCAACATCAGGCAGGGAAGCCTAACCTCCATCTCCCAAGATCTCTCAGTCCAGGCCACAGGAGGCACTGCTCACCCTTGTCCTTGACCAGGGCCTCCAGCTCCTCCTTGATGCTCTCGTGCCAACGGGGGATGTCCACGTGCAGGGAATAGTCACAACAGGCCATGCTGTCTGCCTTCTCCCGCCACTGCTCGTAGGCTGCCAACAAGCTCACACCCGTGTCGGGGAACACGTGGTCCACTATGGAGAGGGGCAGCATGGTCAGCCAGGCTCCCCACCGGAGTCCCATCATTGACTCCAAGGAAGATTTGGTATCATGTTCCCAGGAGACCAGAAAACAGATCTGAAGACAGTGCAGAGCCAAGTGGAGCAGCATGCTGCCCACCATGCTGGCTCTGCGGTGCTGCGTGACTCCAGACCACATCCGGCACTGGGCTGGTTTCCTGGGAGCCTCGTGGACTCTGCACCCCAAATGGTGCCATGCTACCCTTGGTACACAGTGATGTGCTGTCATCCTTGCCAACTAAGGTGCAAGTCCAAACACTACTCCCTGGTCTTTCCTTGGATGGACCAGGCCAGTGCTCTGAGTAGGGCAGTGAAAATGCAAGATGTCCCAGCCCTGGGGAATAGGCTTTGCCTCGGTCCTATGCATCCCTCACATGAGCCCCATTTGGTCCAGAGCTTAGATCGTGAGCCAGGATCCCATGGAGCTGGGTGCCTAACCCTTGCTGAGCCATTCAAAGCTGCAGCCTCACCCCTCTGGTATTTCTCTGTGTCCTCCGGGAGACCCCTCGCAGCCTAAGGCAGGTGACATCAACAGTGCAGCTGTCCTACCTGCCTGGGCCACAACAGGGAGCCCTTGAGTAGTGTTGGCCAGAGGTAACCAGCCTCTCGGTCAAGCTACAAGATGGCCTACTGTTGGTTTTGTTTCACCTTGTGCTGAGTAAACCAACCTAACTGTGATTGTAGCAATGGTTGAATGTCACCTGTGAAGTGCCCCAAGTGTTCAGGATTGCCCTCCCTGGCAGCAGCAGTGACAGTATTTACTCTGTGCCAGGCACAGGAAGAGCTATATGAGTTAACTCCTGTAATCCTCTTGACCCTATAAGGAAAGGACTCTTGCCAGGTCATACAGATAATGGGGGCTGGGTGAGAGACCAGTGAAGTTACCTGTTGTCACACAGCGGGAACACAGGAGCACAGGGTGCCAGGCTTCAGCGAGGCTCTTCAGAGCTCTGCTGAGACATCTGTGCTCAGTACTGCTGAGCTGATGGCACTCAAGGCTGCTGTGTGGAATGGGCTGGGCTCTGGGATCTCATCTTGGCTCCTGCACTTACCTTATGCAAGTTCCCAGGGACCAGTGAGTTCATCTCACCAACAGGGCTCCTCGGCTGACCTTAAGGGGTTTTAGACAGAGCCCAGCCTGTCACACACAGGTTTAAGGAATTGAGAATTCTGGTTGGTATGGAATAATAAATAATAAGCATTGTTGTCATCTTTTTTTTTTCTTTCTAAAAATCAAAGTCTCCATCTTTAACATGAGCAGGAAGTTTCTGAAAATGAGACCAACTCTGCTCCTCGTCCAAGGCATTTGAGTTTTCCAAACCATAGTCCTTGGCCAGCTTCCAGCTTCCCAGGAAATAATAACAAGCACACATCCATTTGCTACACAGAAATCGCGGGAGGATTTCAGAGGTGGCCAGAATGAGACCATGACCCAAAATGACCCAGAATGAGAAGGATAACAAAAGGGCACTCAAGGGTTTCTGAGACTGATACACAAGGGGAAAAAAGAAAAGAAAAGAAAAAACACCATGACGTAACGCTTCCGGTAACACGCAAGTGGGCAGGTGCTTCTCCTGAAAGGTAGCGCCCAGACACTCACAGATCATGGTGGTCCCCCCTGCCAGGGCAGCCTTGGTTCCCTGACAGAAGTCATCAGCTGGGGTCATGCCCAGGACGGGCATCTGCAGCCTTGTGTGGACATCAACCCCTCCAGGCAGGACCATGAGGCCATGAGCATCAATGGTTTTGATGCCCCCAGGGACGATGAGATTTTCTCCAATCTGTCTGAAAGCAACGAGAAGAGAGTTCACCGTATATGGAGAGCTCAGCTCAGGACACAAATAGGATCCTGCACCACATAGCAGCCCTAAGTGTACATTTGGGCTCCTGCCCTTGAGGAAAGGGGATAGTTGCTTACCCAGCTTCTCCAGAGGCCAGAGAATAAAATCTTCCACTGCTTGGCTCAAGGTAGGCAACAGAAAAGACCCAACCCTACACAATTATTATTTCCTTTCTGGTTTTCTACAAAAGTTTCTACTTGTTAACTACAGACCAAGGTTGGAGCCCCTTGATATATACAGCAGAGGAGCAAACAGCCAACGAATATTTATTAAGCACCCACTGTGAGTTTGGAATCTTACTAAGTACTGTAATAATACAAGGAAATATGCAAGCCATTGTTCTGTTTCCAGAGAACTCATGATTAACTGGCAAGACTTTCACCATCCAAGCCATGGGATGAGTCACAGGCACCCATCTCACTGTTTCCAAGGAGTGGGATTTTGAAAAAAGAGAAAGCATTTACATGAATTTCACTCAAACGTGAACAGCCTGGATACAATGTCACTGACATGCACATATATGATGTATAAAGATATTTTTGGTGGAAACTTACTTAATCAAACCATCTTCCACATACAAATCAGCGTAAAAGGACTGGTCATCATTCACAATCTTCCCACCTTTGATCAGAAGGCGGTCGCTCTAGTGGAAACAAAAAATGGACACTTTCTCCAGACTGAGTAACTCAGTATCTTCAGTGTAACTCTCTGCTGGAATTAAGCCTGAAACATTTAGGTACAACTGTAGACATAAAAACAAACTCAAACGCCTGCATCTGTCTGCCTTAACTGTTTACTGTACTTCAAAATGCAGAGCTCAGAAGTAGCTGCCTTGCTGAGGCAACCTTGTATAAACCCACACAACCAACAGCTCAAGCAAGCCAGTCTCACTGCAGGTACCAGGAACGGGGCTCCAGGGCAAAGCCAAAGCTGGGGAAAGTGTAGTGATTCTATTCAAACAGGCTCACATCCTCAGAGGCCCTGCATCCACCTTCGCTGAAGAGGTGATGCTGACAGAACTGGGTTTCTGGTCCACCAGAACATGCAGGCTGATATCAGTACAAGAGCTGCAAGGTAGAGCAGGGTCCCAGTAGACTCAGTCCTCACTCTGGGAGGCTGCATCACAGTGGGGGGAGACAGAAGCAATAAAGCACGTACATATGATCATCATACTGTGACAAATGCAAGGAGCACAAAGACAGTGACGCAATGAAACACAAGAGAAACAGAAAGGTTGCCTCAGAGATCATGAAGGGCCTTTCTGAGGGACTGTAACTGGAGACTGAGAGAGAAAGAGAGAGAGAGAGAGAGAGAGAGAGAGAGAGAGAGAGAGAGAGAGAGGGAGAATGATTTATGCGTAGGGTGTTGGAGGGGCTTCTTCCCCACTGTTTCACTAAGACACTGTAAATCTATAATACAGGGTAGAGCAGTGTGTTTTTCAGGCCAAGAAGCAACCTATGCAAAGGCCCCTGGGGCAGGAAAGAGCCAGGAGACAGAGACTGGGGGCTAGAAGCTTATGAGGAGATGCAGGATCAGTACCCAGAGCTGAACAGGGATGACTTATGCAGTGTTCAGGCAGACAGTGGGCTGACACTGGAGACCATAAGCAGATTTTGATCATGGTCTGTTTGATGCTATAAAGAGCTCATCTCTGGGCTGGGAATTTAGCTCAGCAGCAAAAGCACCTGCCTGGCAAGCACTAGGTCCTGAGTTCGATCCCTGGTACCAGCAGAGAGAGAGAGAGAGAGAGAGAGAGAGAGAGAGAGAGAGAGAGATAGATAGATATCATCTCCACTGCTGGGTAAAAAGTAGACCATAATGGCGAACTGGGGAAACAAGGTTGCTGCCGGGGTAATTTCTGAGATTGTTTAGATGAGACGAGAAACCTGAACTGGTGTTACAGGGGCAGGTGAAGAAAAATGGAATATGACAGAGTGGGAGTGAGGTGGGCAGGACTTGCTGATGGACAGGCCATAGGGGTAAAGGGTAAGGAAGAAAGCGGGGTGACTGCAGGTTCTGGGAATACTAGCAGTACCCCCAGTAGGTGAACAAAGTGACACCGAGCAAGGCCAGCCCTTTGTAGGCAAACCTCGGCAGCATTAGACAGATCCTAACGCTTAGCAGCCATAAAACCACTTCTAAACGGCCAGCAAGGAAGAGTTAGGCAGAAAAGTGGCTGTCACTACCAGGACTGCACACAGTCACCACAGATGATGATCTTGCCGCAGTGGAGAAGAGCAGAAACAAAAAGGAACAGAAGAACAGGGTACCGAATTATGGAAGTGATAAGGTTCTACAGGTCCTTCCTTTCTATCACCTTGCAGCTTGCCCAGGGTTCCCATGATCCCCCTGCACCACACACACACACACACACACACACACACACACACACACACGAGGGCCAGGTTCCCGCCCCAGCTTTCACTCTTTCCAGGAGTCTGAGGTCAAGAGAAGGGAACTGAGAATGTAATATCTACTACTCCACGAGGATGAGATTATTCACTTTTAAAACTGACATCTGTTTGAGCTAAACTTGCAGAATTCTATTGATTAAAAGTGAAAACCACTATCAAGTGGTTCACAAAAGGATTGGCAAGCCATACTCCAGGCCAAATCCAGCCTTCTGCCTGTCTATACAGCCTGGAGCCACAGATGATTTTTGTTGTTGGTGCTGTTTTATTTTTATTTATTTATTTATTTTTGTAGTACTAGGGATCAAACTCAGCAACTCCCTACCATTGAGCAATATTCCCCAATCTTTTTTAAATGATTTTGATAGAGGTCTTGCTAAGTTGACATGACTGTCCTCAAACAGCCTTGTCAACCTCCTGAGTAGATGTTTCATATTGGTTGAAAAAAAAATCAACAGAATGTCACGACTTGTAAATATTTTATGAAATTCACCATCCAGTGTCTACAGCTGAAGTATCAATGGAACAGTCATGCCCTAGAATGTCTGAACCAGTACTGCACGGGGGTGACAGATACACTGAGGTCCACAAACCTGTAAATACCACTTGGCCAGCTACGGAGTTTGCTGACCCTGGCCCATGGCATTGCTGGTTCCCACATGTCAGCTTCTCCCCGAGAAGTCCTATAGGCACCCACTGCCCACCTCACTGAGCCCTATCCCTATCCTGTGCCCATCACAGCCATCAGGGCTCCAGTAGCAGCTAGTGTTCAGGTCAGGGTTCTGTCTGGCCATGCCCCATCCATCTCCACTGGACCACTTCCAGATTATTCTCAGTAAACACTAGGAAAACCCAGCTAGAAAGAGGAAAGCTTTGAGACTAGAAGACTCTTATGGTATGGGGTCTCTGATCATGTGCCCAGTTTTCAGGCACCAGAACTCAGATTCTGGGGTCTTCCTTGAATTTGGTACCTGGACAAAAGGTGCTGGGCTGTGGTGGATGCTCTTCTCAGAGGCCCCATCAGGATGGGGTGAAGATTGTGATAATCTAGCTGCCCTCTTCAAAGACACCACTGCCTTGCCCACCCGCGGGTCCTCCTGCCACCCTCGAGCTCCACCCCCACCCCTGCATCAGCGCGCTGCCAGGCTCTTCTGATCTCAGCCTAGACCCCAGCACGCAGTGTTGCTCGTGAGGCAGGAGACCCTTCTGTTCCGGTAGAGGGATGTTTTCCTCTAAGGTTCTCAGGAAGGACCGAACCCCCAAAGGTCGGGGAGGGGAGGTGTGCCTGACCAACTCTGAAGACAAGCCCAGAGTTGGGTTTCAGACCCCTCACACTCCTGGCTCTGGTCCAGCAGACGCCTCCCACCCAGTTCTCAGTGGGGGAGCTTTGTTTCCTGGCAGGGCTGGGTGACCAGTCTGACCTCCTCCCACACGGTGCGTGGGGGTGCTGAGATATTAGGAAGGGGGGATCTCGCCTCTCCAAGGCTGAGGCTGCTGGGGTTCAGGTCAGTGGACAGTGAGTGTCTGCTTCCCTTGCAAGTCTCCCAACCCGGCTTTGGGGAGGGGTTCAGGGCCAACTAGGGGCTCCCGGTACAGAGGCCAGGGCTAAATCGCTTTGTCTCGGACAAAGAGCTCCAGGCGCCTAAGCGGCGTGTCCAAGGGGCGGGCTGCCCAGGCTGCCTGCGAGGGGAAGGTAAGGCATCCGGCGCCCCAGGCTCGGCGGTCAACAAAGGCCGCGCCTGCCCGCCCCCCAGGCCGGCGCTCCAGGCGGGCCCGAAGCGGCACCTGAGCTTCGGGAGGCGGCGCTCGCGGCTCCAGGCTCCCGAGAGCAGTGGGGACCGCCTCGGGGCCTGCAGCCGCTGCGCACAGGGTCCAGGGCGGCCTCCCGGGGACGCTCCCCGCCGGCAGCGCGAAGGAACCGATGGACCCGGCTCGCGCGGGGATGCGACCCGCAGGCAGGGCCGGGGTCCGCCCGGCGTGAAGGCCACGCCGGGCGGTGGGCAGGGGGCGTGAGCTCACCGTGATCCGGGGGATGCTCTTCTTGCCCTGAAAGGACATTCTGCTTAGCGGGCAGGTCCAGGGGGACCGGCAGGGGCGGCGCGGGAGCGGGCGGGCGGGCGGGGACACGCGCTGAGCCCGGCTTGCGTGGGGCTAGAGCGCCGGAGTGCGAGCGAGCGGGCGTAGGACTCCCGGCCCCGCCCCGCTCGTTTGCATTCAGACTCCGCCCCTCTCGTTTGCATTCATGCCCGGCCCCCGCTAGTTTGCATTTGGTCCCCGCCCCGCCGTCTCTTATTTGTACCCAGGCCCCGCCCCACCGTCGCTTATTTGCATCCAGGCCCCCGCCCCCCGCCGCTCATTTGCATCCAGGCCCCGCCCCGTGCCGGCTCCTGCCAGCCTACCCTGGCTGAGACTAGACTGATTCTTGCGCCCCTGCCTGCGTGTGGGGAGCGGGAGGGACGCGGCCGGTCTCTGAAGACGTCTGGGAGTCTGGATTCCGCACAGGACAGCGGTCAGACGATGTCCCGCCAGGCCCCGCCCGCGCCCTCCCCCGCGATGATCCGAAGCGCCCGGGGTCAGGAGCTGAACCTCCGTATTCTTGCTCCCCGGTTCCGCGGCTGGAACCGACTCCGCTCCGGACGTTGTCCCCGGCCGGGCCGGGCCCCCTGGGAAGGCCGGGGCGGGAGCGCGGGCGCTGGGCAGTGCCCAGCACCAGGCTGCCACCTCCCGCGGGGCTGCTCCACGGCCCGCTGCGCAAAGCCGGCGGTAGGAGGGAGAGGACACGGAGGAGGGACACAGGCAGAACCAGAAGGGCAGCGCGACAGACACACAGACAGGCAGAGGCGGGCTTGGGGACCGCAGGCCGGGTCGGGAGTGGGCGCAGGGCGGGAGCCGCTCTCCAAGCGGCGGCCCGCGGCGCCTGGTCCTGCAGCCTCACCTGCGGAGACTCGTGGGCCGGGCCCACGCGGGGCTGCTCTCGGCGGCTGCTGGCCGCCACCGCCGGCCGGTCTCCGCCCGCTTCTCCAAGTGTCCCCAGGAGGCCGCGCGGCCCGCAGGAGGGCTCGCCCGCCCTCGGGTCTGGGGGGCCGCCGCTCAGTGCGTCCAGCGGCAGCGTCTTGTTCTCGAGGGCATCGTCCACGCAGTGGAAGACGCCACCGAGCTTCGGCCAGGCCAGAGGCTTCGCGGCACCGTGCGGCCGCGGTGCGGTCATGGCGCGAGTGGGCGACCCACATCTGGGTGTTCGGAGACCCCTGCGGGTTTGCACAGGAGGCGAAGACCCGGCCCTCGCTGGCCTCGCCCTCTGCTAGCCCCTCCCCCAGACCCCTTGCGTGGCCCAGTGGAGCTGGCGCTGTTCACACAGCAGGTGCTGAACGAACTGCCTAGTCTGGACCCAGGAGCACAGCTGCTCAGTGAAGCACAGCCGCTCATCCTCGGGGCACGCGTGGGCTCCGACTCCATCCGCAAGCTAGAGAAGCTGCAGTCCATGGGAACTCCATCACTCTCCCGGTGTGGGGGAACCCACACCTGGCCAGGAGGCCCTGACTGGATCATCAGTAAGAGCAGGGCTGGGGTGGGGGGGTCAGCAAGCATGAACAGTTCCTAACCCTGCTGATGTCGAGGTGAAAGACTTGGGGTGAGACAAGACGGAGGGAGTTTCAGCTGTTCAGAGATCACAGGGCTGTACTGTCATACTGTAGACAAACGCAGCGACTGATTTTGAAAGAAAAGACCTCAGCCTTTGTGATGTTGGTGCAGTCGAGCATTTCAGAGCCCGAGTTCAGAAAAACGAGTCACTGGGACACTCACCAATGGTCTATAGTAGACTCTGACAACTCTTCTTACTCATGTAAAAATCATCCTTTTCTAAGTGATTCGCATTCTTTCTCTGTCGGTTCACATTCGGCAGACAGGAGAAAGCTTTCCAGTTGGCCAGCCTCAACCAGGTGCTGTCAAGGGCCTGATGCAGAGGTCTCCTCCAGCCGATTTTAGATGATCTGGGAGGGGGCTGCAGGCGTACCCCCCTCCCCAACCCCAGTGGGCAGCAGGTCCTGATTCCACTTCTGTCACAGAAAGAGGCATTGTTGTTCACAGAATGAATGCAAAAATGGCTACTATAGCCCCTAAGTTCTAATCTTAATAATATCCGTGGGGGTGCTTTCATCTAAGATTTTAAAACAATTTTTATTAAAACTGTACAATAATTTACAAATAAGTAAAAATTCTCTGGTATATCATAGGAATCACAATACAAAAATATGTGTAAAATTTTGTAGTGGGCCACCATACAAACCTAGTTTAGGGCTGTGAATACTGTTTAGTACTGAACAGAGTATCACGTGTTTAGAATGTGGTAATTAAGGAATTGCCTCAGAGAACACAAATACTGCCTGGCATGTTGCCATAAGAAAACAAATCCTATTAATTTTTGCATAAATTGACAATAAAGCTTCTAAAAATATACAGTAAACAAATATATGCTTAGATACATATATTCACAATGTGATTTTCCTGAGCCTAAACTTAAATCCATTACTTCGTAAAAACACACAACCCATCTTAAGGTTTCAATGATGCAGTGATGGCACGTGCTGATGAGCTATCAATGCCTTAAAGCACCACCCCCTCCTGACTCCCAGTTAGTGTTCACAAGCCACATAAGGCACTCAGGTTTCCTGAAGGCTACAGATTCTGCGAGGGCAGAGACCTTAAGTCACAGCCATAGGCCTTCAATAAATGGGACTCAACCATGGAGACAAGCTAAACACCACATGGGTGTCCACAAAGGAATCTGTATTTTACACGGATTTCTAGTTTAGACAAACTAAAACATTGCTGTGTGCATTGTGCAGACAGCGCGACCATGCCGTATGATGTGATACTGATCTATATGTCTTGGTTACACAGTAAGTGTCCTTGGCCACATTTCGGCATCCCTCCTCTTGCTTCCTCAGGGCGGTGCCTTTAAGCCAGATTTCCTGGTTTGAAGAGCTAGCAGTAAGAGCCAAATGCTCAAGAAAATTTAGCCAGCCCACTGAATGAAAAGGAAGGTACAGTCTGGGATTTAGAAAATGCACCTTATTTTTAAAACACTTGAACTCTTCAGATGCTCACTGGTCAGCAAGAATGAGTGATAAATGCTAATATTTGCTTTTTTTTTTGTCAAAACCCAGTTCTGAGTTTGCAATCAGATGAAAAGAAGGTGCTATGACATATGAATGAAAACAATGATACCTAAGGCGAGGAATGGCATTCCTACTCAGTGTGTGCTTTCAGGAATGTGGCAAGAGTACAAATGCAGTTTGGTTCACAGGATATTATTTAAAACATTCATAGAGCCATTTTCCTTTCCTATGTACAGACTTTTTACATATGAACAATAACTCCATAAGCATTGGTACATATTTACATGCTTTTCTTTCCTGTACAGTTTGTTTTTTTTAAACTGTGGAACTATGACTCAGAGTGCCTGGAGCGGATGTGGGGGGGTATATGAAATACTCCAGACACACACAACATGCACGATCATGATAATCCAACTAAACCAGAGGGATGTGAATTTGGGTGAGTCTCAAAAGCACATCTTTAGATCTGAAGGGGTGACTTTTTTCTTGCAGGTTCACGTTGGAGCCCAGCCAGGAGCTTTCCCCAGGGGACGCAGGCTGGCAGGGGAGTTTCAGCATGTTTCTTGGATGTCTGCATTGCAGCCTCTAGTCCTATTCTTCAGCCATTGCTCTGTGGCAGCACTTACTAATGCAGGTCACTGTTTACCATTTAATTCTGAGTATGTTCCAAGAGGATGCAGCCATTAAAACCAGACAAAACTATGCACGGAGGAATACACAAGATTTCAGACTTGAGACAAACCTCAACATCGGGTTCAACTAGAGAAGCAGTAAACTGGGCCAGTGCCTTGTCCAAATGAATCACGGACTGTAGTTTAAATGACAACAGAAAGGATAGATCCTTCTTGGACAAGTGCAATTAATAGTACATTTCCCAGCAGAAATTCTGCACCCATTAAAGAAAAAGCATAGCTGTCTGATCCTATAAAGCGCTCCCCAGATTTCAACCTAGGAAACCATGCCTGGTCCACTACATCTGCGCCACAGTGGAACATTTCTTCTGACACAAATATAAAATGAACTTAATATTTCCAGACAATCACTCCTCCCTCCTGCTACTGGTTTTTGTTTTTTAAATGCAATGCTGTAGGTTACACTCACACCTGGATGCATATAGCACACCTAGTACATCAACCTTTAGGTGCCTCAAAAGGGCTCTTTTTCTTTTTTTTGGCTGTTCTCTGGTTGAGTGAGGACATGCATGAACACATGTACAGATGTACATGCCTCCTCTAACTGCAGCACTGCGAGAACAGCCTTAGACCACCAAAGATGTGATGAAGACAGAAGAACCTTTCAACTATGGAGTCAGGTTTATCCAAGTGCAGGAAGACTTTCCTGGGCTGTAAACTGCATCCTCCAGCAGGACTGGAAATCACACTTAAAATTGCTTTCATCGATGTGCTGCTTTCTCTCTGAAAAAAACACAAAACAAAACAAATATTTCTTTACAGTGACATCTGAGTCTTTCATGGGAAATGTGTAGATCATGGGCTGAAACTCAAAGAGGGGATCAAGAGAAATGCTGGGGTGAGGAGAAGGCTCTTCTATACACAAAGGTGTGCCCATCCCAAGGGCACTGGCTTTGTGGACCCCGCACCAGCCAAGATGCCACATCTTTAGCCTCCAGTCAGGAAAAATGAATGGCCCTCCAGGAGTGCATGTGCTTACAAAGGTGGCTCTGTGTTCCTCATAATGTCACCTGCAGAAGTGGCCTTGAATCTTCCTCAATGTCCATGGCAACTGTCCACATTCAGACCTGATTTTCATTTCTTCTCTTTATGAAAAGTGGGCCTCTGATAAGTTCTTATTTTTTCTTTTTACTTTTATATTTTAAAAAGTTTTTGGCAATTATTGAGGAGCTGCTAAAGTTCCTTGTAAAAGGGGAGTTGGCCCTGACTGGACACAGAAGCAGGGCAGAGGGAAGGCAGGCAACAGCCCTGGACAGTAGGAACTCCACAGTTTCTAAGCTAGGAGGGGTTGAGGAGGTTGTTTTTTGTTTTTGTTTTGTTTTGTTCTTTGTTTTCTAACATAACTTCAAAATAGATGGCTGCATATAGAATAATACAGAAACACACAGGTTCCCCTCTGCACATGTTGTGCATTACAATTGAAATGGTGTTGTAGTTAAAATCACACATTGTTCTCAGTGCCTTTAATTCATTTCTAAATAATTTGTCATCAGATCATCTATTTCTAGAATATTTAAGAAGAGACTCTCCCATTTAGTCCTCTCATTTTGCAGATATAAAAGCTGAAACCCCAAGAATAAAAATTATTTACCAAAGTGACATGTCCAAGCTGACCAGAGCCCAAAATCCTGATATCCCCTATCCTCCAACCCTACATCATTTTTCCTCTGAATTATGTGAACAACTGTCCTGGATGTGAACTATGCACAATAAAATAATATTCCATCCATAGAAACACAGGCTGTGGTGATAGCTATGGAGGTGAAATGCAATTGGATGCCTGTGGTGCTTTGGTGTTTCACTGACATTGCAGGTCTGGGGCCATTGGTCTGATCATAGGTTCAGAGGATAATGGTACATAGTGTGGTATCTAGAGGGAATCTCCTTCTGAGAGCTGCAGCCATTGTTGATTCCGTGGGGTCTTGTTTTGGAAGTCCTATATAGTTTACACTTTTGTTGGGTTGGGTTTTATTCTCTTTTGTTTTGTTTTGTTTATTTAATTATGTCAAATACAATGGCAGGAGGAGCTATTTCAAAGCTAGCAAGATATAAGAAAAAGATAGCAAGATATATTATGGTAACAATTTTGGATTTATTATTGGCTTGTTTTGAAGTCCTTTATTGCATTCATTGTCTTGTTTTTATTGTTTCTATTCTATTCTGTTCTGTTTGATTTTTACTGTGTCCAAAGTTATCTGCAGCTATTTCGAAGACATCAAAAGGCATGATGGTAACTATTATTGATTTCGTAATGCTTTTAGGCCTGTACCTTTACACTGGATTGTTTTGATTGGTTTTATTGCTTAATCCTCTTTAAAATAAAATTTAAAAAAATAATATTCAGAACTCTAAAAAATCAATACCCAAAATTAAAGGATAAGGGCAGTTAGTGACCTATGATCACTTGATTGCTCTTTTGAGCTAGTTGCTGCACTACCTTGGTAACATACTCCACTCACTGTTTCCTGGACCCATGGCCTGGTGGAGCAGAGGCTGAGAAGCCAACAATTATCCTGTGGCAGTGTGAAATGTTGTGACAAGTGTAAGCACCTGAGTGTTACAGCTCTACCTCTCTGGAGGGTCAGAGTCTGATGCAGTTTTAATACTGGTCTGTAGCATGGGTAGGCCATAAAGTACAGGAATAAACTGATAATCAAAGTCACAAATTTAACTCATTTTATGGTGCTAAAATGAGTAGAGTAGATACAAGAGGACCACAGGTGTTCAGCTGCACTGTGACCCAGCACTGGCAGTGGGGGTGCCCTACTAACAGGCACTAGGACACTGGAACTTCTCCCAAAGTTGTAGAAGCTGCACTTGTTGGTAATGCATGAATTGGAACTGCGCATATGGATTACAAAACAGTATTCTGATTTATGTCAAAACAGAGCTGGAGGATCAGGGCCCTGCCGTCTGTGTTTGTGTTGGGAATTTCCATGGGATCTCAGCTGTTGGGAAATACCAGGCTGTTGGCAGAGAAGACAAGCACCTTCTTGGGGCCCAAAGAGCCCAACTTGGATCAGAATTAACTACAGATGGTAACACCTCCAAAGGCCTAGGCCCCCCAGCCTTATTTGAGGCTTCCAGACATATGCACATGATATCCAGAGATACGGTTCCCATTTGGGATGAGACCCTATCACCTGGAGCTTTGCAGCCTTTCCCCAAACACTGTGTCCCAGAACTTACCCCAAATAACCCACACATGTATCTGCACTACCAGTTACGGGATGCTGGAGTATGGGCTAAAAACAGCACCTGTCTTATAAGCTCTGTCTGTCCAAAAAACTTTAGCCCAAGATTTTCAAACTACACAGAAACACATGATAGTGACAAACCTGTTTGGAAATAAGGTCTTTTCATCCCAAGCTCTGATTTTTGTGGAAATATCAAGTAGATGATCTTGTCAGACAGAGGCGTAGCTTCCTCCTCATGGTTTTTATGGAGTCTTTCCATCACCCCTACAGAGTTTCCTCTACTCCCTGCCTGTCATGGTCACTTTTGAGGTCATTTTCTCCAAGTTCCCATGGAGGAGGGCCCCACATGTCCCCTTCAGATGCTGGCCGGCCCTTCCATCCCAAGATGAAAGAGTCACACTGCATTTTGATCCTGAAGCTGCCTAGTAAGTAAATAATAAAGTGGTGGCCATTTTTATGGAGCAGGAGGCAGGTAAGGGTGAGGGTCTGGGACCCCTGAGTGCAGTGATGGTCAATTTTAGTTATCAAGTTAACTGGACCATGAGGTGCCCAGGCATTTGGCCAGACATTCTGTGTGCTTGTGAAGATGCTCTTGAGTGAGAATCACATTGGAATCGGTCAATTGACTGACTCAAGCAGACGGCCCTCCCCAGTGAGGGGGGCCTCCCTGTCCACTGAGAGCCTGAAGAGAACAGAGGCTGAGCAAGCACAATCCCCTCCTGTCTGCTATGAATTGAGACATAGATCTTTCCTGAAATTTGGGATCAGACTGAAATGTTGGCTCTCCTAGGTCTCCAGTGCGTTGACTACAGGTCTTGGCTTTGTGAGCCTCCATAATTGCATGGCCAGTTCCTCATAAACAATCTCTCTCTCCCTCCCATATACACATATGAATGCACACACACACACACACACACACACACACACTTTCTTGGTACAGCTTCTCTAGAAAGCCCTCACTAATACAGATGCACTTCACTGACCACCACATTTCAAGGAGGTGGCCCCTTTTTAGAGCAGGAGGCCAGGCAGCCTCCTGTCATACCACTTGTAGTCACATGGCTAAGACAGGGCAGAGGCAGAACCCGAGCACAGACCTGTATGTTACCAACATTGCCATATTTGAACCCTACTGCTAACTTTTTCCAATGTCTAACAGACGGACAAGACTGGTAAGTCTATCACTTCCACGGACACTGTTGGGAGGGGGCCTGAGTTTTAAAATTCAAAACTGCAAGCCAGGCGTGGTGGCTCATGCCTGTAATCCCATTACTCGGGAGGCTGAGGCAGGAGGATCATTGTAAGTTCGAGACCAGCCTGGGCTACAAAGTGAGCTCAAGGCCAGCCTGAACTGCACAGCGAGGCCCTGTCTCAAAAAGACAAAAAAAAAAAAAAAATTCAAAGCTGCATCAGAATATAACTTAAAGAAACTTGAGCAGGAAAGAAAGGGACATGTCAGCCAAGAGAAAAATAGTCTTTTCACAAACCCAAAACCCAGGAAAGAGGCTCCCCTATTAGAAAGCCCACAGTTCTTTGGGTAGGGTCCTAGGAACCCTGGGAACTGGAGGAAAAACATCTTGCTGGGAGTCAGGCAGGCAGCCTGCAGGGGCAGAGTGAATAAATGGGTCAGGGTCTGTTATCCAGAGTCAGGAGATGCTACGCAGACCTCAGAGACCACTGCCTGTGGGATCCCAGAGGAAGACATGGAGTGACAGTGAAAATGCAAGGCGGTAAGACAAAGAGTACTGGGTCATAAAGTACGGGCATAAGTTGATACTCAAAGTCATGAATTTAACTCATTTTATATACTAAAATGAGTAGAATAGGAACAAGAGGACAAGAGGGTGTCCTGCTGTCCCATGACCCAGACATCTTAGATTCCTGCTGAGTGCCCTGGACTGTGCCTGGGAGTCCAGAGACAGGAAGAAAGGTCAAGGTGAGGTTTGTGACCAGATATGGCAGGAGACACTGTGATTCCATCCTGGGCCCAAAGGGCTCTGGCCCAGCTCCAGGGCTTCTAGCAACTCCAGCAGCAGCACGGGTATCTCAGCCCCTTACCTGCCTGCCTGAGATGACAGCTTGTTGCTTGTTCAGTGGCCTCTGACCTTCCTGTAGTGCTTCCTAAAAGGGCTGACAATTGTAACAGTGGATCCCTCCAGCTCAGAAGTGTCTCCGAGGCACCTGAGAGCCTCTCCTCTGAAATGGAATTCTTGCCGGGGAGCCCTTCCAGTTCCCATTAGCCTACATCTCAGCTTTGATGCCTGCCAGCTGGCAGATACAGCTACCTGATTCTTCTGCCCTGACCAGCCTTCTTATCACACTTTTGTAACTTTTCACTTCTCTGGCTCTTCTGAGTACCACCCCCTACTACTTCATGCTCTCTTTGAAATGCCCAAATTGCCCCTGCAGGACTCAGAAAAGACCTCAGACCTTTTCCTACAGTCAGTCCTGAGACTAAAACTCATTTTCCATGTCCAGCTGTGTTATCTTTGACAAACTCTGCTAAGAGGTCAGATTAGCTGGAGGCAGGGTTGGAACTGACTGGAATGCAAGAAAGCTGGGGAGCATGAGGGCAGCCTTGCTGGGGTGTGGAGGTAATTATTGAAGAAAAGCTTCCCAAACTCCTTGAGAGCTTAAAATTCCAAGCTACATCAAATACAGCATCAATAAAATTTAAACAGAAAAAATGGGCCATTTTAGCCAAGAAGAAAATGATCTTTTCACAAATTCTGAGCCCAGGAAAGAGGCTCCCCCATTAGAAAGTCCACAGTTCTCCAAATAGAGTCCCAGGAGCCCTGGGAACTGGAGGATTTGTCCTTAATTTGCCCTTATGTCCTCCTAGCTCAGGCCCCTTGGGTGGGGGCCACAGTGCCACTCTTAACCCTCTTGGTTAAGCAAGCAGTGACCATGTTACCCTACCACAGACAGTGCAGACCCCTAAGGCAGCTCTGGGGAGACAGCCACCCAATCCACCGACGGCCGATACACTGCAATGTTCCACATCAAATTGTGCTCAGAGAGCTAACACTCTACTGATATGAGAACAAAGAGGAAGCAAAATGCAGAAGCCATTTGATTCATTAGGAACCAAAGGCTGGGGTCTAACGTCCTTCCTGCAGAGGTACAGAACCACAGGCAGACAGCCCTGTGATGAGGTGCTCCACGCTGAGTGCACTCAACATCTCCATTCCTACCCCTCTCCTTGGGCATGGAGCGCCAGCCTTCCTGGTCTCAGCAGTGGTCTGAGACCTTGAAGCCATGTCCTGCTGGGCTGACTACAGACTACAGAGCAGGTCCTAGGCCCTGATCTCAGCCTGTTGATGTCCCCTGGCTCCCCAAAGCACAGTTACTACTGGTTTTATCCATCCTTTGATGGTGTGTGACACCACAGTCTCAGCTTGGTGCCGAATGTGTGATGTGGGCTGGGAGAGGGTGCCAAGGAGAGTGCTCTGCATCAAGATTTGCCACTGAAAGTCCCCCGAAGGGGCCTGGTCTTGCTCAGGTTCACTGTTCTGGGAAGAAGAGAGGTTTCTGGGTGACGAGGTTCTTGATGCTCGGGACTCCCCAGGTCAGCAGGGGATTTGGGTTTGGGAGGGACTCAGAGTGCCTAGGAAGGGCAAGGGGCCAGTGTGGGGGCTCTGTGGATGGAGGGGGCCCATCACCTTCTGATTACCAGGGCAGCAAGGCACCACCCCTCCAGGGCACTGGTCCACAGCCTGGGGTGAGCAGAGACTGTGATCTGAGTAGGGCCATAGGATACCTGGCTGTCCCCTGGACAGGCCTGCAGCCTGGGGTCAGAGGTGAGGGTCTCAGCCTACAGAGACGGCATCTGTGATGCTAGCCTTCTGTGTAGTGTGGCGCAGGGGGCACCCAGCTGTCTGGCTGCACATTCTTCCGCTGTGTCTGTGAGGCACAAAGCTTTGAAGCAGTGGACTCAGTAAAGTAGAGGACCCTACTATGTGGGTGGCCTCATCCAGTCCACTGAAGGCCTGACAGAAAAAAAAAGGCATCAAACGAATTTCCTCTGGCTGCTGACTGCTGGATCTGAGATATCAGATCTCTCTGGTCGCTGCAGTAGTATTTACACTGTCCACTCCATGAGTGTCCATCTCGGAGACAGATAACAGATCATGGGGCTTCTCAGCCTCTGTACTCATGTGAGCCAATTTCTCCTAATAAATATTGTTCTGGACATACAGTTGCATGCTCTCCTGGGAATTCTGTCTCTCCGACTGGCCTGGCTGTTCCAGGACATTCCTGTTTCTCAGACAGCCAAGGATACAAGTTCCAGGAAACCCATCTGGATACCCCTCTCCACATTGCATACTGCCACAGATGGACCCTGAAACTTTGAGAAACTCACTTAATATTCCAAGTGACAATCTTGAGTGAGACGTGTGACAGCCCAGCTTCAAGGCCCAACTCTTCCCAGGGAGCTGGGCAGGTAAGTTGTGGGCATGTGATGAAACCAGGTGGCAGCTCGAGTCTGCAAATCCAGGGACAAAAGTGGCAGAAGTCGAGGTTTCTAGGGCCTTGTTTATTGCACAGCCATGGACTGAGGCTGGTACCACTCACTGGTTCTAACCACATTCTCACCTGGCAACCATCTGAGCACCCAGGATAGCATGAAGTCCACATCAGCCCAGAGAAACCAGTGCTGGGGCCCAGCAGGATGCCTGAGAGACACCCCATCCAAGCCTGAAGGTATGAGGTACCAGCTCAGCCCCATTCCTCATGGAGAGATGAACCAGCTTGCTCTGATATGAGGACAATCCCTGTGAGCTGGTACACATTGTGTGGAGCAGATTTCACCATCCACCCTCCCAGGCTTCTTCCTGACCACACATGACCAACCATGTGCACAGGAGAGCACACACTCAGCCATGTGCATGGGCACATACAAGTGCCAATGCACCAGAGCAGACACAGACACATGTACATCAAGGTATAGACACAGTGTGCACATGTTTTCTGCCTGTTCACCATTGGTTCTTGGTTCATTTCCTTTCTGGGTTACAAGCAGCTGCTTGCAGTCCTGCTTGAGGGTGCCTAACTATCTTTTATTTTCTTTCTTTTTTTTTTCTAACTATCTTTTCTGATGCTGACCTCTCTAGTAATGACATCTTTTATTAATGGCCTCACGGTCATGCCTGTGAAAGGATCCATTATTGCTCTGACCAAGATGGCTACATAATAGATGGCCAGACAGCTGGCCCGCAGGCCATAAGCTCCTGGTTGAAAAGAATGAATCAGACAATACAGCAATGCAAGGGGGAGGGGATACCCTCTGTTTCCAGCCAGTTACTCAATTTCTGTCTGAGATTTTGTGCAAATCACCCAGTAACATTTGAGAAACATCACTGCCATGTAGTAAAAACAGAGAGATTCTAACAAAGAGCAAAAATAAAAGCCCTAAAGCTGAGAGGAAAAGGGGCTGCAGGGTTTCCTGAAGTTGGATGTTGGCATCCATGCAAACCAGAGTTTTGGCTCCTGAGTGTGCGCCCAGGAGAAATGTCCATGCAAGTGTGCAGCAGCTTTCACAGGATGGCATAGAAGAGCTACTCACAAAGCCAAAGCATAGCCAGAATATCCAGCAGGAATGTGATGTCTTACAGGGAAATCACATATTCTACTAGTGTCACTGGGTGAACCTCAGCACAGTAATATTAAGTGCAAAAAGAATACAGCCAAAAGGTACCTTTATAATGAAGAAATAAAATCCAGGAAAACCCACACTGTTCAGAGACACAAAGCAGATGGGGTGTGGCCGGGACGGTCCACATGAGAGGTGGATGCCGGTTGCAGATGGTAGACAGACAGAGCCACAAATGTCAAAGACACATCACCAAGTGGGCTGTTTTCAGACCAGTGGCAAGACTGTGGCAAATACCAGCCTCAGAACAGGCCAAGTCCGTGGCAGGAATTCACATAAAGAAAGCTCCCGTGGGGCTGGGGATGTGGCTCAGGGGTAGGGTACTTACCGAGCATGTGCGAGGCCCTGGGTTTGGTTCCCAGCACTAAAGAGAAAAAAAGAATGGTGGAGAGGGAGAAAGAAAGAGAAAAGGAGGGAGGGCAGGAAAGAGAGAGACAGACAGAACAAAAACTCACGGGCTCCCGTGATGAACAAGGCTGGAGCTGGCTGTGCTAGCCCACTGACTGAAATGCAAATGCCTGTGCCCACATCCCACCTGGCTGCCTGGAAGTGGGTGCTGCAGGCAGAAGCACTTCCTCACACTCCACTGCTGGCTAGAGCCAAGGTTGCCTGTCTGGGTAGGCTAGCCCTGAGGGTGGACCCTGTGGGGCCCGAGTTGGTGGTACCTGGTGTCTGAGAGACATCCCATCTCAAAAGAGTCCCCTGTCCCTAGTGCCAAGAAAGCCAGGCAGCACTTGGGCATTCCCCCAAAAGAAGCCAAGCAAAGCATCTGCCTCACGACACAAGATCCTCAAAGACTAACTACATATGTAGATGAAACTTTCTAAACAGCTCATTTTCTTTTCTTTAAACAATATATAAAATATTACATAAGAAGAAATTTCTTTGGGTTCTGATGAAGAATATAATAGCTATTTTTAGAGACGGAGGCGCCTATGCTGTACATGCACGATGCACATTAATTGTGGTTGTATTCTGAACAAGAGCAGCTTATCCCTGGCTTTCGAATATGACAATGCAGCCATCATTTCTGGCCTGTCTGTGCCACAGCACAGCATAAGCTGCCTGTGACCGAGCTTAGAAGGCGCAGGCTGCTCATTGGCATTCAGGCACTGGCTCTGTCAGGAGCTGTAAATCTGAGTCTGCTGACAGTTAATGCAATGCACTTCCAGCTCCCACACCCTGAGGTGGAACAAGCACTGTCCCTGGAGAACCAGCCCCATCCCCCAGAATCAAACGGGGACCAGATAGTCTGGCTCCGTCAGTAGGAAGACACCATGGGCAGCAGCTCTCTTACCCTCTGCTTCCCAGGGGGCGGCAGTGCACGGGGTGGGGGGCATTCCAGCCAGGATGCGTCCACCCCTAGGACGGGGCTTGGTGCAGTCAAGCAGAAGGGCTTAATCAGGGGAGGAAGAGTTTTATACAATGGCGGTGGGGGACACGGACACAGAAGAACAGACATCCATATTGTTCCCATAAGCAAAAATTAGCTCAGAATGAATCAGAGCTATTTTAAATAGCTATTTTAAACATTCTAGAAGAAGACATTTTTAACTTGCAGTAAGGCAATGTTTTTGTTTTCTCTGACACCAAAAAACACAAGCTATTATAGAGATTAATAAATTAGGCTCCATCAAAGTTAAGAACTCCTCTTTACAAGACACTCTTAACAAAAAGACAGAAGAGGGACTTGGAAAAAGTCTTTGAATAGATACCTCACAAAGAAAACAGGCTGTTGGAAAATCAACACCAAAAAAGGGCTCAGCATAATTGGTAAATCTGACAGTTAATGTGCTAACATACTTCAAGCTCCGAGACCAATTAAAAATACCAATTAAAATACCAATTAAAAACCAAACAAGATACCACTACACCCCTATTAGAATGAACAAAAAAAACCCCTAAAAACAATCCAAAACTCATGTTGAGTATCATTGAGGATGTGGAACAACAGGAAAATTTGTACTCTGGTAGGAATGGAAAATACTTTGAAAACGTTTCTTTTAAAATTAAATACATGCTAAGCATATGAGCCCAAAATCGCAATTTTAGAACTTTACCCAAGAGAAATGAAAACCGACATTGTAAAAAGCTACACACGCATGTTTGTAGCAGTTCTACTCATAACCTCAAACTGGAAACAATTAAATGCCCTTCAAATGCCTTCGGTTAGAAAGTGGCTACATGGCCACACCGCATGTACTCGGAGTGCTACTCAGGAACCAAGAGGAGCATACTGCCAGCTTGCACAGCAGCCCGAAGACGGCTGAAGTGAACTTGGCTAAATGAACAAACTCAGACCCCAAAATCACCTAGTGTATGATTTCATTCACGAGACTTGGAAATGACAAAACTGAAAGGATGGAAAACAGATCAAGGCTGCCAGAGGAAGGCTGGTGGGATAGGTGTGACTGCAGAGGAGAGCAGGAGAGACGCCGGGGCACCGGTCTGTGTGTCAGGAGCGCGGGCGAGGATTCCAGCACGGAGGGTGCATCAAAACCCGAAGAACCGCAGCCAAGACGGCACAAACAGGAAACTTTACCATGTCCGAGTTTAGTTTAAAATTCAGTATGTGGTGTAAATAGAATAAAAGCCATAACAAAGGAACCTGTTTTATGAGCATGTAGCATACGTATCTTTCAGAAAGTAGGAAAGAAAAGGACTGAACTAAGTTGTTTTGGAGAACAATATTTTATCTGGATACTGTAAGACTAGAGACAAACAGAAGTAGACACAAATACTCTAGTTAGACAATTTGCCTCTTACAGGAAATGGGTTAGCAATTCTGAAGTGACTACATAGACTAGGGTGGAACAAATCAGCAAATATATTGCAAGCAGTGAGAGCTACCACCATCAAAGGCAGAAGCTGTAAGAAAGGAAAAGAGGACAGTCGTATTGTTGGTCTGCAACTGGACACATCATTACGAAGTCATGGTCGTATAGGAGATGACGCAGTAGATGACAGATAGATAGATTTAATGGATAGCTATAGACGTAGAGAGAGACAGAGAGTGGATGGATCAGAGGCAGATGATGCGTGAATAAATGGTGGGTAAATAGCTAACTAGACACACAGATGAGTGGATGCATTTAAGTTAGAACATGTACCTATATCTCCAACCTCTGTCCCTGAGAGGGTCTGGAGATGATGTCACCACCGAGCACACCCAGGTCTAGAGATCTTGGTTTCTAAATACTATTCTCCAACAAAGGGAACCAGCCCTTGTCGGTGAAAGGGTAAATTGTAGGCCTGGTGCAGGGACGATACAAGACATAAGAGCCTGTAGCACTTTGTGGTGACAAAAATGTAAGGAAGGAACAAATCAGAGGGACACAGGCACCAACCTGAAAAAAAAAAAAAAACACTCAAAAGCTCCTGTTGCAGCCTTTAAGCTAATAAGATATAATCCAAGATATTGGATTATAACCCACAGAACAAATTATATAGCTATGAGACCATGCAGATAGCAATAACTGGATAAATACAGAAATGAGCAAGAAGGGACAGGCCTTCTTTACAGGAAGATTCTACTTACTAAAATGGAAAGAATAGGGATAGAAAGTCCCATGAGAACTGCCCAGTTATCCTTGTTTCAGGAAAGATCCACTAGTGGGTGTTAAAATTAGTGGGCAAAATTTTAAGAAGAAAGAATATTTGCATGGTTCAGATGCTTTTCTCCTTATTAAATATGTTCAATTACCAAGCTTACCTTTGAGGTGGAGAAGTAGGCAGACTTCCCTTTAACAAAGCCATCAAAGATAAAATGTAATGAACTCAAGTGGCCCCTCAAACAGTACGTGAAAGTCATTGCCCTGAAATATTCTTGCCAAAAATGTGTAACTTCAAGCTAATCATGGGAAAGCATGACACAAATCAAATTAAGGGACATTCTGGCTTGTTCTCATCAAAGTGTCAAGGTCAGGAACAAAGGAGGCAAAACTATAGGACTGTCACTGATTGAAGAGATGGAGGTGTCCTTCAAACTCAGGCAGGAGACCGATGACCTGATCATCATAGAAGAAAACCCCAGACAGACAGATAGCAGCCTCAGGTCTGTACCTGCCAAGCAGGAGCCCGGGAGATGGCTCTGTTCCCCTCACCTGCCTCTACAGGGGCATTGCCACTACCAGCAGCCCTGCCCCTGGGAGCTACTGGGCAGTGACAGCCTTTCTGTCCACTGGTCCTGTTCCTGTCCTATCAGAAGTAATTACTGGCCCCTGGTGACCAGCCCTTATTGAGCATCCAGAGCGGCTGCTGCTGCCTGGTGCAAATGGATGGCTTGGTGCCAAATGGCATGTGTCCTTTTCCTTCTACTTGATCTAGTGTTTCAGGGCTACTGCTCTGATCCTTAAATGATGGTGGCTGGGCTGAGAGAAAATTCCCTTCACTCTGTACAGTCTCCATGCCAGACCTAGGACTGAGTCCTTCTCCAAAGAGCGCTGGACAATGCTCACCTTTTGCAGGTCACTGAAGGTTTTTTTTTTGCAGGTGTCAAACCCTGAGCCTAAAGGTGACTGTCCAGCCCATCTCCCCCGTGCCTGTAACACTCTACTGTCTTTCCCTGATTACTGTATGGCCTCTCCCCTGACCACCACAAGGTGAGCATCCCAAGAGTAGGGGATGGTCTCAGTCACATCTGGGTCCAGGACCCACAATATGATTCTGAGCGGGGAAGCTCTCGCCAATGACCAGGTCCTAGAGCTAGGGGAGGGGCGTCTGTGAGTGGGGCTAGCCTGTCCCACCTCCACCCTCCTCCTCTGGGCCTGGATCCCTCCACTTGGAACCTACTCAGGCTATGGGAACAGAGTGCCTTTCCAAGTCCTTGTGCTCCACCTGCCCCACACCCTGTGACTGAAAGCCAAAGCTTGGTGGAGAATGAGCTACCAGTGGGACAGGTGTGCCTTGACATTTCGGGAGCCTCCCTAGTTAGTCTGAGGGCATGTGTGTGGCACAGTGCTGATCTGTGTTTAATGTCCTCTGCCTGACTACAGGTGACCTTTGAAGCCTGAAGCACAATAATTTGAGAGTGAGATGCCTTGCTGAGCAATTAGAAGCACACAGGCTTTTTGCAGAAATTCTGAAAGGCAGAATTGAGTGACTGGCAGTCACTGGGAGGCAAAGTAGGTCAGTGCTTGTTAAGCTAGAGCGCTCTCGTGTGGCTAATGGTGGCATCGCTGGGCAGCCAGACTACCTCCTCCTTTCTAGAGCAAATCTCTCTAAGAGCTTTCTGGCTGGGGTTGTGCCCATGCATTGAGGGACACGGGGCCACATACTGCCCTGAATCCGGGGTCTGGTTTAAACTCATGACTATGCTTTTAGGCAAGATGCACCTCTACAAACATATGCCAGAACACAGATGAAAAATGAGGAAATGTCACCTACCGCCTCTGAACAGGCAGGTTTTAAAACTGCTGTTTTCACACCAAGGTGCCTCTGAGGGAACAGCAGCACAGGCCGTCCTCTTCCAGTGGCCCTTCCATGGGGTGTGAGTGGGGAGGTGCAGCATTTGCCAAATAACCCTGAGGAACGTATGAATCCCACACAAACAACGGGCCTTCTGACAACATTCTCATGCAGGAAGAAATCCACTTATAAAGACAAGCACAGTGACAAAGGTGTCCTGCCCACATCCTGAGCCTCAGTTACTGCTGGGGGGATTACCAGAGAGGACAGACAAACAGAGTGCGCAACACAGAGCCCTGCGAGTGGGTGAACAGCCACAGTCATGTCCACAAGAACTGGGAAATCGTACGCACAGGAGAAAGTACTTCGATGGGCCAGCTGGGATCTCTCTCTCTTCATTTGTTTTACAACTTGAGGGAATCAGCTGGGCTTGCAGTGTGTAGTGTCCAGAGCTCCTGCCCCATCGCTGCACACGTCCCACAGCCCACACCGCCACCTCCAGCTCTCACCATGCTCCACTCCAGGCTCTGCGCCATCAGCTGGGACATTCACCACCCTGCCAGGGAGGCCACCATACCTCACAGGGACTAAGGAAGAACGACCGTGCTGAGGGGGCCACCGCTGGAAATGTCCCTCAGGCAAACTCTTTTCTATGGCTTGGAGGTACAGTTCTCAGCTTCCCTGCACAGGAACCTGAAGTAGTCTGTGGGGGAGACTCTGAGGGGAGCCCTCCCGTTTCATATCAGGGCCCGATCCAGAAGAATCATGCAACCATGAGAATCTGCATTTATAACACATGTTAAGCGTGCAGTGGAGGGAAAGCATTGTTTTTTTTGTCAGACAGTTGCTGCTTTTGCAACCCACAGAGCAGGGTAGGAGCGGGCAGATTGCTGGGGAAATGCCTTCTGTTTGGGGGAAGGGGGGGAAGAACATGTCTTGCTGTTCATCTCAGCACATCACTGCCTGCGGAGCACAGCAAAGACCCTGTTTAGGGGTTCAGGGCCACAGGGAGAATATTCCATGAGATAAAGGAGGGCTTTTCCTTTGTTGGGAGTTCTGGGAGAAGGATGGGGCCGGAGTCCTTCCTGGCAGAAATAGCCAGGCGCAGTGGGGGCCAGATGTGTGCAGACTGTGGCCCAATGGTGAAAATGGCAAAACTCTGTACCCCATCATCTAGGCAGAGCCCTCAGAACCCCACCACTCTCCCAGTGTCCTTGGGCTTCCCCGTCAGAGGTTGAAAGGACATGTTCAATCGAGGAGAAGCAGGCATATTTCCCTGCATGGGGTCACTAGTCAGAGCAGAAAGGAAAGGCGGCCCCTAATAGACGGATGTCACTGCCTCACCTGCAGGCCACTGGACTCCAGGCTCCCTTCTTGCATCCGCAGGACCACAGCCACACTGTGTATCATCCTTGCTGGGCCCTGGTCCTTGTGTGCAAAGGCTCTGCATGGGCCATCTCTGGCCATCTGCTGCCCTCAGGCCCAGCTGGCCTGCTGAAGAGCTTCTAGGACGGGTAACTGGGCGCCCAGGTGCCGTGATTTCTGGGGCTGCGTGGTCACATCCATGTCCCCTGGCATCAGGCTTCTTCTAGTTGCTCTGCAGTCTCATCGCATGTCACCTTACTCCCCACCCCCCTCTGGTCTTGCTGTGCTCCTGGCCCATGGTTTGGGGGGAGAAGCCTTTAAGTCTTGAGGTGAGGTGAGGAGGCCAGAAGTAGCCAAAGCTCACATCTGCTCCTAGAACGAGGGTGGGTGTGAGATTTGCCCATCAGTGAGTGCTTAGGAGTGAGTCATGGCATCACTGTGCACTCAGAGTGTCACAGAGGACCCTCCTGGGGCTGTCACCAGTGAACCCTGCCAGTTCCACTGGATGGAGGTTGCCACTGAAGTCAGTCTTCATTTTGTCACAGGGGATGAGCTCGTGTTGTTTCTGAAGCTCTTCCTCGGAGGACATGGACAGTTACCATGGTAACCAGGAGGAGGGCTTGCTCCTGCACTGGAGCGGGTGCTTACCCCTGCTTGGCAGGGAACATCACATATCCCCATGACTGGGATGGAGGCTGCCTTGTGAGAAGAGGGGCCCAAAGGGCCAGCAGCCAAGGCCAGGTCTCTCTCTGAGAAGCTCCAGCCAGCAAAGCTAGTTCTGATTCTGGATCCTCCCAAGTGGACACAGGCGCCCACTCAAAGCTCTGCTTCTCCCTCATCCTGCACAGGCTGGTTGCACAATTATCAAACCCCTTGGGGTCTTCAGGGATGAGACACAAAGTCCCATTTGGTTGCCAGCATCCACTGCTGTCCGGTACTGCTGGAGGACAGGTGTATAACTCCACGGGAGGCTGGGAGAAAAGAGAAGCAAAGCACAGCAGTCAGAAGGACACGGGGCTGCACAAGAGGGTGCCCACTGCTCCCTGGGTAGGGTCCTTTGGCAACCACTGAAAAGTGGGGCCCAAGGACCAAGACAAACAATGACCCTGTGGCCCAAAGATCTTCTCCTCCGGCCTGAAGCACGGACTGAGTCAGGTGGTGGCCTTGGTCTGCAAGCACATCCTGCAGCCTCGGGGTGGGAGCAGCCTCTCTAGACCCAACCCCCAGGGAGGGACTTGTGGCCTTCCTGCTTCTCGGATGGCAGGCAGTGGCCTGGCCAGTGAGGGCCTTGGAGTCTTCCCAGAAGCAAAGTAGGACCCTGCCCGAAAACTCCAGCCATGAAGTACTCACCTCGTCTGAGAGCCAAGACCAGCTATGACCAGAGAATGAAAGCTAGGGAGAAAAATAAGAACAAAAATAAAAACTGAAAAAGAAAGGGGAGGAGGATGGAGAAACAGAAGAGAAGAGAAAGGAAAAAAAGAGTTTGTAGTGTTTGTGGCAAGAAATGATGTGGTTACAGACAGAGCAAGACAGAGCAGCCAGCTGGGAGGAACAGATACCATCAAGGACGTTTGTGAGGGAGGCATGTGAAGCCCCGGCGCAGGGCGATGTGTTGCCTCCCCTAGGGAAATGTCAGGGTCTGGCCTTAACCAGAGCCAGGTTGTGAGCACAGTTGGGGCTCCAGGCCCAGCCCGGCCCTGGCATGAAGGGTGACATGCCAGGTGGAAAGACACCCCAAGTGCCCAAAAAATCTGAGCGTGCTTGTGACCATACTTTGATCCTGCCACACCCTGCACAGATTTCATACTTTGAAGCTTTGTTTTCTCTTTTGAGGGGAGGGCTGGGGCCAGAGCCACATGGACGCAGGAGAAGATCTGGCAATGTCAGGATTGCTTAGCAACAAAGAACTACCTCAGACAAATTTTAAAAAACAAACCCCTGACTTAAAATTGTTCCACTGCTTAACACAAATACAAGCCCTCTAAGACACAAAATAAAACAGACATTTGGTATGAAGAGACTTTGGTCTCTTCAAGCTCAAGCTCTGAGAATCATGTTCCCTCTGGGCATCCCTGTGCCTGCCGGATGCTTGCTTGCCTGTGTGACCTGGTGACCGGGGGCTGCTGACTCCCTGCTGCAAACCTTGCTGTGTAAATTGCACTGAAAAGCTCTAGCTGTTCTTCACAGTGGATTTGCACACGTATGAGGTTTCTGGGCAGTGGTGGTAAAGTGCCCAGTAGATGGGCAGTTTATGTCATTGCTGAGAAGGGGTGGGCAGGGCTGCAGTGGGTGGGAGGAAGACCCAGGGGCCAGCTGAAAGGGACTGCTATCAGGAGGGGCCTGTCTCTCCTGGATAGCAGACATGTTTTCCCGGCTTTTCCTCAGCCCTGCTGAAGTCCTGCCCATAGGGCAGTTCCACCCAAATCCAGCCTCCTGTTCTCTCTGGAAAGGACAAGACAGGCAGGTGGGCCTCACCAGTGCTTAGTGGGAACTGGTCACTTTGGTGAGATCTAACCCACAGGCAGGATCAATCACTGAGGCAGAATCTATCTTTGGAAATTACTGAACCACCCCAAATCACATACAGAGGAAGAACTGCTCTGCAAAGGGGCCAGCCCCACGGGAGTCAGAGCTCTCTGGGTGTGCTCCTCCACTGTGGTCTGGGGAGCTCAGTCCATCAACACAAGTGGACAGAAGCCTGTGACCCCAATCTCTATGAGCCCAGAGTCAGAACAACTGCAGTGCACTTCAGCACATGGGGCTTCTGCAACTGCAGACAGTTCCTCGAGGACAAGGGCTACTGAGAAGAGACGTTGTGTCACGGGTGGCAGCTCTCAGGGCCCACAGCCCACCTTTCGGGTACTTGCTCTTTAGACCAATGCACTGAGCTTAAGTGGCAGGTGCTTCTGTACTTTCCGGGGCACTCACAAGGAGCACCAGGTCATGGATTGTGATGGTTGGGATCTAAAATGTCCCCCCAAAGGCTCATGTATTCATTAGTGAGGCTTCTGGAAGGCGATGAGGTCATGAAGGCTCTGACTTCCTCAGTGGATTAATACATGGATGTATTCATAAGTTTATGGGAGGTGACAGAAATCGGAGATGAGTCCTAGTTGAAGAAAGTGGATCACGGGGCATGAATTGGAGACCATATCTGGTCCCCAGCCCTTGTTTCTCTGGCTCTTTCCTTCTTTCTGATTCCTGGCTGCCATAAGTTATTATTAGTCCAACACCACAGCTCCGGAGGGAAAACTGAGGCCACTGGATGCGTAGTTTTTCTGAGGCTTCAGGACTGGATCAGGGAAAGGGTCCCTGGTGCCCACCCCGATCGGTGCCTCTTTCTGCTCACACTCAGGCAGGGGCTTCCTGTTCACATGGCACAGGTCAAGGTTATCTATTTCCCTGAGTCAAGGATTGAACGGCTTTGAATGGGAATTATCTTGTGCTTTTTTAACAATAAGCTCCAAGGATAAGACAAGTCCTGAAAACTACATTTATTTTACCTTTTCTTCCAGTTCTTTAATTTGTCTCTTCTGAGCTTCTATTCTTTCTTCTAACTCTTTAATTCTCTGTAATGGTAAAAGGAAGAAAATCTTCAGTCATCAGGGTATTTGGGAGACTAAGCCTACAAAAAGTCTTCCAAGATCATCTTTCATTTGGTGAACAAACAACTGGCATACTGTGACCCGTGGCTAATAAGGCACACACAGCTGTCCCCTGTTCCTATCTTTGCTCCAAAGAGAACAGAAGGCCTTGCCTACAGCCACACCTCCTTTTGACTCCTATAGATCAAAAATCATAATGCCCAAGGGCAAAGAATCAGTCCACTATCCTTCCCCACGTCATTAGAGCAGAGAAAAGGGCAGCTACAGGTCATAACCACTATCCTTAAAACTTTCCTTCTGCGGGTAACTCGTGGGGCTATAGAAGAAGGTGAGTGCTGTCCACAGTCCATCTGATGTCCATCAGATGGCCAGGCTCACTGTGACCCTTCTGGAGACCCACAGGCTGATCAGTAAAGGGACTGGCAGCACATGTCCTGATAGCTGATGAGTCTTGTGTCAGATGATAGCCCACTGTCACAGGAAGCTAGTGTACAGTGTGGTAGTTTATATTATACAAACTTTTGCTTTTGGGGGTTTTCTCAGCATGTTATACATCCATAGAAGCCAGTTCCAGGCCAACCCAGCATGAGGGAGAGCTGCTGTGTGCATCAACACCTGGGCCATCCAGTCTGCCAGCATTCCTCACATCACATCAGCCCAGTGGCCCTGAGCCTACCAGCAGTGTCCCCAGACAATGCTCTTACCATCGAGGGCCAGGGCCATGGAGAAGAACTGAAAACCAATGCCCCCAAATAAGGGACATATCACCAATAGGCTTCAGAAACAACCAGTAGGCAGGTAGCCTGGCCAGAGGGTGGGGACATGAGTGTGGCCATGAAAGGGTGTGGTTGCCAGAGGGTGTGGTCACAGGCATGGACACTGCAGATGTGGCCACTGAAAAGGCTGGCCCATGGGAAGTTTTGGCCCTGGTCTCTGGACACAGCCATCCTGACCTGCACCGGTCCGCGCACCTGCTGTGCCAGCTGCAGTAGCTCCATGCGCTCCCGCAGGATCTGTGCATCCCGCTCCCGCAGCTCGCTCATGACTTGGCGCTTCCACTGCTCCACAGCCACCTTGAGCTTCTCGCGCTCCTCCTCTGACAGCAGTTCTGCCATTTTGGCCCCGGCCTCTTGCTGCAGGGCATCGTACAGCATGGCTTCCAGCTCTAGGATGTGCTGGAGGCCCAAGGGAGGTGCATTAGTCCTTCTCTTCTGCCCTGGCCCTCCCCAGGGCTGGACAGGCCTACCTTGCAGGATAAGCAATGGAGGCCAGGTTGCCCTCCTTAGGGAGTCACAGTGTCCCCATGGGTCTCTGGTGGAAGGACCTGGAGCCCCAGATCTAGCAGAAGACTCTAGAACACTGATGGCAAACCTTTCAGAGTGTTTAATGATTCAAACAGCCTACTACATGACATGAACCACAGTTCCCCATCTACCCTAGGACAGGAGAAGCTGAGCTGTGAGGTGCTTGCGAAGACAGGGAAGCCGCAAGTCGGGATGATGCTCTGACTCAGAGAGCGGGAGAAGGACTGAGTTCTGAGGGGCCAGAGAAGCAGGTGATCCCAGCTATGGGTCAAGGGCAGCATGGCCAGAAAATATGCTAGGGTCACAGCAAGACAGAAAAGGATAGCATCAGGGGCTGGTGTCACAGAGAACTGAAAGATGCATTCCAACACTCCAGTTCAGGGCTGAGACCTCCAGGAATGGATGGGTAGTGATGACTTGCTGCGGCGCCCTTTTCTGTCCATGCCGCGTCCTAGTCCATCCACGCCTTGTGACAATTGCTTTTCCAGGAAAAGGACACCGCATGTGGGAATTGGGCGCGGGGATCTTGAAATGTTTTGTACTGATAATTGTAATTTGTGTAGTTCACATGTGTATGTTTTTATGTAATGCTCAATATGAAGTCGAGGGTGGAGACTCCAGGGGGGTTGCTGGAGGCCCTCTAGATA